>CM077147.1:29629258-30085114 GCA_039583875.1 Platanthera guangdongensis
TTCGGCGGTGGCGGATCGATCCGGCGGGTGGAAACGGAGTGTTCGAAATGGAGGGGGGAGGTGGTTGCTCCAAACGGAGCTTTTTGGGGCGTTTCTCAAGGCGGGCGGGTGGAAACGGAGCAAACGCCGCCGGAGGTTCATTTGTTTACCCTCCTTCCAGCGGCGTTTGCCCAAAACGGAGCAGCGAAACGCCCAAACAAATAGAGCCTAAATTGCGGCTGCCTAAGTAGGGTGTTGATGGAGATTTTTCAATTTTAAATAATTTGTCCAACTAGTATCCTAATGTAGGCAAGTGTACCTATCAAAATATAGTATAGAAAAATATCGTATTTACCCGAGGCCTGTCGAGTAATAGTAGTCACACACAATTCCTATTAATTTTCCGATAAAATTTTGGATTTTTTTAGAAATTAACGGGTCGCAAAAATTACTTAAGAGAAAATTCAAGAAAAAAAACCTTAGCACTTGATTAAGTATTTTTGGGAATCCGATTACAAAAGATACGTTCTAATTCTTAAAATTCTATTTCGAATGGAGGATTGAAAAATACGATAGCTACTCGCTAGAGACGACTACTGTCTAATTTTAAAATACTTGAAATAAATCTCTTAAACTTGAAATAAATTAAAATTGCAAAATTATTAATCCATGAACCCAAAATAATTTATATTTCTTTTTTCAAAGAGAATATAAAAGACTTTTTATTTCCGAGAGATCCAAGTATCCATGAACCTTTCGGTCGATAGGACGCTAATCGGATCACAAACTTTATATACCGGCAATATAAACTCGCACCCCAAATTAATCGGAAATAAATTGAAACATTATTTTAAAATTAGAGGCGTTGGGTTATGATTTAATTCTCATCTCAATACTAATCAATCGAGCACTATGAAGGGAATTAGTTACCCATAGTGAAGAAAACTTCATATCTTTGATGCCCATAGTGAACAAACCCCTCTAGAATCATCTCAAGAGAAGAATCTTGAGGGGAAAAGTAAAATGAAACAAGAGAACACATGGAGAATTTTGGCTAGCAAGGAGGAGAAAGCAATGAAGCCGTCTGGTTGCATTTAATTAGAGTTGAAGAGAGACCGGCTGTTTTAATTTTAATTGGAGAGTTGGCGTGAACAAGCTAGTGGGATGAAGGAATTCAGCCATGCAAATGGGTGGAAAAGTTAATGATGGCCATATGAAGGGTTGGAAGAGGAAGAAGAAGAGTTGGAGATGGAATCATTCAAGAGGAGTTAATGAGTCCAAGGGGAGGAAGAAAGGTTTCTCACGGTTAAGAGGGGGAGATGAATGGGTAAAGGTGGCGCAAATGGCAATATTAATAAATTAACTTGATGAGGTGGCATTTTTAATGTAGGAATTGCATGGAAATAGGAGGAGGATGGTAGGCCCAGGATCAGCCATGCATGGTTGGCGTATATGAACAGGCAGCAGCAATATTAAATTATTTACATGGATTAATGCGGATTATGGCTTGCATGGAAATAAATGGTGGGCCATGCATGTATTGGAAATGTAGTCGCAACAAATAAATTCAGGATGAAGTGGCAGCATGAAATGGAAACGAATTAGTGGGTTTCGCATGGTTGCTGCTAAGGGAGTGAAGATGGGAGAGGGTGGTGTACATTAAAATATGGAGAGGATGTTCACGTGAAATATGCATGGGAATAAATGGGTTGCGGGTAGTAGCTCGACGGGTTTCCATGGGGATGTTTGGGCAGACAGGATCCACGTCGGCTGGAGGAGTGAATGTCGACCAAACCAAACTTATGAGCGTACTTGGTTTTGACAACGGGCTTTTATGCCGAGATGTGATAAATCCCCCGAGGCCTGCCAAAAAAATAATAGAAATAATATTAGCTCAATTATAAAGGTAAGATAAATTAAACGTTAAGTTGATATATTGAGAGGTGAAAGATATATTTTTATATAAATAATTTAGTATTTTTCGTTAATAATTTAAGATAAATAATGCATTATCAGGTGTGCTTAGAGAGAGCGCTGCCACAATCTCATAACAAGGCAAGGAAAAATAAACTTAATTCTTGAATACTCATTCATGACCCTAGTGCTCTTTAAATAAGCTTACATCATGGTATCCCTGTAATAAGTCTCGACAGTTTGACTTATTATAAAATACTAAAATACATGTCATATACGCCTGATAAACTGACTCGTGATATTGACACCTAATATGGATACATGTGAGCGCTAAACAACAATGTTAAATAACGATGTGCAATAACTAATAATGGATAACTGGTTGTGGGGTACCATAAACATCCCACCCGTCCTTTATCAAGTTTGCCCTCAAGCTTGAACAAGGCTTGGACGGCTTGATCATCTAGCTTTTTATTTTCACACTCGAACAACTTCTTATAGCGCATCACTGTAGCGCAGGCTGCATTGAGTGGCAAGCCTTCATCGTGCTCACAAATGTTACAAATGATCATTATATTATCAGAGGGGCATAGCTTGTCTGCTATGAGATTAAAGAAGAGATCGCAATGTGGTCGTTAAGCGGTTGAAGTAGTGGCAGGCGGGGTACTTTGTACGACGCTAACTAAGAAGGTTTGTTGTGAGGCTGGTTGGAGAAGAAACGTTCGACCGTCCGGAGGAGGGTAAGTGAGAGTGTTGGCTAGAGTAGAACAGTAAGGGTAGGCTATTGCATGAATTACTACAACATAACCGTCACGCTCGGCGGCAAAGGTGTCGGTTGTGTGAACTACTGGGAGGGAACAATCAAAGATTGATGGAGTTTCTTCATGCTCTAGTTGGATCAACAACTGCTCTGGTGGGATCGGGTCCCCAATATGTCCAAAATTTTCAAGTCTTTCAATATTGGCGGTGAGTGAATAAATCACGACTTGATGTGATGTCGATATTTAAATATTTTCAATAGCATCAAACAAAGTTCATATACCAACATAACGAAGTGGAAAAAAGAAATCAAGCAATTAATGTAATATAAGAGTGATTAATTAATAATTGTATTGTTGTTATGTTGGAGGAGGTGTAAGGTTTGGTGACAAGAAGGGCATCGCTGAACTTGACGTCCGAAGGGATGTCTTGTTGTTAAAGGAATGTTGGAATTGGGTTTGAGAGAGAAGGTAGTTGATGCCTGGGCAACCCGAATGACTCGCACAAAGCTCAAAGGATAAGTCCAGTTTGTTAGTGTCGGGCTCAAAGGCAGAAATGCATGCTTGTTGTGAGGATTGTGCACACTTGATGGAGAAGGCAGGAAGCCGACGATGCTGGAAGGGACGCATATCCCGATGGAAGACGGGAGGGTGATTTGATGTGGAACATTAGAGACAAAGGGCTATGATACCATGCATCGGTTGCTTCGTCGGACGGGTGGTCGTAGGTTTGGAAGAATACTATGGAGTCGGAAGCATCACAACTACAATCTCATAACAAGAGAAGAGAAATAAACTTCGGCTCTTTTTTGGGGGGGGGGGGGGAGTGGCATTTTTCAGAGCGGCACACCGTTTATTATTCAATCGTCCCACCAAACGAATATTTTATGTGTAGCAGTACCAAAATCTGCCACTCCTGAATCGTGATATTTTAGCGTTTTGGAGTCTTGAAATTTTTCACGACTCCTAAATCGGACAGCGCCATCCATTCCCGTTTTCGCCCTAACGAAATTTCTCCACACCCGATTGTCGCTCTTTTGGATCGCCGTTCCAGATTGTCGGAGGATACCACGACCATCGTTCTCCACCGACTTGCCCTCGGCCATCGTTGCTCAACACGCCTTGCAAATAAGCAGATTATTCCACCACTGCTTCTCCATTCGCTTAAGTCGCCCCAAACAGAGACTTAGACTCTGTTTGATTGAGTTGTTGCTAATGGAAAGTTGCTGGTAGGAAAAGTGTTGATTTTGGAAAACAAAGGTTTGTTAAAAATCTGTTTGGTTGAAATGGGATTTGTAAAATAGAGTTTTGGAAAGACTGTTGACGCGGGACGAATCTATATGCGTCGGGAAATCTGCGACATAACCATACATGCTATGCAAATCCGACGGTTAGATTACATACAATTGGATAATAAATAAAACATCCCACACAAAATAAATCAACGACACGACAAAATATTTTATTTGGGCAAAAACAGGCTTAGGATTTCCGTGGAGGGCCAAAGCAAGAGCGCGCGTTGAATAAATCGTGCAAATCACGATAACTACCTAACAATCCACCACAATACAAAGTATACAAACTAATATAGTGATCCAATCCAATATAAAAATGCTGAAAATAATAATTCAGTACAACAAAATCTCACCAAATAGTGGTCTGCCCAAGACACTGAAGAATTCAGAGTCAGAGATGCGTGTGCGACGATCTGAGGTGGAACCGAGGCGTTGGAAGCGATGCAGGTGGCTGTCCTCGGCGATGGATGGTGGAATCAGATCGAAATAGATAGATTCATCCACTTGAGGGGTAGACTACGGGTGCACAAAACCTACGACTCTAGGTGATAGTGCAGGGGTGACACGCTAATCCAAACCTACATGCAATGTAATGATCGATATGTTGACGAATAAATTATAACAATGTAAATTTTAACACCACGCAGATATTTAAATAAAAAACAAATATTTTAATTTAGCAAATTATAATGGCTTCTTTCGCTCGGAGGGCCAAAGCGAAGCGCACGACGAATGTTTTCTCCTGCAAATTATTAGTGTACCAAAACAAATTTCCACAAACAAGAATCACAGCAAAATATAGCAAATCATTAAATGGAAAATGTCGAATCAAATAATACGACACTACAAAAGCTCACAAAGTACAGGCTTAACCGAGGCACTGAAGATTTAGAGGGCCGGATGTGTAGATCGACGATCGGAGATGAAACCGGTGGCGAGGCGACGGTGGCGGTGGCTGTCCTCGACGGTAAAGGGTGAAAACGGACAATAAAATGGTGGATCCGGTCACGTATAACCTTAGTTGTCAAGGCGCGCGCCTAGGCGCGCCTGATGCGTCGGGCGCACCAGGCGCAGCCCGCCGCGCCTCAGCACTGCTGAGGCGGGCGATGTGCCCCAGGCGCGCCCGGGCGAGCCCAGGCGCGCGCCTTACAGGCTCCCAGGCGCGCCTCAGGCACGCCCGGGCCTTTCAATGTATTTTTTTTAAAAAAAATTTTGATATGGACAAAAATATGATCTTAGACGCACCTGAGGCACCCCCTATGCGCACTTGGGCGCCCAATTCGCTGAAATTGAGCGAATTAGACACCCAATTCGCTCAATTTCAGCGAATTGGGCGCCCAATTCGCACAATTTCAGCGAATTGGGCGCCCAATTCGCTCAATTTCAGCGAATTGGGCGTCCAGCAATTCGCCTCAATTCAGCGAATTGGGATCCAATTCGCTCAATTTCAGCGAATTGAGATCCAATTCGCTCAATTTCAGTGAATTGGGATCCCAATTCGGTCAATTCAGCGAATTGGGCGCCCAATTCGCACAATTTCAGCGAATTGGGCGCCCAATTCACTATTTCATCAGCGAATTGGGCGCCCAATTCGCTCAATTTCTTTATCCCCCAATTTTGCGCCTCACGTGCCTCAGGCGCGCGCGCGAATTGCGCCTTGCGCCTAAGCTCAGGGGCCCTTTGCATCTCGTTGCGCCTTGCGCCTTTGATAACTTAGCGTATAACTAGATCCGGGCCGGAGATGGGTGGATCGCTATTTAGGGTGGATCCGGGCAAAAAATGGAAAGTATGAGTTTAGGAAATAACGGATCGGGAGGTTATAACCCTAGATCTGGATGGATCTAGGATTTTAGGGTTGTTAGAATGGTGGATCCACGAAGGGGAGTTGGCGGATTGGGGGGGAAGGGGAGGTGGAGGCCGACAGGTTATTAGGGCAACTTTTAGGGGGTGGTCGGCGGTGGAGAGGGTGAGGGCTGGTCGGCCGCAATGGGGAGAGGACAAGGGGGGCCGGCGGTCCTGTAGTGGCGATGGAGAGGTGGCGGGCTGGAGAGGAGGAGGCGGGTTGGGCGGCGGCAAGAGGCAGCAGGCCGGCTGTTTTCGGGGGCTGGAATGGGGGCTACAACGGGTGGAACAAAGGTTTGGGGTGGAAAATGAAGGTGGGGGTAGAAATTACCTTGGGAGGAGTTTGGAGGCGTAGGAGTCGTCACCTAGGGTTCCACGGCGTCGGCACCGGGGAGGGATCGCGGGATTCCGAGATTCAATGTCGAAAATCTGCAATGCCTTAGATCAGCTCCTAAGAGATCTATTTATAATAAAGAGAAGATTAGAGCATCCCACATCAACAGCTATGATTGACCGGAGTTGAGGATACCTAAATACAACAAAATGAATGCAAACATAGTGAAATAATATATCAAATCTGTTGAGAGAGTTGAAAAACTTGTATGTATTGCTTGTGTATCTAAATACAGAGAGAGAATACAAATATATAGGAAGGGAAAAGGAGAGGAGAGATCCTATACATGATGTGAGACTAATAGGAGAAGAAGAAAAACAATAAAAACATGGGTCCAATAATGAGCTCTTTACATTTGGCTTTTCTAACACTCCCCCGCAAGCTGGAGCGTACAAATCTTATGCGTCAAGCTTGGACAAGCACTGATAGAAGAGAGTACTGGAAAGAGCCTTTGTGAGGACATCTACAACTTGTTCAGTCCTTGAAACTTGCTTCAGGTCGAGCTTCTTCATTTGAACCTTTTCCCGGATAAAGTGACATTCGACTTCAATATGTTTTGTTCTCTCGTGGAAGACCGGGTTCTTGGCTATATGTATGTCAGCTTGGATGTCACAGAGGAGGAGAGCTGGGAAGGGAGCTTTACACCCAGATCGGTAAGAAGACTTTCAAGCCACGTCAGTTCTGAAATCACTGATGTCATTGCCCGGTATTCTGCCTCAGCTGATGATCGAGCAACGACCGCTTGTTTCTTGCTTCGGCAGATAATCAAATGTCCACCAAAATATGTGCAAAAACCATTGGTTGACCGTCGATCATCAAGGGAACCAACACAATCAGCATCAGAATATGTCACCAATGTTGGAGTTGAAGATGAGGTTTGTATACCATCCTTGACCAGAAGCCGTCTTAAGGTATCTGAGAACGCGTTCAACGGCCTGAAGATCAGATCTTCGAGTAGAATGCATATATCGACTGACAATACCAACAACCAAGGAAATATCTGATCTGATAACCGTGAGGTAGATCAATTTTCCAACGAGACGACGATAGTATTCTGGATTCTAAAGTAGGATATCTGAGTCAGACGCATGATCACACAACTTGTGATTTGCATCCATTGGGGTGTCAACCGGCTTACAACCTGAATAACTAACATCATGAAGGAGGCCAAGGCAGTACTTCCTCTGAGAGAGGACGAGACCGTCTGGCAACCTTAAGACCCAAGAAGTATCGAAGGGGCCCCAGATCTTTTGTTTGAAAAACTGTGCTCCGGTGTAGTTTGTCCTCCTGTATTCCTTTCGAGTCGTCTTCTGTAATTATGATATCGTCAACGTATACTAACAGAAGAACCGTTTCTGTTGTGCGTTGACGAGTGAACAACGAGAAGTCTGCCGAGCTCCGAGTAAAACCAGCATGCCGAAGTGCCTTACTGAACTTGTCAAACCACGCCCGTGGGGATTGTTTGAGACCATACAAAGCTTTCTTAAGACAACGGACCTGATACTCCCTCGTGGTCTCAAACCCGAGAGGTTGCTGCATATACATTGTCTCCTGGAAATCGCCATTGAGAAAGACATTCTTAACATCCAGTTGGAGTAAGGGCCACCGACGGTGGACAGCCACGAAGATGAGGACCCGAACGGTGTTGAGTTTGACCACCAGAGGAAATGTTTCTTCGTAGTCAAGCCCTGTTGTTGTGTGAAGCCACAAGCCACCAGACGAGCTTTCAGTCGGTCAATTGTCTCATCAGTAGCATGTTTGATGACAAATACCCACTTACACCCAACCGATTTCTGACCCGGAGGCAGGGGGGCGAGAGTCCATGTCTGATTGGCCCAGAGAGCAGCCATTTCCTCCTCCATGGCGGCCCTCCAGCCAGGATGTTGGAGCGTCTCCTGCACAGAGGTAGGAACAGAAATCAAGGACAGTAAAGTAGCAAATGTCCGAAGGCGTGGAGAGAGACGTTGCAGGGAGACAAAGTTCGCCATCAGATGAGTTGTAGAGGCGAGCACCGGATCAGCAGGGCACAGAGAATCCGAGGTCGAGGCCGACTGCATAGGGGCAACGAAATGAAGAGGGCGGCGAGTATAGATACAGATAACAGGCGGCTTGGAAGGAGCAGGAGCTGGGTCAGGAAGGACCTGTGGAAGAGGCGCAGTAACGAGAATAACAGGTTGTGGGACGGATGATGGTGGAGGTGTCGGCGGTAGAGGAGTAAAGAAGAATGGTTGATCCTCCTGGAAGGTAACATCAGCAGATACGGAGACCTTCCGGGTAACCGGAGAATAACACACATTGTTGCCCTTTGAGTCTGGGAATAACCGACAAAAATTTGTTTAGCTGCCCGGGGATCCAACTTGTCCGTGGAGGGACCCAGAAGATGGACGAAGCAGGTGCAGCGAAAGACTTTGGGTGTGATGGGGAAGGCCGGAGTGGAGGGAAATAGGAGGCTGAACGAAGTTGCATGGTGGAGAACCGAGGATGGGAGACGGTTGATGAGAAAGCAGGCCGTGGAGACTGCAAAATTCCAGTAAACTTTGAGAACATGCATGTGAAGCATGAGGGAGCAGGCAACATCAAGAAGGTGGCGGTTCTTTCATTCGACAATGTCGTTTTGCTGGGTGGTATAGGCACAGGAAGTCTGATGAATGATACCAAACTCCGCGCACAGATTTGCGAATTCGTGACTAGTGTACTCGCGAGCATTGTCAGTGCATAAAGTTTTTATGGTAGTGGAGAATTGCGTACGAGTCTCTAGCACAAAAGCCCGAAACACGCGAGTAAGCTCGGAGCGATCACGAAATAAGTAAAACCACGTCATGCGGAAGTAATCATCAATAAAGGTGATAAAGTAGCGATATCCGGAAATACTAGTAATTTTGTAAGGCCCCCATACATCGGAGTGCATTAAATCAAAAGGAGCTGAGCTCCAAGTACAATGTGCGGGAAAAGAAGAACATGGTTGCTTGCCGAAAATACAAGAATCACACTTAAAAGGAGAAAGATATACATCAGGAAACGTCTTCTGGAGGACTGGTAGAGGGGCATGCCCAAGACAGCGATGTCAATCAACGGATGAGACAAAGGAAAGGATGGTAGGAGAGGCGTCGAGAAGGTAGAACCCGTTTTGCAGTCGACCCTTACCAATGATAATCCGCGTCTGTCGATCCTGTATCAAAAAAACAGAAGAGATGAATGTGACAGAGCAATTCATATCTTTAGTAAGACGACCAACAAAAAGTAAATTGAATGGGGAGCCCAGAACATGAGGAGTCGAGTGAAGAGAGATGGAGGGGTTGAGGGAGATGTTAGCACAGCCTGAGACTGGAACAATCGCCCCATTAGCCACGGTGATACACTTCGGATGAGGAGCATCCGAGTACTTGGGCGGGCTGCAGCGAGGTGATGTGATGAGTGACACCTGAGTCCAAGATCCAGCGCGGACTGGAGGAAAAACAAGTCATACCTGCAGCGGAGGTGGAGGCAACAGAAGCAGATGGGGGCTAAGCAGCCCATGGAGTTGTTGTAGCTGAAGGCGAACGACCTCAAAGTCGGCACCAGTGGCAGGAGAGCCGTCAGCTGCAGCATCAATCGGACGAGGAGGGTAGCCATGTTTCTTGTAGCAAACTGCCTCAGTGTAGCCATCTCGGCCACAATAGGAACACTTTTGGCTGCCCCGACCACCACGCCCCCTTCCGCGAGAGCCCGAAACGTCCACCACGAGCAGAAGACGGTGGGGGAAGTAAGGGGGAGGGTCTGCTGGAGAAGGGCCGGAGAGGAGGGTGCAGGAGTATCCGGGGGCGGTGTCACTCGAAGGAGCATAAAGCAAACATCAAATAAGGAAGGAGTAGTGACCGAAGCCAGAACCTGAGCACGAATACTCTGGAGGTGTGTCAGGACGCGAGCCATTATCATAGCAATGCAAACGGCCTCCTTTTGTGCTCGCTGTGCTGCGAGATCAGGGGTAGAAGGCTGATGCTGGATCCAGGCCTCCGCAAGAGTCTTAGCACGAGCAACAAACGAAGTCATGTCCGCCGCCCCGCCAACATCGAGAGCCTGAAGATTGGTAGAAGCCTGAATGTCATAGAGGTGTTGTAGGCTGTCCTTGCCGGAGTATAAGTAGTGGAGCTCATCCCACGTAGCAGTTGCTGTCTCATGATACATGACCATCTGATAGGGCTCACCCTCCAGGGAATTGAGGAGCCACGTCTAAACGCGATCGTCGTTGCACAACCACTCGTCGGTAGGAGGAGAAGGAGGTTGCTGAGTGAGATAAAGAACAAGGTCTTTGGCTTGAAGAACTCGGCGAACCGAGTGCACCCATGAGATGAAGTTCTTCTTTCCAGACAAGGAAATGATGGTAATCCGTAGCTCATCATGGAGTTCAGGAGGAGTCGGGCGGTCTGCAGAGGGAGTAGCCGCCTGGCTGGTGGAGTCAACGGAGGATCCCATGTAGACCGGAGAGACCGCAGCGAACAGGACAGGATGCTGCGGGTATACGAGGTCGCCGCGAGAGAGTACTCTTGCACGACAAGCCCGCGCGGTTTACAGAAGAGGCCGCAGCGGGTAGTCAAGGCGACAAGAGCAGCGGCAAGCAATGAAGGAGAAAGGGAGGCCACGACCAAATTGCAGATAAACAAACCGCACTGTCACAGTGAGCACACTAGCGGCCAGAGAATGAGCGACAAGAGAGGTCGGCTCGAACAGAACAGGGGCCAAGGCGCAGCGGTTAGGGAGGGAGACCGCGCGAGAAGGATAACCTGAGCGGCAAAGAGAAGGCAACAGATAGGAGAAGTTGCGACTTGCGAGAAGAGGCCGCGAGTAGGAGAACTCGAGCGGCTAGAGAAGGCGGTGGGTAGGAGAAGCCGCGAGAAGAGGTCGCGAGTAGCAGAACTCAAGCGACAAGAGTAGGCAGCGGGTAGGATAAGCCGCGAGCGGCAAGGAGGGGCGACGTTCGCGCGATAAGAAGAAAAGTATGCGCGCGACAAGGAGATCACGCAGTAAGGAAGACGCCGCAGTGGACAGATAACAGGTCGCACGACGAAGAGACCGCACGGCAAGGAAGAGGCCGCAACGGACAGATAACAGGTCGCACGACAAATAGACCGTGCGGCAAGGAAGAAACCGCAGCGGCAGAACACAGGGCGAACCGGGAGACGGTCCCACTGGTGAGGGAGAGAAAATGGTATATAAAGAGAGGGGGTTGGAACCACGGGAGAGGGAGAAGAGGCGGGTAGAGGTAGAAGAGGCGGGTAGACCGCAGGGAGGCCGGCGAGAAGAGCCGGAGGAGAGGAACCCACGGATAGAGGCGGTTGGGAAGAGGGAGGCTGCAGAGCAGTCTCCGGACAGGGGAAGAAGGCGGTCTGGGCTGTTAGAAAATGGGAAACCGCATGGACCGGGAACCTGTCTCTGATACCATGTTGAGAGAGCTGAAAAACTTGTATGTATTGCTTGTGTATCTAAATACAGAGAGAGAATACAAATATATAGGAAGGTAAAAGGAAAAGAGAGATCCTATACATGATGTGAGACTAATAGGAGAAGAACGAAAAACAATAAAAACATGGACCCAATAATGGGCTCTTTACATGGGCTTTTCTAACAAAATTGATTCGCAACGCGAATCCGGACACATCCGTAGAGTCCGATCGTCGATCCGGGCACGTCATATATGGTAGTTGCCAAATCAGCCCCAAACGGGCCCAAAACTCGTCCTCGTCTCTGTTCCGCATCAGCTGTTTGTGAACAAAGCAGTGTTTTTGGTGAAATTTTTTCTTCATAAAAACAACCGCAAACACAAACACAAAAGTTATTGAAATCCTACAATTCAAAAATCTAATCAAAATCCTTGTTAGAGGACCTACTTCCACCACAAAAGTTCTTCAGCCCTTTTTCAGACCTACTGCAACCACAAAATAACATGAATGTTGGCCTATGAAGAGGGATCTTGTTAGAGCACTAAGCCTATACACACATAAAATCACCTGCTATCTCACTTCCATTTGTAAATTCCAATAGGCAAAAGAACATGGAGATGCGGAGTGCATCACCACCAAAGTGAATTAAAACATCTGCACTAATATAACATATTATGAAATAGCTTAAATCATAAACTATAGAAATGGAATCCAACCAAAGTGAATTATGCAATAACTTCAACCTGAAATTATAATGATCTAGGAAAAGTCACAGGACCTGTGCGGAGAAGAAGGAAAAGGTTGTCAGATTTTAGGTGAGAGATGAAAGAATTTGTGCTTTCTCTTTCGACAATAGATAATATAATGCCCAAAGCCACCAGCATTTGAATATAATTTGTAAATACTAAAGTGAAATCAGTTGCAATGCAAGAGTATTCTGAGTGCGGTGATGAACTTCATTTGGAGGCACAAAGAAGCGGCGGCAAGCTTGATCCACCAAAACAGGGGAAATTGCAGAAGCTACAGTAAAAATTGGGGATTCAATAGGATCGCCTACATGAATAGACCTGGAAAGCGAAGAGAGGTGTGGGACCATCGGAGAACATAAGCGGTGGAACGAGGGAGAGTGCGCAAGTGGCGCTCCACCTACCGCCGGCTGCCACATTCGATCAATCGGCGCACGTGAAAAGATGGAGGGGTTGACAGTTGGTAGGATCTAGGGCAAAAACCTCTGATCGATCGGCGCAGGCAAGAGCTTCTTCCTCCTTCGATCGTCGCGGGTGAGAAAAACAAGCAAATCAAAAAAGGGTCGCGTGAAATCGGTGGAGCGGGCGGACAACAAAAATTAACCGCGGATGGCCCATTGAAGGAAACAACGGATGTTAATAAAAAGAGTTTTTGGAAAAAAGTGGAATCAAACGTTGCTTTCGTCCCAGCCGCACCGCATCCTAAAAGCCTAACCCGCCACCTTAATTCTTGGATATCTCATTCATGACTGTAGTGGTCTTTAAATAGGATTACGTGGTTGTCTTTAAATAGGATTATGTGGTTGTCTTTAAATAAAATTATGTAGTGACATAGGTGTGTTAAGTCTTGACACTTAGATTTAATATAAAATACAATAAACGCACAAAATAAACTCACATGATAAATTAATTCATGGCATTGGCACCTGACATAGACTCATGACGACTCTAAATAATGGCACTAAATAAATATGCGCAATAACTGACAATGAATAACTGGTTTACAATATCTAATCATGTTTCATCTACACTCTCATGTTTCATCTACACTCTCATGTTTCATCTACACTCTTCCAACTAAAATATTATGCAGCAAGACATTTGCTCATGAAACTTTTTTTACCCATTCGTTGTCCTGCCTGACAACTTCTTTCTTGTAATAGAGGCTGATATGAAACGCGAGCTGGAGAGAAAGGAGCAGGAAAGAAAAACGAGTCAGAAAATTGAATTAGTTTCTGGAGGCATACAACACCCTTTGGGAGTTGCTCCATCCTTGAAGATGAATGCACCTAGTCCAGGTTTTTTGTTGGCTTCTTGCATTTATGAGCTTCATATTCAAAATTTACTCAAATCATACTGATACTGTCACCTGCTATTTATCCCTGCCATCATGTAACAGCTTCAGGTGTTCCCACTCTTCTGAATAGTTCATTGCCGCCAAATCCCGCAATCGGTGATGCTTTAAAGGATGGGCGGATGAATAAGAAGTCAAAATGGGACAAGGTATTCTTCCTCTTAGCACTTAAATTGTTATTTGTAACTTTGAAGTAATTATGAAAAGCTTCCTCTAGTTTTGCATAATTGTATGGACCTCGCGTCTATCTTGTAAATTTACCTAAACCTCCTCTCTAAGTTTACATTGTTAACATATATGTAGTATGTGTTAGAAAATACTAGGACAGATGATGTATTGACTCATGTAGGAGTTAGTGTTTAGTCCCACATTGTTTGTATAGCTACATCTTACTCTCTTCTCCTATAAATTTGTACTCATACTTGTTTTTCGGTATTCAAGAAGTATATACAAGGTTTGAAACTTTCTCTACATGGTATCAGAGGGAGGTTTGGTCCGGCCTGTTTTTTTCTGATCACCTGCTTACCGGACGGCTTGTTCTCCTACTTAGCCGCCGTGTCTTGCGGCCTGTTCCCTTTCTAACCGCCTCTGGGTTGTTAGAATTTCTGGTTAACCGCGGCTTCCCACCCGGTTAAGGTCGTCTAACCGCTTCCTCTGCTCTCTCTCTCTCGTGGCTTCCACCCCTTATTCTTCTTCTCCTCCCTTTTATAACCTTTCTAACAGGTGGGGCCTTCCTCCCTTGTTTCCTCTGCCCACGCGATTTCATCCCGGCTAACCGCTCTCCTTCTACTCGGTGCGGTCTCCCTGTCTACCCGCCAAGATCCTCCCTTCTCGCTGCTCTCCACCCCCGTCGCTGCGACTTCTCTTAGTCGCTACTCGCTGCGGTCTCCTTGTCTACCTAGTTCTTGCCTTCTCGCTGCCCTGCTCCCTGCTCGCCGCGACTTGTCTTAGTCATCGCGACTTCTCTTCTCGCCGCAATTTGTTCTCTTAGTCGTCGCGACTTCCCTGATCTCGGCAAGCTCCGCATCTTGGTCGCGGCATCTTCCCTTGTCGCTGGTGTGCTCACCGTGACCGTGCGGCCTTCTCGACCGGCTTGTTCTCTGCCTAGTCGCTGTGACTTATCTCCTCAAAGGCGGCTTCTCCTCTCTGCTGCGGGCTCCGCATATTGGTCGCGACATCCTCCTTGTCGCTGGTGTGTTATCACCGTGACCGTGCGGTCTTCATTGTTTTGTCGCTGCGGTCTCCTTACACGTCGCAGCTTCCCTTCCCGCAGCAGTTCCCATGTTGTTGTGTGCTTCTCGCGCGGGCTTCGCTTAACCGCTGCGGCCTCCTTAGCTGTTGCAGCTTCTTTACCCGCTGCGGGCTCAGCATCTTGGTCGCAGCTTCTTGTTGCTGATGTGTTGACACCGAGACTGTGCGACTTTCCCTTTTCTCTCTCCAGGTGGCCTCTCTTCTCTGACCACTGTGGCTAGGCCCTCTCTTCTTCTGACCCCTTCCCGTTGCGGCCTCTGTCTTCTCGCCGCGGCTAGGCTCTTCCTGCGGCTAGACCTGTTTTTTGATCTTGGTGTGGTCTGTCTCTATCCGCCCAGTCTAGTACCTGTTCGCCGACCTGTGCTATTCGTGTTACGGTCTTCTCCTAACCACACTGCCTTCTCGGGTTTTTAACCGCAGCGGTGTGTTCCTATCCGCTGCGGGCTCGTTCCTTACCGCGCTGGTCGTGGCCGTTTCTTGCCGCTGGTGCGTTGTCACCGTGACCGATGCGGGATTTTCCTTGCAAGATGACCAACTGTCAGCCGGGCTCTGTGGTGTCTATTTCCGATGGTGGTACCTCCTGCCTTGCTCATAGCTCATACTGGATTTTGAATTTTGAATTTTGGGGCCTCTCACCACATTACCTCATGGAAACCACCACAATATTTTAACTTCATGCATCCCAAGTTCATTACTGTTGCTAGTGGGGACACCATTCCCGTTTCTGGCGCGGTAGATATTCACCATACTCCCTCCATTACTCTTCGCTCTGCCCTTCATGTTCCGGGCTCTCCTTTCAACCTTGTCTCTGTTGGTTGACTCACTACTGACCTCAATTGTGATGTTATTTTTTCTTTTAACTTGTGTGTTGTGCAGGATTGCAAGACTCCAACTATCATTGAAACAGGGCATCTGTAGAATGGTCTTATATCCTTGACCCCTCTCCCCCAACGGTGTTGTCCTCTATTAGCTCTGTTGATTGACATCGACGTCTGGGTCACACTCCTCTAAACATCCTCAGAAAATCTCTCTCCGACGTATCCCTCCAAGAGTTCATGTGTGAGTCTTGTATCTATGGGAAACATCATCGATCTACGTTCTCACCACATTCTACTCGGAGTTCTACTCCCTTTGATCTAGTACACTCTGATATTTGGGGACCCTACAAAATTGCGAGTGTTTTTGGATATCGTTACTTTGTCACATTTGTAGATGACTACTCTCGGGTGACTTGACTGTATCTTACTCGTGACCGCTCTGAATTGTCCGCTGTATTTCGTACATTTTTCATTGAAACTCAACTAATTTTCCACTAAAATTAAAACCCTTCGCACTGATAATGCCCGTGAATACACGAGTAATGCCTTCGCTCTCCTCTGTGCTGAGTTTGGGATCATCCATCAAACTTCCTGTGTCTATACCCCCCCCCCCAACAAAATGGCGTTACTGAACGCAAGAATCGACACCTGCTTGAGGTCACCCGCTCTCTTATGATTCAAATGAATGTTCCCAAACAGTATTGGAATTTTGCGGTCTCTGCCGTCTGCACTCTTATTAACCGCATGTCTTCCTCTATTCTCAATTTTGCGGTTCCCTTCAATATTTTTTTCCATCCAAACCTCCTATCTTCATTACCCCTCGCGTGTTTGGTTGCGTGTGCTTTGTTCATCATTTTGGCCCGTCCACTGACAAACTTGCTTCTCGTGCCACTAAATATATGTTTGTGGGCTATTCTCGGACTCAGAAGGGCTAAGTTTGTTTTTCTCCCAAATATCGCAAGATGGTTACTTCTGTTGATGTCACCTTCCTCGAAGATCAGTCATATTACTCTCAATCAGCTTATTCTCCTCTTCCACCACCTCTCCTGCGGCGTGTTATCCCTGTTCATTCAAACCTTCCACCTCTTATTCTCACACAAATCCCACTTAAACCACCTACACCACCTGTCATTCCTGTATACACTCGACGTCCCTCTTCGTCTAATGCCCTACAGGAGTTGCCTTACTCTAATGATGTTTTGCAGCCTGCAGATCCGACAACCACTTCCACTGCCCACCCGCTTGCCAACTATGTCTCTTTTCATCGCCTCTCTCCGGAACTCCGACAGAGTGCTCTTTCTTTATCCTCTATCTCCACCCCTGATTCTCTACTGGAGGCTCTCCAGCTTCCCGGGTGGCGGGCGGCTATGGATGAGGAAATGTCTGCTCTTTGGGCAAACCACACTTGGGATTTGGTCCCGTTTCTTCCTGGACAATCTTGTATGAGA
Source organism: Platanthera guangdongensis (assembly GCA_039583875.1). Classification (NCBI taxonomy): domain Eukaryota; kingdom Viridiplantae; phylum Streptophyta; class Magnoliopsida; order Asparagales; family Orchidaceae; genus Platanthera; species Platanthera guangdongensis. The sequence goes on from CM077147.1 coordinate 29,646,475, forward strand.
TGTAAGTGGGTGTTTGCCGTCAAACAGGGTCCGAATGGGACAGTTTGCCGGTTGAAAACTCGTCTTGTAACTCGTGGCTTCACTCAACAGCAAGGATTGGATTATGATGAGACATTTTCTCCAGTCGTTAAACTCAATACTGTTTGTGTGTTGATCTCCCTCGATGTTCACCGTCACTGGCCTTTGCACCAACTGGATGTCAAAAATGCATTTCTTAATGGCGATTTACATGAGACCGTTTATATGCAGCAACCTCTCGGGTTTGACACCACGGGGGAGTCTGTTGTCTGTTGTCAGAAGAAGTCTCTTTATGGTCTCAAACAGTCTCCTCGGGCATTGGTTTGACAAATTTAGCAAGACCGTTAGTGTTGTTGGGTTCACTCGGAGTTCGGCCGACTTCTCTCTGTTTACTCGTCATCGTCCAACGGGCACAGTTATTTTGTTGGTTTATGTGGATGATATTTTGATCACATGAGATGATCTTTCAGGGATACAGATGATCAAACAGCATCTAACAACTGTGTTTCAAACAAAGGACTTGAGAAGTTTTCGATATTTTCTTGGTCTCGAAGTACCTCGGAGACCTGATGGGCTTGTGTTATCTCTGAGAAAGTGCTGTCTTGACCTACTTCATGATGCGAACTATTCTGGATGCAAGCCTGCTGACACTCCCACGGATATCAATCACAAGCTTTGTATTCATGCCTCAGACTCCGATTTTCTCCTTCCGAATCCAGAGTATTATCATCGCCTTGTGAGAAAGCTGATATACCTCACTGTTACCAGACCTGGTATATCATTTGTTGTTGGAATTGTCAGTCGATTCATGCATGAGCCACATATCTCTCATCTTCAGGCCGTCGAACATATTCTTCGTTACTTGAAGACTGCTCCGGGACAAGGGCTTGTATACAAGCCCTCGTCATCTTCCTTATCTCTAATTGCATATTCTGATGCTGATTATGTTGGCTCTTTAGATGACTGTCGTTCCACAAGTGGATACGACACTTACTTTGGAGGACATCTTATTACACAGCGCAGCACGAAACAGTCCGTAGTTGCTCGCTCATCTACTGAGGTTGAGTATCAATTTATGTCTGCTGTTGTGTCTGAGCTCACGTGGCTTGAGGGTCTTCTTGATGATCTAGGAGTCAAGCTCTCCTTAGCCGCAACTTTATTGTGCGACAGTCATGCTGCTATACACATTGCCAAGAATCCGGTCTTCAATGACAAAACATATTGAAGTTGGTTGTCACTTCATTCGGGAGAAGGTTCAGTTGAAGAAGATGGAGTTAACACATGTTTCTGCTGCTCAGCAAGTTGCTGATATCCTCACCAAGGTCTTATCACGACGTCTCTACTATCAATTCTTGTTCAAGCTTAGTGCCTACGACTTGTACACTCCAGCTTGCGGGGGAGTGTTAGAAAATACTAGGAAAGATGATGTATTGACTCATGTAGGAGTTAGTATTTAGTCTCACATTGTTTGTATAGCTAGATCTTACTCTCTTCTCTCCTATATATTTATACTCATACTTGTTTTTCGGTATTCAAGAAGTATATACAAGGTTTGGAACTTTCTCTACAGAATCTACCCGGGAAGACCCCTCCAAGAGTTTTTTTAGCACATGTAAACAATGTAAACTTAGTGGGGAGGTTTTGTAATTTTGAAAGATAGAGGGACTGTGTTCCAGTTAATGAGTCTTAATGATATACTAAAAAAGAAAAAAAAACGGAAAAGATTGGTTGATTTGGCAGATACATTGCTTCAGGTTGATGGTGACACTAAAATACCTTCTGGAGGACAGGATAATCCACCTAGTGTCAGTGTGCATACTGCTCATTTATCTGCTGCCAACGCTGGTACTGGATACAGTGCTTTTGCGTAAGTCTTTTTAGATATTATGCTGAATTCCATTTTTGCTGGTTTTTGTGGCTTTAACTTTCTGTACTGATGTTTATTTTGCATATAAGATTTTATTTAAGAACTTGTTTAGTCAGGCTACTTGTTAAAAAAAAACCTTCAACTTTTCCCTCTTATCGAGTTTAACTAGACGATGCTAACAGAACGTGTTGTACTGAACTGAATCTGAATCATCTAAAAGGAACTTAAACTAAATATATCTCTAATTACTAATCAAGTAATTAACAACATAAGACTTAATTATCAATATGTTTCATATCCACAAGAAGAGAGGGACATACTGACTCTAAACATTAAAAAAATCTATTATAGTTCTTCCAAATATGCGCAACATTAAACAATGAGCATAAAAAACTTAAGCATTGAACAATAACACTATGAACAAAACTAATCTGATCTCTACTATTGTAAAGCGACTTATTTGCTCTACGCCCACCGCACCCCCCTTTTCGCCCTCGATTTTACGATTTCATCTCTGGCTTTGTTCCTCGGCTTCATTTCTCCTGTCCTCCGACCTACGCAAGAGATTTTTCGTTGGAAGGGCTTGGACCGGATTCCTTCTCTCTCGATCGCCGCATGGGATCTGACCAACTTCGCATGCACTGCTCCAATTTCCTTATCTCCATCGCATCCCACGCCGCTAGGGTTTGCATGCTACTCCATCGCCACCCATGACGGTAGGGCTTGCATGGTACTCTCTCTCAATTTCTCTCTCTTTTTCTCTCTCTCCCTCTCTTGCCACCCACACTGATGCTTCCAGGAGCCGAAGTACTCTAAGACTGTACCAATTCCCGTGGAAATATTCTCTCTCTCCCTCCCTCCTCCCCTCCCTCCTCCCTTCCTCCTACTCTTCTCAGTCTATCTCAGCTTTGGAATGCCAGCCTCTTTTTTTTGTTTACCTCTCCAGGGTGCATCGTCAAAGCAATGAACTCGTCGATGTAGTCGTCGAGGCAATGAACTCGTCGATGTAGTTGTCAAGGCAATGAACTTGTTGATGTAGTCGTCAGGGAAGCCCGATTGGCAGACATCACATAAACGTTCAACTATTGTCCCTGAATAGCGAACATTACATCGGAGGATGATGTCTTATTGAAGTTCTGCCCAATAGAGCGAAGGGTTGTTCTGTTGTAGCCATCAGATCGAATGAAGGGTTGTCCGCTCCATGTCGATGGGAGCCGTAACAATCTTTTGTGGCTCTAGAGTCAGATGAATGTCAAAACATTGTTCCGCACGGGCCACCCATCCCATGGGGTTGGTGTCGTTGAAGGAAGGGACGTCGAACGAACAAAGTGAAGGCTGGAAGCCCGCCGACGGTGGAATAGGGTCTCGTGGAGGGTCTGAGTGTACCCCGAGGAGCGATTGGAACTCCGTGTTGGAGGACGTTGAAACACTCGGCCTTCCAGGGGGCATCAAGCTTAGCATCTCTATCCACGACATTAGGGAGTGAGACAATAAACGCCTTATGAGCATCAAGGTGGCAGGAGATGACTGGATCCGCTGGAGGCTGGGGTGTGGGTGTTTCAGAGTGCGCCATAAATCAGAGTTGTGGGGCATGCCACATGCACGTGTGAGGAAGGACAGTGTGCAGTTGGACGAGAGAGAGAGGGACGTTGTCGGGTGCGGTTACAAATCCTCGCAGTCTGCAGGAGCCGTAGACGGGAGCGAGTTCGGCGATGCGAGTGGAGCAAACCGGCAGGGCGCATGATAGCTCGTGTAGCAGTGGACAGATGCGCAGACGAGAGCGAGTTTGGTGATGCAATTGATGGAAGGCGCGACGCTATCGACACTAGAACCAGAAGACGCAGTCAACGCGGGCGCGGAAGGTGCGAATAAGACCGAGTTTGGTGATGCAGGCGTGGGAGGTGCGGACAAGACCGTGTTTGGCGACCCGGGCGGAGTGAACCGTCGGGGCTCTAGAGAGCTCTTGTAGCTTATTTCTGCTAGTACAATTTTGGGCGACGGAAAACTTGTCCAGAAGCGAGTCAGGTCAAACCAATGTTACGTAGAAGGGGGTTCCAAGATAGAGAAGGGAAAAACAAAGAGAGAAACACATAGGCTTATATAGTGCTTAATTTCAAAATACGCAAGAGCACGCGGTATATAACCCACGGCCGAAATACGCGTGCAATAATAAAAGATAAGGTTGGAGGCTGCACTACTCCAGTGCACACTATTAACGAATGCCCGTTGTCGAGTTGGGATCCATGTTCACTTCGTCGAGATCCCGACATCGAATTATACGCCGTGTCCTCATCTCTTCTTCCCTTGCCCTCTTGTTGTCTCCGTAACACACACCTCATAAACATATGAACAGACGCATCATAAACATATGAACACACGCATCATAAACATATGAACACACGCATCATAAACATATGAACACACGCATCATAAACATATGAACACACGCATCATAAACATATGAACACACGCATCATAAACATATGAACACACGCCCGCCGTAGCAACACATACATGCAACATATAGAAACACACATAGGTAAAATACATATACACACACATACATAAACACATACGCACATACACAAGCATACAAACACATACACACTCGCATCATAAATATATGCCTAAAATACACATAATAAAAGCACATACACACTACCACCAAGGGAGGATCTCCATAAAGCCGAGTAAGGGCGACCGCCCACACTAAATTTTTTAAATATTATTTTTTACTAATAGAAAATATTTTTTATGGTTTAATACATAAATAAATTTTAGATTACTACAAAGTAGTTAAAATTGCCTAGCTCTTCTGGTAGAAGGCTAACAATTTTTTCCGTGGTCATGAAATCCAGCCCTGCCAAAAAACAATTTGTTACAACTTTTATGCGGGCCTTTTGTGCTTCCTATTTCTCAAGTAACCAGGAATATTTATTAGAATAATGGACTTATTTTCTGCTATATTTGTCAATTTATTTTATGAATAATTTTATATATCGTCCACACTAAAAACAATGCGTCCGTCACGGACTACCACAAATAAAACACTTACAAACACACGCACACGAATACACACACGTCACAAGCATACAAACACACTGTAAAAAAACACATCGACAACATATAAACACATGAGCGCGCACACATATAAACACATGAGCGCGCACACATAAAAACACATTCACAAAACACACATACAAACAACAAATAAAAATACAGTCACATACATAAAGACATACATGAACAATTACATGAACATGCACACACACGCATACAACCACAAATAAGCGCACATCAAAAGAAAAACCTATTTCCGTGCATAGAAGGAGACAAGGATTAGCCGCCTATGCACAAACCCTAACCAAGTGGAGCCATTTTCAATACTACAGATAAAAATACCACCGCTGGGTAATGAAACCATATCGCAGACCAAACGAGTTACCACAACACTTTACTAAATCATCAAACCGAACAAAAGCTTGCAGTGTAGGCACCAACGGTGGGGGATGAGAATGTTGAGATGGGATGAGGTTTTTTGCGGGGAAAATGGAGGAGACCCGCCGCAAGTGGACCTCCAGTCGGTCGTGAGAAAAGACGTCCCTGATTCCCAAAGGATTTGTTCCTTTGGTGAGGTCTTAGTACCCTCTTGGTCACTCACCCACCCATCCATAAATTGCCCGGGTTATTGATAAAGTGATCGAAGAGATTTGTTGGTGTCAAGGACATGGTGAGGAGCGAAATCTTGAGAACGAATTTTGGGAGACCGCTACATCATCATGCCCGCGAGCGAAGAAGTGTTAAAACACACATCTAAAAAACAGTAGATTTTAGGTTCATAGTTGTGCGACCTCAAAATATATCTTCATTTATTTACTTGGATTACATTGTTTAATTAAAAATTATCAATTAATTTTTTTTTTGAAAATTATACTTTCAGACAGCTGAAGAGAAAAGAAGCCGAGGAGAGGAAGACGGGTGAGAGGAAGTTGACAAAAGGTCGTGACTAGGTTGTTCTCATTTCGTTCCCGATCTAAGGGCGGCTGGCGGTGATCTCATCTCGTCCAATTATGGCTTCGGAGATGTCGCCCGTGCGGTTACATATAAGCTAATGTAAGTGTGGTGCATCACGAGTTTCTTCTAATGATCACTGCCGGCGCACCTTTTTTCGCCCTTCGAATATTAGGATTTTAGGGTGTTAATTTCTTAGTGTAAACATTTTTAATATTTATGATCCCCATTAGTGTTCTTATAACCCAGTAATGTTTTTCTGTAGGAGGATATATAAATGCAATTTATATATAGAAATTTTGATTCATTCATGATCAGACGTAAACGGTGCAGCTTTGATGGGAAGTTGTGAGCAGTTTTCCGTGTCGTTCCAGACGTCGTTACGTTGGCCGTTGGCCCTCGGGGCTTCAAGCGGCGGAGTGCCTAAATATCTCGGGTTTGCTTCCTATTATTATAGATATATACGGGTAATTCCATTGTTCTTTTGTTCTTTTTTATGGAGCGATATCACAAGGCAAGAGCGGGTTGATCTAGATATTTTGAATCTGTTCTGTGTGCTCGGTAGAAAATAAAATTATTTGCCTGAATTTGTATTTTTTATTTGAAAAAAATGAAGGTGGGCCTTTATTATTTTAAAAAGATAATTGATGTCTTAAGATTATTAAAAAAGATATATAGACTCCTGATAATTTTAGAAAAATAATTAAATCAATTAATCTAATTATGTTTATATTAAACATAATTTAGGTTTACAAACAGAAGCTGGACAAAAAAGTAATAAGACCCAGTTCTTTTGTGGTCAAATTCATAAGCTATTCATAAAAATATTTGAAATTATCTATCGGTGCTATGCTATATGATATTTGGATAAATTTTTAATTTTTTGATGTCATTATAATAAATAGTAATTAAATTAATTAATTTATTTTAAAATATATGTATAATATTTCAGCTCAAACATATTTATTCATCTCTTCTAATAAATAAAAAATGTGAGAAAATCCAATCCTTGCTCCAGCCAGATAACCTTATCCGCCAATAGACACGTAGTACGAGCTAGCGCAATGGTGGGCACCACCAGATCCTAAAACTCCACGTGTCGAACTTCTAGTCGCCCATGAGATGCTGCCGCAATATTCCAACCCGAGCGAGAGAAACAAGTGGAAGAGGATTAAAAGAGTGCGCATGCGTAACAGAGCAAGCAAACGGAAAACCGGGAGACGTCAAAATTGGCCACTTTAACCACCGCCGTGGTAGCTGCCGGAAATCCCGTCGCCGTCAAGGCACTCTGTTCCTTGAAATTTGAGGGTCAAGGCACTCCCGTCGCCGTCAAGGCACTCTGTTCCGGAAGCTCTATTTCCGGCTCCAAATTGGCCCTCCGGCGAGCTCGACGGAATCTGACAGTCAGGTACTGCCACACCCAGCTCTCTGTAGTGTCCACCTAGCGCCAAGTTGGGCAATTTGTTGATATATTTAAATGGCAAATTTCAGAAAATTATTATAGATTTATATTTTATAGGCCGAAAATAAAAAAAATAAATAAATAAAAAATTTATGTGCAGCTCGAGAGGGAGAATTGTGGCAAAATATGGAGAGAAGAGCGTGTACTTTGACTTGGAGGATCTGCCCAACACCACCGGGCAGTGGGATCTGTACGGCTCTGATGCCCCTTCTCCGTACAACGGGCTCTAGGTGATTCTCGCTTGTATTATTTTTTCTTGGCAAAAATTGGATATCAGTCCCTATATTTTGATGTTGGTTTGAAATTGGTCCCTGAAGTTTTTTTGGTTTGAGTTTGGTCCCTAAACTATTCTGCCGTTTTGAAATAGATCTTAATTTATTAATCCGTTAACTTTTTGGATGGAAAAGTGACATGCCAGTGCAGTTAATGATTCTCAAAAAGCTCAAAAATAAAAAATGCAAAAGGAGCTTGTTAATGATTCTCAAAGCCACGAAGTGGAGGAGCGACGAACCAAACAAGTGGAAAACTCGCCGGCGATAGGATGCCGATAGAAGTCACGAATCCTACCACATGGGAAATAAGAGCTTCGCCGGCGTTGGATGCCGATGTGGAGCACAGAGCAGGCGGCGAGGGGGAAGGGGGGAGCGGATCCGGATCCCCTGGAGTTCCTCCGGGAACTCTAGGGGGTGGAGTTTTTATTTTACGAGTAAATGGAGCGGAATCACAAAAAATGGTTAACACGAAAGTTGTAGATATCCACGAGACGAACAACTTTCATGTTCAACATTTTTTGATATGAAGTCGTTTGGACCCCCGATTTGGGCTCCGAAAAAATTCTGTCCGAAAATTATTAATTTAATAATTTTCGGACAGAATTTTTTCGGAGCCCAAATCGGGGGTCCAAACGACTTCATATCAAAAAATGTTGAACATGAAAGTTGTTCGTCTCGTGGATATCTACAACTTTCGTGTTAACCAGTTTTTGTGATTCCGCTCCATTTACTCGTAAAATAAGAACTCCACCCCCTGAAGTTCCCGGAGGAACTCCAGGGGATCCGGATCCAGGGGATCTGGCTTAGGATTTATTTGGGAATGAGAATGGGGAGGTGGCGTAGGGGGGAGAAGCTGGAGTTATACCATTAATAAATGAAATGACAGAATTAATAAAGGCATGTCATTAATAAATGACACTTCATTTTTTACATCCAAAAAGTAACGGAGAAGTTAATTGGGACCCATTTAAGATAAAATGAAAAATTTAGGGACCAAAATCAAATCAAAAAAACTTCAGGAACCAATTTCAAATCAACATCAAAATATAGGGACTGATATCCCATTTTTGCCTTTTTTCCTTTTTAAAAGCCTAAAATATGTAGGTTAGAAATTTTAGGGGCCACAATTATTTTTTAGGCCCGGAACATCTCAATGGCCTCGAACTAGTCTCTTTTTTGGTAACATTTGTGATATCAAACATACATTCTATGATAATGATGTTTTTATCCAACCTCAGCGCAGCAAATAAGACACGATAAGCCGCGCCAAATACAGCCTTAATTGCCATCATTTGATCCTCCATGTGGCATTAAAGTAAAAATTCTAAACTTGGATTTTGAAAAGGAGCTCGGAAGGGGAAATTATATTTGTTATATTTATTGATGAAGTATTTATTTATGGATAATATTATACTCATCTAAAATATATCAAAAAATTATAAAAAGTGGGTCACACACTCAGCACAAAAATACCCAACCTCCTTATTTTTCCCAACTTTTCAAACCTAATTACAGGAGTCGGATATTTTTGTGCTGAGTGACACATTTTTTGTAATTTTTGGTATGTTTTAGGTGTGTATAGTATAATTCTTTATTTATTTTGTGTGGTTCACGCAAGAAATTATTCATTCAAAAATGCATTTGTTGAAATTTTCTCATGAAATTTAATTTATACAAATCCTTAAGGATGCATTTTCAGCTCTGTTTGTTTGGGCGTTTTTGCATCCTTTTAATTGGGTGGAAAACATCAACTCTAAAAAAACTGTGTTTAGTAGCCCTTCAATTTCCACAATCAGCACTCCAAAATGTCTTTTTTTTCACCGCACCATTGCTAAAAATTTTATTCTCACCGCTCCAACTCTTACCATGAAGACAAACAGATGCGATTAATGATAGTGTGGGTAGTGAACAAAGATTATTGCAAGGTAATTTAGGAGGAAATGCAATTAAAGTAAAATAAAATTTATCATCATTTAAATAAGAAGGCATGAAGTTTAAAATATGAGAAATTACTATGTTTTGAATATTGATTGATAAAAGGCATATATATTTATTGAAGTTCTTTGTTGGAAGCCAATTTAATGTATACAATAAAATTGATATTCCTCCTAAGAGGAATTTCATAGACATTTTAACCATTTATTTATAATAAAACTTTAAGGCATAAAGAGAAACAAAATTATTAGGAAAAGCTATTAAAAAATGACAGATTAAGGCTTTATTTGATGCGGTGGGGGCGTTTGCTTCCAGCGGGTTGAAATATAGAGTTGGAAAATAAGGGGGGAGGCGGGGTTGGAAAAGCAGCGTTGGAGGTGTTTTTTCTTCTTGCGGCGGGTGCAAACGGAGCAAACGCCGCCGGCGCCCCGTTTGTTTACCCGCCATCTGGCGATGTTTGCTCCAAACGCCCAGCGAAAATGCCGAAACAAAAGAAGACCAAGGCTTTGTTTGAAACAACTATGGCAATTGTGGACAACAAGAGGGTCGTAACACGATGGTAATGAATTGTCGTTCATGAACATCCGACCTCACTTGAGCCAAAACACTGCGTCAAACAGACCCTAAATATCATTGCGGATTATATTATTCATAAATGAACTATAGGGCTTGGTAAGAATGCAGTGAGCACATACCTACCAGATAAAAAAATTATTATCAAATAATAAATTTTGATACATTTATATACCATTATATCTTTGAAACATTCAAAAATATCAATTATGTCATCATTTTTATATTTTAATGACTTGACATATATTATAATCTATTTCAAAAAAATTAAAATATAATATCCATTCAAGTAATTATACTATCAAAAAATTAAAAGTAATGATGAAAATTCATTTAAATTCAAAATTTTTTTTAGTAAAACTCACACCTACTATGATAGGTTGTCATTAGGCATGTCAGTGGTCTATTCAAGGAAGGTTGTCATTAGACATATCAGTGGTATTTTTGAATTGATGACATTAAATCAATCAATTTTATTAAATCAAAATTAATATTTTTAGGTCAAAAGGTATATTGTTTTATAAAATAAAAATTATAATATTTATGTATATTTTTTACGGTCATTTTGAGTACTCATATGTATATGTTGCTGGCGAAACCCGCCTTGATGGGACGGGCAAAGCCCGTCGTGACCGGTTGGATACTGTCATGGCCATAAAAGCGGAGCCCCATGTCGGGCACTCATATTATATATTAAAACAAATCTTCACTCATAATTGATGTCACCACTATCATTCCATCGCAACCACCCGATAAATTTATCATTATTATAAGTTTATAACAAGTAGAAAAACTTTTAAAAAAAATTAATTTTAAACAAAAATATATATTATGAATACTATTAACATTATCAAAGATTTAATGAGAAGAAAACATATATATCTCCTGGAAAAGCAATGACTTTTATCGTCATTTATATATATCAACTGTAAAAATAAAATAAAATCATCAAAATAAGAGCACTAAAGATTACATGGAGGTACATGAAGGAGGTACATACAAAATGAAAAAGATTTTCGGGCCAACCGATCCCACCTACATTTATCGGTTCAACCCGACCCAATAAGAAAATAAAGTCGAACTTGAATTCCCGGTCCAATTAGCAGGTTCAGGCTTCAAAAATCCTATATATTATTAGTCAGAAACCCAAACTATTTATAAGGTTTTCATGTAAACAAAATATTGTATAACAGGATCACATGAACCAGTCAACTAGCCAACAACTATTCTATCAATCCTACTTAATTAATTGCTGACATAACTCAGCTTCAGGCCAAGTCAGTGCTAAATTAGATCAATCTAAGGCTCGTGCGCAAAAAATATCGAAAAACTTCGCCAAAATTACAGCCGAAATAGAATATTAGACCTTTCTATGCTTTGGGTAAGCCGTAATTTCGACGAGGCTTTCTAAGTTATTAAGAATACGCCTTACATTACATAAAAGGGTCGAAAGTGATATCATTTCCGAGCTTCAGGAATTCCAGGAGGCTTGGGTGTTTGACCGGCGGAAGAGCTTCCAACTTTCGATACCACCGACTTCTGCTTGACTAGCGGTACTAGCGACTGCGCCACATCCGCCATAAGAGGCCTATAATCGGCTTCGGGTTGTACGCACATGGCGGCGATGGCGGCGACCTGGATGACATCTTTCATTAAGTATTTTCCTTTCATTGTCGGATCCATGATCTGCACGACTTTCTCCCTGTCGGTGAGCCGGGGAAGAGCCTGGTGACATTCATCAGCAATAGAAATGAATATGAATAAAACAAAGTTAGATCAGCTGCTAGGTTTACTCAGCATAAGAGAAAGTGGTGTTTTCTGTAGATTAGTGATTCAATTTCCAATTCCAGAACAAAAATGGATATAGGTGAAATTTTCATAATCAAGACGGGATGGGCGAGGAGATAGTTGAATATATATATTATTAATTATTATTAATTTTTTACGTTTCCTTTCCGTCTTCGCTCCTATGTAATCACGCGAAATGCCACGTGTTGTGAACTTATATATGTATGTTATTGCTCGGTTATAGGGCATTCTAATTCCAAAATACATCATTCCACTTGGTATCAGAGGGAAAAGACCGATCCCGCTCCGCCGCTTCCGATCAATCCCGCTTCGTTCGCTTCCGCAACCCTTGCTTCTGCCCGATCTTTCTGCGCATGCTGGCGACGTAGCTGATCCAGCACCGCTGGCTCCGTAATTGTCGATCCCGCACCGTCGCTCCTCCGATCCCGATCCTGCACCGATCGCTGGCTCCGTAGCCTACATAAGAGATAGTCTTGAACGTTCAAGTTTCAGGTTCACTATATGGCTCTAATATATACACACTCCCCCTGCCTATGTGTTCTACACGCTCCCTCTATCTATGTGCACGCATTGAAACAAGCTTCCCCTACATGAGATCGTACCTATGAACAATTCTCATGAACAATCCCTTCTCCCCTTCGATAGTATCAAAAGAGGCGGGCACGACCAAACAGTCATGCGAGGTAAAAATCAGTATATGATAAGCGTTATAAAGACAACAGACAATGCACATAAACAGGACAACAAGAAGAGAGAAGCATAGGGGTGACCCAAGAAAGGCAATTCATAGAATATGGAGCGCATGAGTTATAATAAAGAAGCAGAATACACAGACAGAGAGACAATTGGGTTTCAGAAAGTATATGGATTGGACAGCACAGATTAAACTAAGCACATTACAGGTAAGACTACAATGCTACGAGAGTTATAGAGTGGATCACATGGAAACATTGTAAACGTCACAAGTATAAATCGTGTTAGTACATATGTGCTAAAAACATATAGTGTCGTTTCAGTCAAATTTCCAATTCCAAAACAAAAATGGATAGAGGTGAAATTTTTGTAATCGAGTTCCGTCCCCGGAGGACGGGATGGGCGAGGAGATCAGTATACAAAAACGAGCATTTACTAATAACATCACAGGTGGCTATTCTAGACGAGAATTTGTGCTTGCCCGAACGACAAACATGCCATGTGTCAGAATCTGGATGGCCAATCTTCAAATTCAGAGTCAGCGCCCATATACAAAAATTTGGCTTACACAATTCCCATCCAATAGTATCGATTCTTTGAAATCATTCATGACTCTTATCATTGTGTTCTAATTTGTAACCATGTTATCTTATTTGGCTCAAAAAAAATTGTTAAAGCACGCGAGATGTTAGCAGCGGTAGTGACACGCTAAGGAAGAATGGAAGCATGCGCCATGGTGAAGCAAAATACAAGTTCTCTCGTGCCGAGAACCATCATAAAATACAATATATATGTTGCCTCACAACATGTACATTATAAATAATTAAATATATAGGGTTAATTACCAGGACCTCCCCGGGAGTTTGCAAAATTACAGGTTGCACCCTATAAAAAAAGGGCAGCCCGGTGCACAAAGCATCCCTGCATAGCAAGGGTATAGGGAAGGGTGCCACCACAAGGATGAAATGCAGGCAAATGGCGCAAACCTTACCCTGCATTTTTGCAAGAGGTTGCACGGGTTGCAGCCCACTATCTTTCGAAATTGCACTTACCTCCCCTATAAGTTTCCCCATTTTATAAAACTGCCCCTTCAGCTAGAAATATGGATGGAAAATGATTAATCAACCAAATTATTTTATGATCTTCAATTTTACCTTTTGTAATAATTCTACATTCAAAAATGTGACCTTTTCCTTTAGAAATATAAATAAAAAGTGATCAAATATGCTAAATTATTTTATGATATTTCAATGTTACCTTTTGTAATAATTCTACAATGAAAAGTGTGCGAAGTAGGGCATATGAATGCCTCACCGCATATGCAACTCCAGTGCATAATGCTTCACAGTGTATACACTATGATCACGTTGTGTTTTACGATGAGTTCGTGCATCCATCTAGCTATTATATGATTGAAGAAGAAGACTAAGGCTGTGTTTGGAGCGGTTATCGCAGCTTATTTGCTCCAGCGAGATTGGACAAAAATGTCATTGTATGTTTGGTCTGACAAATGTTACTACCGTTAACCAAAAAAAAAACTAGTTTGGGGGATAAGATTCTGATATGACAATGACATTTTTGTCTAACCTCACCGGAGAAAATAAGCCGCGTCAAATGCAGCCTAATATGTTTGTATCCAGCTTATTAAAAGTAAATCGGCTGCAATAAAAGACAGTTTTATTAAGAAGTAAAACTTAACACCAGAAGTACTATTATTTTCCACTCTATATGATCATATGGATAGCTTAGCTCCCAGAATTCTCCTATGATAATCAATGATAGGAAAAAAACATATAACATAATGTACACGATTACCTAATGTTACCGTCATCAAATTTTACTCTACCTTGTAATGGGCTATTAACATGTAAAACAAAATAGAAAAACATTAATGTTTTCAATATCTATATGACAAATTAGTCATTTTTAACAATAACCATAAAAATGGAAATTAAAAAATCCCACATGCAATCCATGTGAAGTGTGAGCATTTGATCATTTTACACCAAATAATCAAATGAAAAAATATTCATCTATCTGATTTCTATTTGATGAGTTACACTTTGATGTCAATTTTGTGTCTTTGTGTGTGTGTGTGTGTGGTGGGGGGTGGGGGTGGTTAATTAAATTGAAATTACTAGCATAAGAAGTAGATTTTCCATGGATGCACTCGGTGTGTATATTCATTGGCAAACATATGTTATGGGCCTCCTGGGTTTTGAACCCGATTCCTCCACAACAGGGCTGCAGCCGCACACCCCCATCATCGTACGTGTTCTTGACGTTGCAGGTTGTTGAAGTCGGGTCTTGAACCCTTCACCACCTTTATGTAAGCTCTTAACGCTAACTCACATCAACTGAGCTGGTGTTTAGAGCTTACATCAAGGAGGTGAAGGGTTCGAGACCTGACCTCAACAATTTGTCGCGCCGAGAAGACGTGGGGTGATGGATTAGGGTGTGTGCGGTGGGTTGCAGCCCTGTTGTGGAGGAATTGGTGAAAAATGTACACTTGATGCCTATGATTATGAAGGTTTCTCCTTACAAAGCCCCTAAATGCTAATGTCCATCTCGAATGATGAAGACAACAAATGAAATCCTCGTTTAGATTATAAAAAGGTAATATTTAAAAAGTTTTGAATTAGCAAGGGTGGTTAAATCAAATATCCATGTCATATACCATAGCATTACTTATATAGTGCTTGATTTCCTCTCATTAAGCATTGCCTAATTGAGCACACATACCGCCTTTCTTTTCTTAGAAAAGCTGGGGCTCAAAATCAGGAGCATGCTAGTTATAGTTTTCTCATTAACAACTTCATATTTATCACTAGCGCCTTTCTTCTCTTAGTAAAATAGTAGAAAAGAGGAATTTTATTTCTTATATCCAACCTTTACATCATGCCTTTATAAATGCACATACAAGGATAACTACAACACCGTACTAGCGGTGTGGGACTAAATACAAAAGGAGGAGACATGTTATCAACACACCAATTTGCACTATTTGCATACCAAATACCAACATTCCCCCTCAAGGTGAGCGAAAGATATCCACTAAGTCCATCTTGTTACTCAATTTACACAAGTCCAATGAGCTAAGGCCTATGGTTAGACAATCAGTCACTTGCTCTTTTGTAGCAACATATCCAAACTTTAGTGTTCCACCATCCAGCTTTTCTTTGATAAAAAAATCTGTCGATCACTACTGCTATCCTCCACTTCCTGCCTCGTTTTATCTGTAATTAGTGAGTCAAATGGTGAGTCTCACTCTGCTTCCACTCTGGTGATCTAGTGATGGATATAAATGTGACGGCACGTGTATCACATGTATCTATGGCGGAGTGAGCAAAAGAGGCAATATTACCCCTAGACACAATTGGAGTGGGTGTGCCCTCCATCATACCTTTCTACTTTCTACTTCCTTTGCATCAGCTGGTGGTATGCATCCAAAATCATTTGCTCCTTCGGGTGACCCATATCAGCAATACCCTCTTCTGTCACTTCCTCGCTTATCATGAGATTTGTCTGATAGCCTCCTCGTCCACCACCACTACGACCTCTACGATCTCCACGATCATGCCCACGATCTCCACGATCGCGCCCACGACCTCCAAACTTTCCCCGTCCACCTGCATCCCTCTCCTTTGGTGGCTTGGGGTAAGTCAGTCGGAGATGACCTATTTCACCACAATTGTAACATTGTCGCGTCTCGCTCCTGTATTCCTCGTACCCTTGATTGGGGACCGCTAGAGCCGATTTCCCTTCCTAAAGAGTAGTTCCACGAGACTATAGCCTAATCATGCTCTCCTCTTACATCATGGCCGAGATCGTCTCATCCAGGGAAGGAATCTTTGGTTGAGCGAGCAACATCACACTCATTTGCTCAAATGTCAGGCTCAATCCTCTCATAAAGTGCATGGTTCTCCGTTGGGCATCTCGCTCCCCTTTCGTACATTCAGGGTCTTTGCAACATGCGGCTGGTGAGAAATAATCGTAGTCTGTCCATAGTCGCTCCAGATCTGCGGTATACTCCTGGATTGAGTGATCCGCATGGGTTACACTCTCAATCTCCTGTTTGATCTGAAACACGCGTATGTTGTTGTCGCCTCCTGCATAGAGCCTCTGTAACTTCTCTCAAACATCACTTACAGTCTTTATGTCATCCACTGTGATAGCGATATATGTGACTATTGAGTTTAGGAGTCATGTGTGCAACAGGCTGTGTGTGGTCTTTCATTCATTGTACCCATTCGAGTTCTTCCCTAGCTCCGTCTCGCTAGTCGGATAGCCCTCCAGCTTCCTTCTGGAGAGTGTAATTTTCACCCAACGCAACCAACTTAAGTATGTAGCTGGTCCATCGAGCTTCAGCTCTACAGGGGGGCGATCCAACTTTACCAGAGGCGGTGGCGACTGAGCCAATCCCTCACCCTTTGACATCCGCAAAACTCGAAGAACACTTTTAGATCTGCCTCCTCCATCTTGGCAACCAACTTCTCCATGAATAAATGAATTTCTCCAAAAAAAACGTGCATCGAGAAGTTCTTATACCGCGACAATCCCACTGCGTACGAAGAGTCGCTCCAAGGATCCTTCTCCCTGCGTGTCTATTATTGCAAGAAGCAAGCACGCTTAATTCATCTTCGGTTGAGCGCACTGCTTCTTCTACATGCGTACCGCTCCTTCCGTTGTGTACCGCTCTTTCCCCTTGAGCACGCGAGAAGAAGAAGCCCCGAGTACCTGCGCACTGCGCGTTCGTCCTCTCCTGCTGCGGGCCGCACCCTATTTTTGCGCACGCGAGAAGCCTCCCCGGACTGTGCGCGCAAGCTTGCGGCGATCGTTCCTCTTCCGCTGGAGGACCCGCGCACTACGGGTTCTTCCTCTTGCCGCGTGGATTTTTCTACGCACGTGGGTTTTTCTGTATGTGATTCTTCCTCTTCTCCCATCGTGCTCACTGCAGCCTGCGCCCGTCCGCCGCGCCAGAAATGTCGCGCGATCAAGCTTCTTGCGTGCACAATGCCGCATGTATTGTTTCTCTTCCCCCTGTGCACTCCTTTGCCGCAACCTCCGAGTGCTCTTCTGTCAGATCCTGCGATGCGCGTCGCACACCCGCGATGCGCCGCACTCCACGATGCGCCCTTCTGATGTCGTGCCACCTTCGGTGGGAATAAAAAAAACGCGCAGCTCTTCGCCTTCCAGTGACACAGCCTATCCAAATCGGGATTTCTCCTCCTATCGCCAATAGGGACTCTGCGATTATCGTGATTCCTTCCGCTCACTATCTAGAAAGGAAATAAAATTGATTTGGGGGAAAATTCTGTAATCCTGCAATTTTTTATTTATTTCTTTCCGAACCTAGCTCTGATACCAAGTAGAAAAAAAGGAATTTTATTTCTTATATCCAACCTTTACATCATGGCTCTATATATACACATACAAGGATAACTAAAACACCGTACTAGCGGCGTGGGACTAAATACAAAAGGAGAAGACCTGTTATCAGCACACCAATTTGCAATATTTGCACACCAAATACTAACAAAAACTAATACGTGAAAAGCCTTACCATTCTCGGGGGAATTCAGTTACAAAAAAAAATACTGTGAAAATTTATAAGCATGCAAAGGTAAAACCTTGCGCATCCTTCTTATCTTGTCTTAATTCAATAAGAAACACAATCTGAGAAGTAGACGCTCTTCATATGCCATGCTATGCAAATGAAAGATGACTGGAAGCATGAAATGAAGTTACTCCATGAGAAAACAAAATCAAACAATGCATCGACTAAGCATACTAATAATGAAGATAACACGGATATTTGATTCACATTTGACCTAAATGTTCAACCACGTGAAAATATTAATTCATGTAAAAGGTGCGGACATTTTACAATCATGCTGGAATAGAACATCGAGTTTGAAAGAAGGATAATGTTTTGGCTCAAGAACCTAAGCAGATGTATAGAGCTTATCCCTTTCCTAAAAGAAGGTTTGATTGAAGTGTTAACCATTACTTCGATTTAAGCGCATAGGCAATTGACTAGAAGGTCCTAAGACTCTGAAAGTGAGGTAGTATCACGTATTTTATGTATATTATACTGTCACACTTTAGACATACAGTTTTAAAACTCATTAACTTGACTAGAGCAGGCGAATCGAAGTAAACTCAAAATCAACTCGAAATTGAGTAAGTCAAATTCCGTGCTAGTCTCGAGGTTTTCTAGCATACATAAAAGATGGTAAGATAATACACACCCAGGATACAAGGACACCTTCCCCAGGAGGCCTCTTCATATCAACAGGAACCCTGCCTGTAAGCAGCTCCAAGAGCACAACTCCATAGCTATACACATCTGATTTTGTTGTCAAATGTCCAGTTAATGCATATCTGCAACAACAAAAAAACTCCTGACATATTAAAACTATTTTTTTTCTAAAAACATTTGTGTTTGAAAATCAAAATAGATACATCTTAACTTACTCGGGCGCAACATATCCTTGGGTTCCAAGAACTCTTGTAGAAACATGACCTCCGGCTTTTTCGGATCCAAACTTGGCCAAACCAAAGTCAGAGACTTTGGCATGGAAATTTTTGTCCAAAAGGATGTTGCTGCTCTTGAAATCACGATGAATTACAGGCGGATTGACGTGCTCGTGAAGGTATTCCAGTCCTCTTGCTGCTTCAAGAGCCATTCTCATCCGTGTTTCCCAGTCTAATTTTGAAATGCCACCACAAGAACCTGAGGGTAATCAAATCAAAATTAACATGAGACCAACTTCAAAACAATTTAGCATTAACCCTAGTCGTGTAAAGATCTGATATGTGGAGAAGCTATTAAACTACAAATTTGAAGTTTATCATAAAGAACTTCTTTAGAAACAAGCAAACTAATCTGAATAGGAGATATTCAGTGAATAAAGTTAATTTGCCTATTCCCTTAAAAAATAGAAAATTATTAGAAATGCCACAAAAATAATATGATCACTTTATCATGGGCCTACGTGAGGTTGCCGGAGGAGTGGCCGAAGGTGGAGATGACGGTGATGGAGATACAACGGAACTTTAACAGCGGCTGCTTATGCAGGGCATGCTCAAAATAGAGAGCTTCCAAAATCTTTTGAGGTTTAGGAAAATAGGCTTTCTTCATTGATAATCTCTACACAAGACTCCATGGGTTTATATAAGACCATCAATGGTATGTATGTAAATAATCCGAAAATATAAAACATAACGGGCTCGACGCGACTAATAAAAACGAAACGACTCGGCTAATATATTTGACTCGATATAATAATTTGACTTAATAATAACAATAAAACTAGATAACTGACATATAGGATCCATAACATTCCATTCATGCTCGAAATCGAGCTTGCCCTCAAGCTCCAACTTCGTGTGGAACTGTGGATGTCCGAGTTATCTGGCTCTTGATCTCTCTCCAGAATAGTGTCGGTAGTGCTTCACGTTGGCAGTGGCTTCGGCGAGGAGGAGCGATGCCAGCGGAACAACGGGCAACAAACAGAATGTGTCAGGTGGGGCTGTTAGAGCGGTCGTGAGCAATAGTTACAAGGAGGCCGGAGGAACGGTGGCCAGCAACAGGAACAGATTTGTCGGGGTTGACAGAGCAGGGGCTGGCAAAGCAAGGTCCAACAAAAAAAGAGTCGATGTGGCCGGAGGAATTGGCAGCAGCACGAGCTGCGGTAGAAAGGCAATTGTCAAATTCTTAATTTGGTGGAGTGTGTCGGCATTCTGAAGGCGTGGGTTCATGAAATCTCGTTGCATCAAACAGAGGGCGACCTCATCCGTGGCAACTAAGTTTCATGCCCCAATATGTAATTAATTAGTTAATTTTTAATGTAAAAATAAATTAAGTAATTAAATGAGGTATGTTGTGTTACGGATCCGCCACAAGTTATCTTGCATTGGATCCGCCATCAGTATATTGCATTATTATTATTATTTAAATGTGGAGTCAGTTGTATCGAGTCGTGTCGTGGCGTTTAAGTGTTTTAATATTTGTTTTTTGTTTGTGTTATTTACAATTATGTCATCGACATCTATATATAGGGCCTTAGGGGTCTTGTAATGGGTATGCAAGAAATATTAGGCCCCGTTCGTTTCGCAGGAATTGAGCTGCAGGAATTGGAATTGAATTCAATTCTCATTCCCGCAGGAATTGGAATTGAATTCAATTCCAATTCTGTTGTTCGGCTGAATGCAGGAATTCTGTCACAAGAATTGGAATTAGCAATTCCGATGTTCGGCTGTATCCTGGAATTCAAGTACAGAATTCAAATTTGTAATTTTTATTATAAACTGAATTGAAATAGCTAAACAAAAATCATACTTCAACAGAATTAAAATTAATAGTCCACGAACCGAACATTAAAAAAAATTCAAAATAGTCTACAGCATTATAATAGTCCGCACATGAAGCAAAAAGTCCTTAACATAATCTAATCAATCGCGTAGATGTAAGCGGAGCCAGGTCCTCCTAATTGGCATCGGTAAAGTCATGAACACGTCGGCCTTCTTGTCGTCATCACTCAGCATATCGATAGCCTGTATGACCTCAGTCTCAGTCAAATCCGTAATAGCTGCAATGACGGCATATATCCTGTCTGCCCTTGAGATCGACGGCGGTGGCGGTGGCGGCTGAGAAGTCACGCTGCTATCATGCTCCATGTTCCTCGCTATCGCAGAAACAACATCAGCAATAATATCTACCGCGGATGTTTTCTCCTTCCTCTTCTTGCTCTTTGGCTCAACCTCCTCCATGTCGTTTTCGTCCACTGAGTCTTCAATGTGGATCTCGTTCATTTGCTCAGTCGCAGTAGCAGCATTAGCTCCAGTGGCCCGATCAACCCCACAAATCATAGCTAAGTCGCCCCAATTGACGATCACCTTGCTCCGATAATGTCTCACTGTCGGATGCGCCTACAAGTTTAGTTTAAATTAGAATCAAAATTTAATATAATTTCTACACAGTTAAACATTTGCTCAATTAAAATATTACCTGTACGTAGTTAGCCCAGACTTCCTCGCTGTCAACCTTCACCACATTACGCTCCCAATCCCATCTGAAACCACTGGTATCCAGCATAGTCGATATTTCCTGATAGTATTTGTTCCATGTTTTAATCCTGGCCATTATCTTCTCCTTACTAATATCAACGTGACAATCATCCTTCAATGCATATATTGTTGTCGTGTACGCGACACTTTTCCAGCCGCTAGCCGCCTTATTTCCCAGATTTTGCTGCTCAAGGAGAGCAGTCGATAACGCACAATCCATCTGCGGCGTCCATGGAACATAGGACCGTTCACTTGGTTTGACCCCCTTTCCTTTTTTATCCATTTATTTCTGCATAATATAGAAGTTAACAAAAAAATGGACTAGAGCCAATATATTAAATAGAAGTTAACAAAATATACACAGACACACACACATAACATACCCACAAATTTGCACATAAATGGATTATAAAGAAGTTAACAAATTAAACACATTTTAATTGCCCCGATGAGCACAATACTCATTAAACATATTTATATCCATAGTTTCCCTAAACGTGTTCCACACTGGTGTTGCTTGGACTGGAGCCAATGTATCCGCGTACTCGAAACTAGCAGAAGTTGTATCTTGATTTAATATTTCCGCATCTACCTCGGCAAGCAATCGACCATGATTTTCTAATCTCCTCTCTATAAGAAAATTATGCAGAATGCAGCAAGCGTTTATAATTTGAACCTGTTAAGATTAAAAGGTAATTAAAAATTCATTATAAATTAACTAATTTTAATGTTAAAGGTTTAAATGTATAGACCTGAACTTTGATGTCATAGAATGATGGTCCCCTCAAAATTGCTCATCTTTTTTTAAGGAGGCTGAATGTCCGCTCTATGACATTCCGTTCCTTTGAGTGTCGGAGATTGAACAACTCTTTATAATTGGTGGGGTTATTGCCTTGTGCAGACCACTCTTTCAAGTGATATCTGGTTGACCTATATGGAGCTAGATAGTCAGGGCCATTGGTGTATCCCGCATCCACCAGATAATACTTTCCAAATGGCACCTCAAACGACCTGCTCTTTCAAGTGCATTGCGCAAAACTCTGGAGTCCGATGAGGACCCCTCCCATCCAGGTAACAAATACAAAAACCTCATATTTGAATCACATGCGGCCATTACATTCGTTGTAATGGCTGTTTCCTATTCTGATACCTACCCTGATCTTTAGTAGGCACTGTAACTTCAATATGAGTATCGTCAATCGCACCAATGCAATCTTATATGGACATCTGGACAGTTTAGATATTTTAAAATAAAACTTAGGATTGCAAAAAAAATAACTTACGGGAAAATGACGTCATCTTTGTACTGTTGACGCGTCAGGGAGTTTTATAAACTCGGGACCTAATTTCAGAATTGCTCGCAGCACCGTTTTGAAATGACGGCAAATTGTATCTGTTGATCGTAGATACGTCCCGCCCACAACCCTAAATTTTTTGTTGTGCCCCAAAACATGTAAAAAACGTTGATTGTCTCTCTAATTCCAACATTTTTTGTGTCTCTTAACAAACCACGCTGGGTTAGCATGTTACACAAAACTTCGAACGAGCTTCTATTCATCCGAAGCTGGTTAAAACAATTTATATATGTTCCGCCATACAAACGGCTAAACAAACTTTCCCTTACAACATTTTTTGCATCAGCCCCCACGATAGTTCTTCTAACCTCACATTTCATCATCACTATGACGGAAGCAGCAAGAGCAGCAGCTACTGCTGCTCTCCTACGCCTACGACGTTTCACTGTTTCATCCATCTAAACATAAAAAAAACACACGTTACATAGTCAACCACAAAAGCACACACACAATCACATCAAGGTATTCAATATTTGGAAAAAATCATGAATTTCAAAACTATAAATTATCGAAGAAATTTCAAAACTACTTTATTGAGTAATTTCTTCATTTAATGTTGCAGATTAGCTGTTATTTCTCGGAAAAGCTCCTCAAAATTGTTTGTGATACACTTCACCATTTTAAAGAAAAGAGCAATCTTGATGACAAAACCAAAAATCATTTCTTTAGCCACTTTCATGATTCTCATTCAAACAGAGGAAATGCTGGAGTTTATTAAGCATGTAACAAAACCGAAAATCAAACAGAGGAAGAGGAAATGCAGAAGAAGAAGAAGAAGAAGAAGAAGAAATGCAGAAGAAGAAGAAGAAGAGGAAATGCAGAAGAAGAAGCAGAAGAAGAGGAAATGCAGAAGAAGAAGCAGAAGAAGAAGCAGAAGAAGAGGAAATGCAGAAGAAGAGGAAATGCAGAAGAAGAAGAAGAAATGCAGAAGAAGAAGAAGAAATGCAGAAGAAGAAGAAGAAGAAATGCAGAAGAAGATACCGCGACGGGAGCAGGACGGGAGCAGGAGCGCGCGCGCGACGGGAGCAGGAGCGGCGCGCGACGGGAGCAGGAGCGGCGCGCGACGGGAGCAGGAATCGTGAAATCTGACCTAGCGAGGTCGGAAATGAATGTCGTGTGTTTACCTTGTACCCAATTCCGACGGATTCCCGATTCATTTCTGATTCCCATCATTTTTTTGGCATACCGAACGGCCCTAATTGGAATTGGTAAATGAATACCAATTCCAACGGCCCAATTCCCGCGTAACGAACGGCGCCTTAGTGAAATTCTCTATCTCTCTCTAACTTCCCCTCTCACTCTCTCTAGTTCTTGCCTTCTCTCTTCTAGGGTTTCGTCTCGCCCTAAACTCCACCGGCCCTTCCCCTTCCCGGATTCCTCCTGAAATTTATCTGTGATCGTAACAATTGATCCGACCTGCCGCATCGCCTGCTTGTTGCCGCTGGTATCTTCTTCGACTCCCAGATCTGCCAATTGATCCACTGCCTGTACCGATCGTCCATTCGTCTGACAGAGAAGGCATGTGAAAAGAAGTTGCAGACTGGGAAATTAAGGCTTGCGGCTTCTCTGGGACGGGAGGGGATACATGCGGTTGGGAGAAACGTCAAGTAGCAGGGAGATGGAAGAGGAACTAGCGATCGGTGGAGAATGAGACCATAGATCGATCGACAATGGCGCAGAGTTGCGTGCAGGGGTCGGAGGCTTAGATCGACAAAGCATAACAGGGGTTGTAGCAGGCTGCGGCTTGCTTGAGGGGTTCCACAACAGAGAAACGGGAGGTGAGGAAGAAAAACAGCGTGCCGACGAGGGATGTGCAGCGGATCCACGATAGATGGACTGAGGGAGAGATGAAGTCGAGCGGTTCTGGATGAGTTGACAGAGGGTGGGTGAACGGTTCCCGTGAAAGAGACGATGAAGTCGTGCAGCAGGATAGAAGAATACGCGACAGGAAGCTTTTGACCAGTCGAGGAAGAAGGAAATGAACATGAAATGGGCGGTTTCCTCCTCAGGAGAGTGGAAATCATGACATCGGAGTGGGAATAACAGTGGGTCACGGCAAGACAAAACTGAAAAGGTCAAATGAGTATTTTCAAGAAAAAGTAATTGGAACGTCGCAACCCGGGTCTCGCGACGTCGCACCACTGATGATTTTCAGATCTGCATTCGCTCACAAACTCAACGATGACAGAAAAATGAGAACATTCACCCCTATTTATAACGAAAGGGTGATTGGGCACTCAGCGTGAACGACTATGGTTGGTCGTTACGCCTAGTGTCCTAAAATATTAAATACAAGCTCAAATAAAAAAAACAAAATACATATAAAATGTAAAACGGCGCTCCGGGCACACTCGTAATTTCAGATCGTCGATCTAATCAATGCATATCATGCAAATATGCAAAAACGGGTCCCGCCGAGTGGTGGCCGGATTTCTTCCATCGATCACGATCGTGCGGCTAATCCCCATCACAGTCTCTTGCAAAAATGCAGGGTAAGTTTTGCCGACATTTCACCCTTGTGGTAGGACACTTCCTCAGACCCTCGCTACGCGGGAATGTTTTGTGCACCCGGCTGCTCTTTTTAGTGGTGGTGTGTCGTCCAACAACAGAGAATGCTTGTTCTGGCATGAAACTTGTGTGCTCATTTAAAAGATTGAAGTGCAGTTTTTTCAATCTCCTGTGGATCGAGGTGTTGATCTCTTTTCGCGATACTTTAATCAGGCGTTGTACTCTCCTATTTATGCATTGTATTTTAATGGATCTAATAAAATTGTGAAGTTTTTATGTTCTTGGTTTACAATGCACTTGGATTATCAGGGAAATCATCCGGATTCCCAACATCCATTAGTGTCAGGTTAATTGATATTCGCTTACATATGTTATGTGGATGCCTGCATTAGAACCTGGCCTTGTTCCGAGTAACTTTTCTAATGTAATCAAGCATGACTACCAAGTGTGTAATCCTCTTGATTAGCCGAATGCTCAATCACAATTCAAGATAGCCACCATCAACCAAACTTCAAAGATATTTCTTACGAAGATTCATGGTACATTAGCAATAACATAAACAATACCTAGAAGATACCGTGAGAATTGCAAGGCATTTCTTTTGAAGTAGACTCATTAAAATAGTAACAAATCTAGTTAAAATATCTATTAGGAACGAATGTATCGAGAACAACGAAAGAAAAATAAGCAACACAGCAAACATACAAATTTACGTGGTTCGGCAACCTTGCATACATCTACGGCCACACTAGGGTTTCTCCTTCTTTCTTTCAGTTTTTGCGTTACAAAAACAAGAAGCAAAAAAACACTTTTAGATTTGAAACTTAGGGCTACCGTAATGATTAAATTACGGTAAATATCCCTGCCTACATCCATGATCCGCAGAAAATAGTGGATGAATCGACGGTACGATCAGACTCCACATCTCCAACATTAAAAGTATTAGTTTCTTCCATAATTCCCATAAATTTTTATGTGAGGATGAAGCTAAATAAAAATTAACAATGACTGTTTGCTTCAGCGATAACAAAGCCCACACTGCCTAAAGATAAGCCGGATCCAATAAAACACGCTGAATACCTGTGCAAAAAAATACCCAAATAGACCAAAAACAAATGCATAAACGTCACCCCTAAACCCTAAACCCTAAACACTTCATCAAGCACTTTGAATCTCCTAATTCAGTAAATTAGCAGGAAGAAAGAAGATCAAATTCTGCTCACCGGCTGTCGGGTATAAGTGTTCCTGGAGTCCACCATTAGCCATGAACTCGTACACAAGCAATCTGTGACAACTGTCGGAGCAGTATCCGATCAATTCCACTAAGTATTGACACCGGAGACGGGTGAGCAGCTCCACCTGTCATCGAACACAACTCCAAACCAGTCAATGTAGGGCAGATAGATTTAGGGTTTAGGGTTTAAGGGATGGAGAGCGACCTCCATCTTGAATTCCTCTTCGCCCTGCTTTCCAGGGCGATCCATGAGCTTGACGGCGATCTTCCTCCCGTCGGGAAGAACTCCCCTGTAAACTGACCCAAAGCTTCCATGCCCAACGATATTAGCCTTCCCGAACCCGGACGTCGATGCTTGGAGCTGCTTGTATGTAAAACCTGCACACCAATCCCGCTTACTGCAACTCTCACCTGATCACCATCACCATCCGCAGCCCTGCCCTCTTCTTCATCTCCCCCATCCCCTGAAACACAAAAAAATGTCATCTCAAAGTAAAGAAAGTGGAGAATGCGGAGAGTCACGATGAATGGTTGAAGTGATCTCACCCTTTAATGCCTTTCGCTGGATGGAGACTTTGTAGCCGATGTAGCAGTAGTAGCACAGCGCGATCAGCAGCGAGGCGATGGCTAGAATGGCCATGACGACAATGAGCACCACCGCGAGCCTCTCCTTCCGCCAGTAGCCATCCATTTCCTTCGTCGGAACCCTAACCCTGCACAAACGCCGGGGGGCGAAGTTTGAGCTCCGGTGATGATAATGGCGGGGAGAGCAGCAGCCAGCAAGTGAGCGAGAGCCTAGGATTGATTTGACTGCTCGGTAGCAGCGAGCAACGGAGCGCGAGCGTACTTATTATTCGTATTTATATATATTCAAACGATCCGATCAATTTTCAGCAATCAGCATGTTTATGAATGTGTTGACTAGCTGTCTAGCCCGTGCCCATATTGATATTAACAGTTCTTAAATGGATATTCGCAGTATAAAATGAAATGAAAAGTCCTTCTTTATAAATCTCTTATTATTTAGCTCACATCCCATATTTCACCGTAGGGTTTACTGTTTTCCACCCCCGAACGCCGTCTCCTTCGCGATCCCAACCTCGCCGGCCCCTGTTTGCCCCGGACGCCGCCTCCTCCTCAATCGACTTCGCCCTCCCCGAACGGCGGCTTCTCGTCTTTCCACCTGAACGTCGTCGCCCCTGCTGAAACGCCGGACGTCTTTCCACCGGGACGTCGTCGCCCCTGCGCTCTCTTCTTCCCCGAACGGCGTCCTCCGATAGAGCTTGGCCGGAAGCATTAAAAAAGTTCTGTATATATAGTGATTTGGCGGCAGCAGAGCACAGGCAAAATGAAGAATCATCATCATTAACGTGTGCTATTCCTCTCCCGTTAATTCTCATTCACCGGCTCCAAGGCTTCTTTTGCTGGCAATCTAAACTTCTTGGTATGGACAAGTTCTGCTTGTGCTCAAATTTTTATGATTTAGAAGTCATGTTTCTCTCCGGATATCTTTTGCTTGCGATCTTCATGTTCATGCTTAATCATACCAAAATTTGTCATCGTCATGCCAGCATCGTGACTGCTCTTGCTTGTTCTCTGCAGCAAATGTCCTCCAAAAAACTCCTGAAGCCCTACTCCCAGCTTCATTTTTCATTTCCTTTTTGCATATGCTTACTAATAATTTTTCTAGCTCCGCCATTCTGATTTTTATGCTTACTCGAGTATTAATGAGATATTTGGAGTTGCTGCTCTATTTTCATGAGTTTTTGATTTTTTATGCTTCATTTGTTTTTGTGGTTTCACTTGAAGCGGCTACTCTAGTTGGTGATCTTGGGAGTGATGATGAGGAATGAAATTTTTCTTTCTTTGGAGTTACTATGTTATTTACTATTTTATTGCAAAATACTTGTTACTCTGAAATATAAATGTGAATATTTATCTATTTTTGTGTTTGTTTCTTCTTGCAGATGATCGCAACGAGTGCTCTAAATCAAGACTTTGCTCATTTTAAAAATTTTGTATTTAATTGGACTTTTATTTATTTTTTATTCTACCTAAGAACTTTGTTTGGACTGCGAGTTTTATTTTGGACTACGATTATAATCTATGTACTGCGAATAGAAGTGAACTGTGAATACCCATTTATGGACTGCTAATATCAATTCTCTTTTTTTATTATTAAAGTATGTTGGTTTATTAGATGGGATGCTATCCATTTCTTACTAAATGAGGGGAGGGAATTCATTTCGCAGTCCAGATTTTTCTGGAAAGAATCAAACGGATTCACTAATTTTCAACATTTTATATTTTTTAAATCAAAAAATTCTGCACCCTTAGATATTTTAGAGAAAAATTTTGTCCATTGTAAGGGCAAATGGATCTCCTCCATTTCGTCAGAAATGGAGGTTTGACGAAATGGAGTTGACGAAATGGAGGATACGGATCCTGGTTTATCATGAGCTGATGAGCATATCTATTTTGAATATGAGCACATCAAAAAGAAAAATAATACTTATTTTTTTATTATAGGTATTGTCTATTATGAGCACACGCATTTCTCTCATTTTCTCTCCTGTGAAAATTTGAAACCCTAACCTCTAAATGATTGTCTTCTTCCTTCCAGCTCGATGCAGTCGACCACCGATTTCTCATCTGGAATCATATTTCTCCAAGCCCGACGCCTCCTTCGTCTAGAATAGGGGTTCACCTTCGTCTTTTTCCAAGCTCGAAGCTGCCTTTGCCAACGGTTTTTGCCTGTTGTTTTCTTCCTCCTAGCATCTGTTCGGACTAGCATCTCTACTCGAATATGTTCCAGAATCCAATGAATATAAAAAATTAATTAATTGTGTCACTTTCAATGATAACACTGTCTTTAACCAAATTTTATAAGCACAAAAAACAATTATCATTTTTTATAAAATGCAACTAATTAAATTGTCATTAGTTCTGTTTGGCACGGTGGTGGCGGTCATGAACATTGGGTTAAATTGACATTCATTAACATCCACCTAAGAAACTGATAAAGTTGCTCGAAGCATCTGGATGGAGATCGAAGTGGAATCACCTGTGTGTTGCCCCTAAGTGGGTATAAATAGGCGAATCCTAGGATTTAATACGGGTATTGGATATCCGTATATCTGAACCGACCCGTTAAGGCTCTAAACCCATTATTTGTCCAAATATACACTAACAATCTCCTCCTATATTTGTGACAAATAACGTGTACGCCTCGAAGTGCAGAAAGTAGAGGGTACAAAAAATAAAATTTTTTGACTTTGTATATTTTCATAAGAGCTAGCACGATTAAACATGAGTAGGAGTTCCTCTAGCGATAAAACTTTTAAAATCACAGATATCAGAATGTATAAGTTGTAGAGGTGTCGTGCTCCTAGTAACTGTATTAAAAAGTTTCCAAGTGATATTAGTTTTGAGCACACACTTCACATTTCTTAGGTTGATTTTTAATGTCTAATGTGATCTGGTGAGTTCTACCTATTTGAAACATTTATCT
The DNA here is from genome assembly GCA_039583875.1 of Platanthera guangdongensis. Taxonomy (NCBI): domain Eukaryota; kingdom Viridiplantae; phylum Streptophyta; class Magnoliopsida; order Asparagales; family Orchidaceae; genus Platanthera; species Platanthera guangdongensis. The sequence goes on from CM077147.1 coordinate 29,676,795, forward strand.
ATAGTTCACATCACTACAAGAAAAATCTCGTCTAGCAAGGTAAATTAGCAAGACTTAAAAATTCAATGTTAATTAACATCAAATTTAGCTACGTAAAATTTTTTTACTTTACCAACGAAAATAGCAAGGATCTTTTTGTTGCAAACATAATAATAATTTTTTCTGTTGCAAAATTTGTGTTGCTAAAATAGCAACAGTTTTTTTGTTGCAAAATTTGTGTTGATAAAATAACAACGAATTTTTTTGTTGCAAAATATTTATTGATGATTTTTTTTCAAAAAAATGGCATGACTCATTCTTACAAAATTATCCTTTCCCGTAAAACATAATTGTTGTTTAATATATTTATATATAATGCAAATTATTTGTATTCAACAAAATAATTAATAATATATGTAATTATTAAAATAATTTTATATTTTAATATATTATTTTAATTAGTGTATATAAATTTATAAATTAATAAAGATTATTAGTATTAAACAAATTAATTCTAATACATATAAATTATATGAACAATATATAATATAAATAACGACACGCATATATATAACAAAAAATATCGTTATATATATAATAAATATATATTATATATATAATAAATAAATATAATATATTATATACATATAATAAATATATATTTTATATAAAGGAATATATATGTCATATAAAGAAATGTATATATTATATATTTATATTTGATTATATAATTTTATGAATTATGTATATGTTATATATAAATAATATCTTCACTTGTACACACAGAATTAAGTCAGAGCAGTTGATAAGAATGGTGGATTGTTTGGAATAGATTTGGTGTTCGAAATCTTGCATATACAATTAAACAAATAAATTTTATTATGCATAATATTTATTTTTATTTTCCAGAATTATTAAATGTTAGCAACAAAAAACAGAATTTCTTCATAATTTAGAAAAGATAAAATACCTTGATAAAAAATCTTTGCTATATAGAAAGAAAAAAATTTCTTGCTAAAATTAGCTGTGAGCATATTAGCTACAAATTTTTTTATTTCTAAATTCGTTGCTAATTAAAATTTGTAGCGAATTTAAAAGATTAGCACGGTATTTTGTTCCTTGCTAATTATGGTTTTTTTTATAGTGTGTGTCCTACTCTCTCATGCAAAGTCTTAGGGCTAACTAAGTTTGATTGTACTTGTTGAACTATTTTGTTTGATAGACTTAGTCGGTACATCCTATTTTGAACGTATGCACATCCAAAATAACCAGTTAACTGACAGTGTTACTCTACTGCTACAAAAAGTAAAATACATGTCAGCATCACATAACAAACTTATAGACACTAAATTAGCATCTAATGAAAACATGCATATAACGTTCTTTAAAATTTAAGTCTTACCTGAGGATAGCAGCAGAGTTGTGTTCCCCACCTACAGCATGTCAGCTGTCTCGCCATTCGCCAACGTCGCAGACTCACTTGCAGCAGTGAACCCTATCATCAGATTAGCGTTGTTGCAAACGTGCCACGTTGCCCCCGAATCCAGATACCACTCAGTGCTGGCTTTCGCGTTTCCAACCATAGCAACAAAGTTGTATGGCTCAGCAAGGCTAACCGTATTGGTCTGGTTGCCTTCTTGTGCTGCTCTGGTCTTTTCCTTTTTAGGGATTCGGCAATCAGATGCACTTTGTCCTCATTTTGTTGTAGTTGAAACACTTGTCCTTAAACTTTTTATTCTTTTATTTGAGCCTGCAACCTGGGACAGTTTGGGCTTTTAGGATTGGGCATGCGTTTAGAGTTAGAAATCATGTTAGCCGCATCTTTCTGCTTGCTAACAACTTCTAAGGTGTGCCTTGTGTAAGGTCCCCCCAACCTTTGCCCCGGGTCGGGCCGGAGGGGATATTACGTGTCCAAGGCATCCACCTAGTGCTCCTTTAAGGGGTAACAACCCACTCTACTAAGCACTAGTTGACCGCCTTGCTCGGCTAGAATCACAATATTCACAATACATCAGAGATTTGCGGAAACATTAAGAGGAAAAACACTAATATATATATATATATATATATATATATATATATATATATATATATATATATATATATATATATATATATATATATATATATATATATATATCTATATTAATACGACGTTTTAGGTAGAGGCGTCGGTCACGTCGAATTCCCGCAAATGCCCTCAAACCGGCCCTCTGCTCCTGCGTACATACGCGTCGTCGGTGACGGTGAAATCCCGACAGAACCCTCCCACCGCTCCTCTCCTCCTGTGTGCACGCGTCTATGGCGGCGTCGCACCGTTCTTCCGCCGACACATCTCCAGCAATCTGCCATGCCCCCATCTTGCCGCGTGCCCCATCTTGCCGCGTGCCGCCCCCGCCGCGTTCCGCCCCCGCCGCGTGCCGCCCCCGCCGCGTGCCGCCCCCGCCGCGTATGCTGCCTCTGTTCCACGGATATATTCCCCAACCTTCGCATCTTCTCAGCCGTCGCTTCTCTCTTCCTCCGCGATTTCCCTCGTCGCATTCCTCTCCGCCGTTCCCTCAGCTAGGTTTCCGAACTCCATCAGCACGCCTTCCCCGGCGTACTGCCGGACAACCCACTCCATCCAAGAAGACGTCAGCGCCGCTGCCCAGGTCCTCTCCGCCATCAATAACCCCTTTCCGCACGGTTTCCCTGCTACTTTACGGCCCCATAACATCCTCATAACTGCTCCCTTCTTCAGGATTTCTTGCACCACAGGACTCCTCCAGCACAGTTTCATTCCTCCAACAGGTTCTCTCACTTCTACTCAACAACTTCATATTGCCCACTTGAAATCTTACTTCAGTTGATTACGATGTTACCCTTAATGTTACTGCCCGCAGATACGCATTTGAATTAATGTGCACTTTCTTTTATCTCCGGCTAGCATATCCGCATCTCATTTACTGTGCAATTGCTTTTACCTCCGCCTGCTATGATTTCCCCCTTACTGTGAATGTTACTGTCTGTATACTTGATATGAATTTTTTTTTAAATTGTTTGCTTTCCACTTGACTGTAATTGTTAAATTCGTATGATAGAGTATGAGAGTTAGTTTTTGTACAGCAATTTACTCCACTGTATCATGCTGTTGCAAGCACTAAAGTCAAACTCCCAAAAATGTTCTCCTTCAAATTTGCCGTTAGATAACCATAACCATCAACCGTGAGAATCTTAAAAATCAACATTCGCATAAACTCAATTCAAATCCCAATAAACATCAAAGTGAAAGTGCCCCGACAATCGATATATTTCACCTGACTCCACGAGCCGACATTTAATCTATCAAACGACGGAAACAAATTTCGCCAGAAGGTACGAAAGAAACTGTTAAGGGCCAACAATCAATCAGTGAAACAACCTTTTCCCCTCTCTCACTGTATTTGACCGCCACCACCTCTGTACTCTACTTATCCCTCATTATCCTGCATCGTGCGGCCCTAAACGTCGCGCTGGCGGTGGACACCATGACAATCCTAAAAATCAACATTCGCATAAACTCAGTTCAAATCCCAATAAACATCAAACTGAAAGTGCCCCGACAATCGATATTTTTCAACTGACTCCACGAGCCGATATTTACTCTACCCAACGACAGAAAAAAAATTTCACCAGAAGATACGAAAGAAACTGTTAAGGGCCAACAATCATTCAGTGAAACAACATTCTCCCCTCTCTCAATGTATTTGGCCGCCACCAGCTCTGTAGTCTACTTATCCCTCATTAGCCTGCATCGTGCCGCCCCGACCGTCGCGCTGGCGGTGTACATGCCGATAATGCAGGAGCGTTCTCTTTTTTGAGTTAAAAACCATCAAATTCAAAATGTTCTCCTTCAATTTTGCCCGTAGATAACCATAAACATCAAACATGAGAATCGTAAAAATCAACATTCGCATAAACTCAGTTCAAATCCCAATAACCATCAAACTGAAAGTGCCCCGGCAATCGATATATTTCAACTGACTCCACGAGCCGATATTTAATCTAACTGACTCGGCCATGATTACACGCTTTCAATTCTCTGTTTGCGCATAGGAGACTCTGCAGCGTGCGTGTACTTACCTGTACCGCCTGTTTTTCTCTCTCATACATGCACCATCTAAATCCGTGCGTGCCTTTGCACGGATTTACGCTCCGTTTGGCCGTCATAAAAGCGGGTTTTATAACGTCATTGTTAATGTCTACCTAAGGAACTCCATTCATTTTTTGTTAAAATGATGATATTCTTTAGATAACTCTTACCGAACATCAGTTTAAATCATGAGTTTACGTGCGCCACCACGGCTCCAAACGGTACCACTGTGTCCTCAGTAGAGAAAAATCTGGAATCGATCAGATTTTGTCATGTGTTAAGTTAGCTATATGAGATAAAAAGGTTGTATTGCTTTGTATCTCAGTTTATCTCCAGCGACGCCTGCTCTTTTTTAGTGTGCGTTTACCACCATTCCAACAAGTCATCACGACTCTACTCATGAGTTTTTGTACATGCATGAGTTTTTGTAGTGTTGTGCGTTCATTATCATTTTTGTGCAATTAAATTTATGTTTGTCGCTGCTTACGTGATTACCACACTGCTAAATTCCACTTCTTGCTGTAGTATAGATGATTATGGTACATGTCTTCTAGGTTTGTAAGGTATATCCTGATACTATTCTTCACTTTGAGATCACTAGACGCTTCTACAAGGCGTGACAATAGGCCTTGCTCCTCCGCTGACGAACGTCTTCTGTGCCCCACAAACATCTCCGCGAAGGCGTGGCCCTACTATTTGTATGACAAGTTCTGACTCTGATTACGAACATTTATTGTTATTTCGTAATAATTGTCATTCTTTCTTTCTTTTGCTCCACAACTTTCTGCATTTATGATCCCGTTCATGCATTCATAACCGTTGCAACCACGCCAAATAGGTCAGAAATATAGTACTTTTTATACAAACTCTCATTTTTTGTAGTGGCTAATATTGTACAAATTATCAAAGCTCAATAAAAATATGAAAAACTTAGAGTGTTTCATGAACATAGAGTACTTTATTAAGAACTACATCATTGGAGGGAGAACACGGAGAAAAGAACAAAATTTTCATTCCCCCCCCCCTTTTTTTTTCTTCACACATTCTAACATATCATAAATAAAACATACATCCTAATTACCACTAAATCCTTTTAACACTTTATATACGTTCCACACTCTTTGAGATTATTGAATTTTTCCCTTCCTTTTGTTGTTCGATTTTCACATAAGCCACTCATTGCTATATGATACATAAATAGAAATGTTGTCCTACACAACTTTTAACATATATACATAAGAACTACACAACAGCAACATTAACAGATCTACTAAACGATGCCATTACAGTACAGTACAAAGGGCACTTCCTCATCTTCTACTTCACAACTCTCATGAGTTAAAAAAACCCCATACTCACATGTGCGTAAGATTGTGTGTTATATATTGCGGAAAACTGAAATGTATTATACATTATAAACGCACAGTCTTCGGAGGCAGGTGTTTCCTCGGTCCTACCCAATTCCACTTCAAAAGAAAAAATGGAGCTGTCCTCCTCAGAATCTTCGTCAACCATGCCTCAAAAGAAAAATGCTGCGCTCCTGCCCAATGAAGTCGAGTACACCGGCAACGTGCCACCCGAGATGCGCGATTACTACTACTTCTCGCTGTTAATTGGGAACCTTAACCTTTGTACAACTACTAAAGTGTTAAAGTCCGCGTTCGACTTGCTCCCGGGATTTCTTTATGCCACTGTACGTAAATGCAATTTTGACCATGCATTATATACTTACAGTTTTTTCCATAAATCAATAGTAATACACATTTTTGCTACTGAAGGTTGACATTGACACAAAGGGCCATTCAGTTGGCACGGGTGAGATCATTTTTGCTGATGAGCCAACTATGCGCAACGCCGCGATACAGATGTCCAACCACATCATTGACGGCCAACAGATCTCTGTTCGTGAAATGGCACTCTTTGATGTTAGACCGGAATTCTTCCATGTGAAGCCTTAAGCAAATACCTCACCGCTTTTATCTATAATCTCAATCAGCGTTGATATTATGTTCTGTTATTTATAGTATATGGGACTGTACTAATGTAACTATCGAATTTTTTTTTTCATCTCCTGTGTAATACACACACCTTCGAAAGCCGTGTACATCATGTAAGCATTTGGAACAGAGAACGCATCAACTGTGCCCATTACCCTCACATTCTATAATAAATGCGTGTGCCACAGTACAAATATTTCACCCTCAATTGTATGCCTGCGAAAAAATGTCTCATTTATACTCATGATGTACGCGAAATATGCTTCATTTTATGAGTCTCTACTTTCATTGCTACGTGTCTCAGTTCATGTTCGTTGATGCTTACAAACACGACCACTTTTATCAATTTTTATCATCATCACAATGACGAGTGCCCTCTTACATCATTACTATATTTGTCACGTGACAATCACTACCGCAAATTTCATGTGCCGCTCCCGCTTCCCATATCTCCTACCCATTGAAGAAGGTAAATTCCATGAAATGCATACCTACTCAGACACATCATTACAGCCTGCGCATATGCCAGATTCATAACGTGCTTCTGAACAAACTTCCACTCAAGAACGTTCACAGAGAAGAAGATATCTGATGTCAAGTGAAGCCCGTGCGTTTGAAAGACCCGGCGATCGTTCTAACCAAAGGGAACGCCGTTCACATATGACAGAAACACAAAGCGTACATGAACGCGCGCTGCAACTTGCTACTGCTAAAAGATGCCGCCATCAATTACCCCGTCAATGTTCCATGTTGGCACAACAGCCATCTCCACTCCCGATTCGCATATCTCCTACATATAACCTCATAGGTTATAATAATATGTTGATTCAATACGTACACACACACATAAAGCAACTTCAACCTTGCACGGTTTCCTCATTTATCCTCTCATTTATTGCCTACCACCTGCTCTTTCACCTCCTCCACTGCTCATACTTAACGACTGCCATAAATCTGACACATTCTCCGTGAATACTTACCATTTTAGAACTAAAGCAAATATATCGCATCTAATTGTTGCCCTACCGTATTAAATGCAAATATACATTGACGCTTCAACATAGTACCGTGTATGTTTGTCACACTGTGATCCGTTTGTTAATGATTACACTTCTATAATTTGCATGTACACATTTATAAATACGTAATTTAACAACACCATAGTGGACATACATGCATCTGCTCCATCTGATGTTTTTGCTGCAGCTCTCTCTATGTCAGGTGACCATCTTCAACGTCATGCTCATAATCCGTCTCTCTCACTTCACATTGAAGAAGGTGAATTCGATCAAATGCATAACTACTCCGACACATCGTTACGGAATGTGCATATGACAGATTCAGAACGTGCTACTGAACGAGCTTCAAATCGAGAACGTTCACAAAGAAGAAGATATCTGATGTCAACTGAAGCCCGTGCGTCTCAACGAGCACACGATCGTTCTTACCAAAGGGAAAGACGTTCACATATGACAGAAACACAAAGAGCACACGAACGCGCGATGAAACGTGCTGCTGCTCAAAGACGTCGCCATCAGTTACCCCGTCAATGTTCCATCTTGCCACAGCAGCCAACGACGATCCACTGCAATTCTTCATCGGTAGATCAAAGAATGACACATCCCCCGTCTTCCCCCAACAATGCTTCACATGCAACCATGAGTTGGGGTAAAAACTACATTCTATATATAGTCGTTATGATATGCTCATCAATACATTTACATTATGTAACATCAACATATTTTTTATTTGAAAGTTGCAAGTACAGATAACGGTGTTGTCAATAGATATTCATTGACATCAATACCATGTTACTCATCGCTTTATGCTGACCGATGCCCTCAAGTTGGACAATCATCGACACTTCAACCATGCAGTGCACCCCTTGCTGCGGACAACCTCTTCGTTGTGCAATCTCACTCATCTGAGCATGTTAATACACCTATTACCGCTGAAAAAATGCCGCATCTACCTGCTCCAACACCAGCATCTGTAAACATAGAGCACCATGCCCGTTATCTACTGAACGAAAATTCTGTTCATCATATGCATACACATGGTAAATGTTCTACTATTATAGTACCGACATATGTGAGACGTACATTTTGGTACTACTGTATATATCTGATAATATGACAATAATATTTCTCTTACAGAACATTCACCGTCGATGAATTCACAGCATGATGACACAAATGAACTCTCCTCTGATGTTACTGCTCCTGTGCTGCCGCGCCGTCTTCGAAACCACAATGTTGCACGCATTTGTAATACAGAGAACCAAATTGTATACCTACAATTAGCACTTCCTCACTTCTGTAGATATTGCAATGCTAAGTTGTTCGATGGTGAGACACAAACGATGTGTTGCAACAATGGAAAGATTCAAATTCCAGCTATACCTGTTCCACCAGAGCTCTATAGTTTATTCATTAGTAACTCTGCTGAAAGCCATCACTTCCGAAGATATATTCGCTCATATAACCATGTTTTCTCTTTCACTTCTCTGGGCGTGCTTCTAGATGCGTCTTTTGCCTCTAAACAACATGCAGTATACACATTTCGCGCTCACGGATCAATATATCACAGAATTGGTTCTCTTTTGCCTGCTGCAAACTCACGTCCTAGGTACATTCAACTATATATATATGATACTGAGCATGAAATAGATTATCGTTTGCAAGAGAATACCGAGGTAGACCGTGCATTGCTTGAGAAATTAAAAGACATTTTGGATACATATAATCCCTTCGTATTAATGTTCAGACATATTTCTCAACATGAGAATATAAACAGATGCAGACTTATGATAAAGGACACGCCTGCTTTCGGACCACAATATACATTACCATCTGCATCGCAAGTAGCTGCTATAATTGTTGGTTCAGAAAACTACTTCGAGGCAAATGAACGACATATCATTCTTGAAACAATTGAAGGTCATCTGGTTAATGTTCAAGAATATGCTGGTTACTATGACCCACTTCAATATCCGTTACTCCTTCCATATGGTACATACGGTTGGTTAGCTGAGTACAAAGGCTTGAATAATTTGCATGTCAGCTGTTGCGATTACTATTCGTACATACTTCAGGTTATATCTACATACGTATCATTATGTCCACAAATTCTGTTTCAGGTCTTATGATATTTTATCTCATAATGCTTCTACTGTAGGATCGTCAGCCACATTTATCATTACCTTTACATGGATGTCGTCTACTGCAGCAATACGTCGTTGATAACTACATTAAAATTGAAACTCAAAAACTTCGTTGGATAAAAATAACCAGAAAACCATCCGCTCCGAACTGTACAGCGGCTTACAAGACTGTCTCAATGCCGGAGAACATAGTGCAGGTTTGTACACATTTTATTTGACTCTGCTATGCTTCTCATGTTCTTTTTTTTAATATGATACATTTACACAATGTGCTTTAACAACAGCAAATATTGGTCAACGCGTTATATTGCCATCATCTTTTGTTGGAAGTCCTCGCGACATGTACCAGCGTTACCAGGACGCAATGGCCGTTGTTCAACATTACGGTAGACCCGATATATTCCTAACAATGACATGCAACACCTCTTGGCAAGAAATCACTGATGCACTCTATGCTGGACAAACACCGCAAGACCGTCCAGATGTAGTATCTCGAATATTTCATGCTAAATATGAGAAATTAAAACACGATATATTCCACAAAAATGTTTTGGGCAGAACAGTTAGCCATGTTCACGTAATAGAATTCCAGAAAAGAGGTTTACCTCACGTTCATATGCTGGTTATATTTGATGCGCGTGATAAAGTGAACACTCCAGATGATTATGATAAGATTGTTCGAGCAGAGATTCCTTATATTGAGCATGAACCCGAATTATATAATGCAGTTGTCCGTCATATGATTCATGGACCCTGTGCACCTGTAAACTCTCATGCACCATGCATGAAACATGGTGTTTGCAAAAAGGGTTATCCAAAAAATTTCTCTGAGACAATTTTGCAAGGATTAGACTCATACCCAATATACATGCGACGTAATAATGGCAGGTCATTTACACTCCGACGTGCCCAAGATTTTGCTATTGACAATCGCTGGATTGTGTCATATAACCCATGGCTTCTGCTGAAATATGATTGTCATATTAATGTAGAAATATGCAGTAGTATCAAAAGTATCAAATATCTATATAAATATATCCATAAAGGTCCTGATTCCGTTGCATTTCAAGTTCAACCTTTATCAGATCATAATGAACTTTCTCAATATGTAAATGGGCGATGGATATGCCCCCAAGAAGCATTTTGGAAGATATTCAAATTCTCAATGTACCAAACATATCCATCAGTTATTCGTTTACAACTTCATTTGCCGAATAAGCATCAGGTGCATTTTCGCACCTCAGATTTAGTTGAGAATCTTATAGCAAATGAACGAAATTCTCGCACAATGTTGACTGAGTTTTTCCATTTTTACGCCACGGAACAAGAACAACACAAGTATCTGTATACAGAGTTTCCAAAACATTACACTTGGAATAAGACATCAAAAACTTGGACTCAACGAAGACGACGTCAAAAAGTTATTGCTCGAATGTACTCCGTACATCCTTCTGAAGGTGAAAGATTTTATTTACGAATTCTGTTGTATCATATTCGAGCTCCAAAGTCCTTTGCACATCTACTGACAGTCAATAACATTACGTACTCGACGTTTAAAGAAGCTGCTGAACACTATGGTCTGCTCGAACACGACAACAGCCTACATAACTGTATGCATGAAGCACGAGAATTTCAGCTACCGCAGTCATTACGGAATTTATTCACAACAATTCTGTTATACTGCAACCCAACTGAAGTTAGACAATTATGGAATGATAACCATACTGCGATGTCTGAAGATTACGTTTCCGGTGGTTTGATGAATGATATATATGTCATGAACAAACTCCTTCATGAAATAGATTCTACTCTCCAGCAACATAGCAAAAGTATTACACAATTTGATATTCCTCAAATTTCCTCAGTGTTCCAAAATCTTGAAAATCTATCGAGCTTAGTTGAAGATGAACTGTCGATACCCATCTCATATACGGATTTAAACTCTGTCTCATTGTTAAATCCTGATCAATGTTATGCTTTCCATACTGTTATGGAAGCTGTTAGCCGTCGTAATGGAGGTATTTTCTTCATAGATGGTCTTGGCGGCAGTGGAAAAACTTTCCTATATAAAGTTTTAATTTCTCATTTACGTAATAATGGTCATATTGTGCTTGCAACTGCATCATCAGGAATTGCTGCAACTCTTCTTCCAGGTGGCACTACAGCACATTTACGATTTAAAATTCCAATTCCGGTTGAAGCTGGTTCATTTTGTAAATTCGGCAAACATTCTGAAATGCATACACTGATACAACATTGCTCTGTTATTCTGTGGGATGAGGCTCCAATGTCACACAAACATGTATTTGAAGCTGTTGATCGATCATTTCGAGATGTTTTAAACAGCACACAACCTTTCGGTGGTAAAGTTATCATTATGGGAGGAGATTTTCGTCAAATTCCACCAGTTGTTGTGAATGGCACTAAGTTCCAAACGATCAATGCCAGCATAGTGACCTCACCTTTATGGTCACATGTACATTTACTTTCATTATCTGAAAATATGCGTGCTCTTGATGACCAGCAGTTCTCAGAATTCCTGCTTCGGATCGGAAATGGTGACGAAAAAACATATGATAATGATATGGTTAAGCTTCCGATGTCAATAATTATTCCATGGAAAGGAGAACATTCGCTTACTGTATTGACGAACTGTGTATTCTCTGATATTACATCAGCAGCTACAAACTTTGCTTACTGGGAAGACAGAGCATTGCTCACTCCATTAAATGAGGATGTCTCTATGTTAAATGAGAAGTGTCTTAAATTACTACATGGACATGAAATGACATACTATTCTTTTGATTCAGTTGATGATGACAGATTGAATTTATACCCACAGGAATTTTTGAATAGCATATCACCAGGCACTCTACCACCACATAAACTATCTTTGAAAATAGGCGCCCCCATAATGCTGTTGCGCAATTTAAATCCACGAATCGGCCTATGCAATGGTTCACGTCTTCTTTGCCGTCATTTCTCAAGAATATGATTGAAGCCGAAATCCTCAGTGGACAACATAAAGGAAAGTCAGTGTTCCTTCCCCGCATACCACTAAAACATTCGGGAGATTTCAATATGCCTTTTGAGTTAACACGAAAGCAGTTTCCAATTCGTTTAAGCTTTGCAATTACGATAAACAAAGCTCAAGGACAAACAATTAGGCATATTGGCCTGTACTTGCCCTCTCCTGTTTTCACTCATGGTCAGCTTTATGTGGCTTTATCAAGAGGAGTCAATGCGACAAGTACCAAAGTTTTAGTAAAGGATGATTCTATAGCAAAGCAGTCAGGTACATATACAAAAAATGTTGTTTTCAAGGAACTACTGGCCAAAGTCATTGTACAGGTACATTTTTTTCCCACATCTCCACCTGTTTTTCCTGCTTTGTATTATATAAACATTGTTGTTAATTAATATACTTCATTTACTACACAGTCTCATGTAACGTATTAAACTACAGTTACATACAACAACTTCTGTTACAACAAATCTATGTGTTCTGTTCTTTGTACACAATCGAAGGTAACTCTTCTTTACAATTAATTAGAGCGTTGTAATCATTTTATTTCTATGCACGTCATATGAATCGAACTATGAATTATAAATAATTACGTATTATGTATCTTCTACTTATACAATTGTTGCATAATAGCTCATATAGACAGAGACATACAGTACAAATATCATTTCTTACTTCCTTTATACATATATCAACCTCCGTTAATAATATGATATATGATTGCATGTACATTTCAACAAGGAAACCACCTATACGAAACTTATACATTCAAAACTCAATGAAATACTTTCGAGCTTATCATTTCAATTCCTTATTCAACAACAACTTCGTGAGGTACCCACACTTCCTCCATTACCTATAAGCCTCACAAATCTATTACATGTGCTGTAAAAAATTGTTAAATATTATATTCTGTACTGACTATCCACCGGCACGATATACATATCTATCATCCGAATCTTTCAATATAGATTACAAATACGGCGAACCCGTCCGTACGACAAACCCACACTTTGTACACTATTACTACTCATCATCACAAACCGTATATACATTATGTACGAATACCTTTGTATTCCATGTTCATATTTGAATGCTCTCACAACAAATTTCTGTGCATTAAAATATTGTATATACAAGACATATTAACAATACTTCCCTGCGTAAATCGAGACTGTAAAGCGTGATTAGATATCGTAGCAAATATAGCAAAGTATACATAATATACTAAACATATGCGTACACAAATAATCTGCTATACATACGAAATACATATATGTCCCCTGGATGACAGCGATTATTATATGTATACTGTGTATATACTTCCTTTTTATTCGTCTATATATATATATATTTGTATATATGAACATAAAAATTTGTTTTTCTCTAATTTACGTACGCAGAAATATAGTTCTTTTTTATATATAGCTACTGCTATATATAATAATTTACATTGTTCGTTGTAACGTCTGCATCAAACACACATCGCAAATATTAACTCAAATTCACAAACAATTATATCGAGTACAATGCCACTGTTTCACTACGTTTCCGTATGAAATTTGTCGTTAATACCTTTACTCATACTCTTACTGCGTTCTTTATTATTTCATGAATATTCAAATGTTATCTGCCTACATATCTCTGTACAAACTGATATATTACATTATGAAATATGTCTTAAATTATACATGTATTCTTTTAACATGAAATTGCTCCCATTCAACATATATCAGCGCTGATAAATATTATATTTCATCTCTAACAAACCCACTGTAACGACTCAGATTTTTTCTCGACTGTTAATAACAAATAGATCATTTGTAAAATTTAACATGCATTTCCCATGCCTTTCTGTATAATGCGCTTCCGTTATAAACTGTCACAATATTATGATAATAACACATATATGTTATCAAATACTCCCTATTTTGTCATACATCGATTATCTTTTTATGAATATTGCGAATATGCAGATGGCAGATGATCGCTCATCATATCAACCGGTAGAAATACAGAATAATCACTCCACAGGTCCACCAAATACGTCATTCATACTCTACATATCTACTTACGTAGTATCATACAATCTTGAGAAATAAACTTCCTAATTTGCTTCGCAGCTACCCCTATCAGCAACAACAGTTCGCTTGACTCTGATGATAACTACTACGATGAGATTTGCCCGCCAACGACAGCGAGGTGGTCTGATGGTCCTCGAACTGAAATTCCAGGTTTTCGCTTGCGCATACCACCTGTCCCACCAGGCCTAACAGCACAAGAAGAATGGAATTACGTGTTCACAATGATTAGAAGGTACAATATAGCAAATAATGTTCATGACATAATGCATTGTACTACAATGACTCATTTAACATTTTTTCATCCCTAATATAACTGTACATCTTCCTCCAATGCAGAGTCTCGGAAGGCCACTGAAGAAAATATGTCATCACAGAGTGCTTGCCCTTATGATATCTTCAAACTACACTTGCACTTCTGCTTGCACGTACCGTAGTTACATGAACTCATTACCAGCGCTTCTACTGTCATGAACTTGGATCGCCAATCACAGTGAACTTTCTGTGTTGCTTACAGACATATAAAAACTCCTGTAATAATCAGTGTGTTGTATATTTTCCGTATATAGAATTTCCTGCAATCATCTATGTGTTGTATGTTTTACAAACCATAACCTAATAATACTATGAACATTGTTAAACTATTCATCTGTGTACCCATGCTATTTATACATGACTTACAGAAACTTTCTACAGTTGTTAAATATAACCATCTTCACACTAGGTTAGCCCCTCATCGGTGCTCTAAGACAGTTACCGTTTCAAACACGCCCGAACGCCACCGAGCATCTGCGAAAACACGTGCAAAGTCGCAATAACCCCGCTTTGATGCGGCCGAAGGCCGCCCAAGAGCATCGAGCACGGGCGTAGCCCGTGCGAAGATGCTCGTATTTATATAAGTGTGGCCAATTTATGTATTTTATTATTTTGTAATATACGCTTCATTCCCTCTATTTTTATTATTTTATTTTTTAATTTTATGTTCAGTTAAAAGTATTCATGGAGAGCATGGGAAGAGAGTAGGATCACATCGAAGCACGATTCCCTACGAGCTGAAAACTGCTTGAAAATCTAATATATTGATTTATGATTTTTAAATTTTAATAAGACTCGAAAATAAAAAAAAATTGACGATGCTCGTCGTAAATGAGTATTTAATTTAAGGTGTTATTAGTAAACAGGTTTTGATTTCTATCAAATCATTACAATTAGCAAATCTTTATATTTGAAAATGTTTATTTGAAAACCATTTTGTTACTAGCAAACAACCATAAAAAATTTAATTTTTTTAAAACGTGTTGTTACTAGCATTTGTATGAGCGGATATGCAGTTGCCAGAAATTAAGTTTAATACACTTGCTTCTTTTTCTTCTTCTTACATCATCTAACTGGCATGAACAGATAAAGTCCAGTAAAATCTCATCTCAAGCAGCTTTTACGTCGTCGTATCAAATGATAGATCTTACGCTCAATTTCAAACACAAGATTTATTTGTAATAAGGAAAGCAAACTTTATTGATTGGAAACACAATTGGGATGATGGACCCTACAGGGAACGTGAAACCACGACTCGTCATAAAATTTCAAAATATATTTGAAACCCTAGATTTCAATCACAAAACGATAAAATACTCTTTGTTCCCTGAAACGATAAATTGAGTTGCAGGTGCCTCAAAATATATTTGATTTTTAATTCTTATATGGATGTGTTGTATATACGAGTTAAGTGTATATAACAATACAAACGTCTTTTTGAACTGCGTCTTATACTTGCATTTTCATGAGAAGTGTTCAACATAAAATTTATAGATCTCGACGAGATCTACAACTTTCTTGTTGAACACTTTTTATTTGAAGCACTTTAGACCCATGTTTTGACCCTTGAAAAAAGTCACGCCGAACATATGTACGAACGCCCAGGATCTACGTGACTTTTTTGGGGGGCCAAATCGGGGAATTAAACGGCTTCAAATTAAAAAGTGTTTGACATAAAATATGTAGATATCGATAAGATCTACAACTTTCATGTTGAATACTTTTTGATTTGAAGTCGTTTAGACCCCCGATTTAGACCCCGAAAAAAGTCACGCCGAAAATCTGTATGCACGACTCGTTCCAGACGTGTCTTTTTTTGGGCCCAAATTGGAGGCCTAAACTATTTCAAAACAAAAAATGGTCAACATGCAGGTTGTACATCTCGATGAGATTTACAACTTTCATGTTCATCACTTTTTCAAATGAAAAATATTTGGGACTCAAAATTCAAAAATTCAAAAATTACAAAAAAAAATAAGATTGATTTGCTACTAATAATTTTTGAGAAGATAAAAAAAATACAAAAATGACTGAATTTATTTTTTTTTTTATTTGCTAGAAACAAAAATGAATTTGTTAATAACAACACCCCAAAAAAATCTTCTAGATAATTAATCTACGTGTCGGTTGTTATTCCGTCCAACAATTTTTAGATAGTGTATATCTTGTGGCTTATCTAAAAATATATTTTTAGTTTTGATATAAAGGATTTGTAACAAAAAAAAATTATAAAATCTTAATTAAAATATTTTTATAAATGCTTTAAGATTCAATTTATATAGGTGATTGTTATTAGCAATACTGTTTTGGTTAGTGATACCGTACTTTCTCCTAGTTTTTTGTGCATTTTGAAAATGCATTTTGTACATGCATTTTTACGAAAAATGTTCAACACAAAAGTCATAGATACATGCATTTTTAGGAAAAGTGTTCAACACGAAAGTTGTAGATCTCGTCGAGATATATAACTTTCGTGTTGAACACTTTTCCTAAAAATGCATGTATAAGATGTATTTTTAAAAGGCACGAAAAATTAGGAAAAAATGCGGTGCGACTAGCCAAAACTACAGTGCTAATAACAATCACCTTTGTATATTGGCCGACAGCTAAAATCCGACCGGATTACTTTATTATTATTTTTTTATTTTTATAATGACTGTATCGTTGGCCGTCTGATGGTTAATCGGACGGCTAATAGGTATCGTGCATGTAAAAAAAAATTCCGATCTGGAGAGGTATTAAGGTACACAGGATATATTGCTTTGTCATATCACATCAATCCAAATCAACAGAGAGGAATGTCGTTAGGCAGCACATATTTAAGAACCCTTAACTAACAAGTAGAAAAGTTATTGGTACATTCAAAAATAGTAAGAAATCCTCGCACCTAACTTCATATGTATAGGCACGTATTACTTGCGCGGGAGCAAATCCGGCCGTACATGTATGTATTTCAACGGTCCAGATTTCTTTGGACTGTAGTGTAATCATTGGTCAATACGACAGTTTGATTTCCACCGTTGAAATCAAGGATCGGACGGCCGCGCACGGGTAGAAATACGTGTGTGTACGTATGAAATTTTTTTTCTTGTGTTAAGTGTTCAAAAAGTCCGGGACGGGGCGGCTCGAAAAAAGCCCGGGATAGCCCGTCTGGCCGTCTTGGGTCCGGCATCAAAGCTCAACTCGCAACCCGGCCCGAGCAACGGGTCTTGCCTGGGCCCAACACCCAGGCCAGCTGGGAAATCCCGCCTGATGGCGGGATTTTCTGCCAGCTGTGGGATTTCATGATGGAGGGATTTTCAATATATGCTGAAAATTTCTCCTATTAGACAGGATTTTTTGCATATGGGATAACCGGGCCGACTTGGGCCCGACACGACCCGGCCTTGGGGGAGTTGGCAGGCCTACCGGGCTTTTTGGACAACCCTGCTTTGTGTTTGATTACTTTGAACAAGTATACTCCATGCTTGCACGGTAATTGAAGAATGTCATCTAGAATGTAGCACAACCCCTCATCATTTATCGGAGGAAACGCAAGAAGTAGAAAATAAAAGAAAGAATAAGCTTTTATTATTTATACTATTTTTTGTCTCTCGACATCAATACATATCTCTCCTATATATACATACGAGGGAGACCCAAAATTAAAAATTGAGATGTGGGACTAATCTCAAAGGGTGGTGACATGTTATTGGCACACCGATCTGTGTTATTTACACACCAAATACCAACACTCCCCCTCAAGTTGGGCAAAAGATAGCCACTAAGCTCATCTTGTCACTCAATCTACATAAGTCCAGTGAGTTAAGTACTTTGATTAGACAGTCAGTCACTTGCTCTTTTATAGCAACATGTCACACCTTTAGTGTGTTCCACCATCCATCCTCTTTGCTTTTCTTTAATAATCTAAAAGGTCATCAGTCGATCTCTATATGTTGGTTGTTCTGTCATCAGCACAACTCCAGTCAGAGTCGCAATAACTTTCGATGTTTGAATGTCCATTCTTCTAGAATACCAGTCCCTTCTCAAGTGCACACTTTAGGTATCGAAGAATCTGATATACGACATCCAAGCGACCCTCCATATGGTCATGCATATAACGAGCTACCACACTCACGATGAATGATATGTCAGAACGGGTGTGACCTAGATAAATTAGCCGGCCAACCAGCCTCTGGTATCTTTCTCTATCAATTGGCTCTCTCGCCTCCGCCCCAAGCTTGGTCTTCTGATCAATAGGAGAGATGGCGGGTCCGCAACCTATCATACATGTCTCTTTGAGTAGGTCAAACACATATTTCTTTTAGGATAGGACAATTCCTCGTACACTGCAGGCTAACTCAATCCCAAGGAAGTAGCGTAGCTATCCCAAGTCCTTCACTTCAAATTCCTTGCCCAACCTTTTCTTAAGCTGAGTTATTTCATTCTCATCAAATCATGTGATGATCATATCATCCATATACACAGCAAGTACCATGATGTGAGCTTCATGCCTCCTAAAGAACAGGGTGAGATGGACATTAGGTTGTTGATATCCAATGGTCATCATGGCTCTCCTGGCCCTGTCAAACTACGCTCGAGGGTATTGCTTCAGCCCATACAAAGACTTCTTAAGTTTACACACCGTCCATGTTGTTTGTTTCGTGTCAAAGCCTAGTGGAACTTCCATGTACATCTGTTCCAACAGATCCCCATGAAGAAATGCATTCTTCACGTCAAGCTGGTGTAGTTTCCATGCCCCCCCCCCCCCCCCACACACGCACACACACATTTACCGCTAGGGATATTAGTGTCCACATTGTGCTTATTTTTGCGATAGGTGCAAAGGACTCATCATAGTCAACGACATAAGTCTAACTGTACCCATTTGCTACCAGTCGGTCCTTGTAGCATTCAATTTATCTTTCTGGGGTTTGTTTCACAGTGAAAACTAACTTGCACCCAACTACTCTTTTCCCGGGAGGTAGCAAGTAGCGACACAAGATCCCAGGTTTTGTTCTTCTTCAATGCTCCAAGTTCTTCTAACATTGTAGTTTTACATCGTGAATCATCCTTTGCCAGCTGCCAACACTTAGGAATGGAGATTTTGTCCAAAGATGCAATAAACCCCCTATGTACATATGAGATATGAGAATAGGAAACAAACATAGCAATATCATGAGGAAAGCCATATTGATCAGGTGAGACTCCCACATTCTTGCGTGTACTCCTTCTTATCGGTATGGGAGTAGAAGTAGTGGGATTTGAAATTTTATCACCTATGGGTTCAGATGTTGAGGTGGATTGAACAACGATTGAGGTTGATAGAATCGGTGTCGCAAGAGACAAAGTAGGTAGTGACATGGAACTTAGCACAGGTGGCTCTGTGGGCCCAGTAGTTTCATTTTGCTCCCTTCTTGTTGTATATACTCTTGGCTCCCCTTGGGTTTGAGGTCCACTTTCCCCAGATGCATTCTGCTCATATACTGGTGTTATTCCCCTTTGACTCTATGTCTCGCAGTACGGAATAAGGGATACTTATTATTTTTTTATCACTACTACTGTTATTCCCCCTTTTCTTTCCTCATACTATCTATGATTAGAGAGTCCTCTGTTGGGTATTGTATCCACAATAACCCGAATTTGAAGAAGGGTCCAGTTAAGCTAATATGAATTATGACTGCATTTGATGCTGCTATTGTAGTTAGTTACTTGCAGGTTTACATTGCTAAGTACACATCAATATCAGGTTATAGAGGGTCAGTAAATACAGGACTATACAATATAATCCTTCATTGTGTAGGCCAATGTGTTGACTCACAAGTAATCTCTTTATTGGGGTGTACTTCTATCTCAAGTACAGGAGAAGGATCAAGGAAGGACAACGGCTTGGAATCAGAAGGACAAGAATTTGTCTAAGTACAATTCGTCGAGTATGGTTAGGAATACACATCGAATTCGTCGAGTATACTCATTAATACTCGTCGAATTCGTCGTATATCCCTTCCAACACTCGTCAAATGCATCATTTGTACTTAGGGCAAATTCTTTGAGAATTGGAAAATCCACCAAGTAAAATTCGTCGAGTATCATCGTGTATACTCATCGAATTCGTCGAATGTATCTAACGATACTTGCCGAATTCGTCGAATATACTAGACGATACACGCCGAATTCATCGAGTCCATTCAATGCTACTTATCTGGATTTTTCTAAGTCTCATTCGTTGTAGATCACTTGGTCAAGCGTCGAGCGAGCTAGCCGATACTCGACGAATTCATCGAGTATACCAACCGATACTCATCAAATTCGTCGAGTATGGTCTCCGCCTTGGCATGGAGAGATTTGCCGACATGAGCTAATTTCTTCTAAGTCTTATTTATCGTATATCAAGAACCATTCGGCGAGTATACTAGTGATACTCGGCGATACTCGGCAAATTTGACTTAGGTCATTTTTCGACTTTTTCAAAAATCTGGTTCGGGTTTGGTCGACCATGCACAGTGATTTCTATGTTTCGTTTTTGGAAAGTCTCTTGATACCGTTGGCAAGGAGATCTCTATAAATACATGTGTCAAATTCGTCGAACTAAGTTCAGAGTTCGTCGAGATGAGCTAATTGTTAGTCGAACTAAGCTCGGAGTTTGTGAAATTTGGCCAAGTCTAAATTCATCGAACTTAATTCAGAGTTCATCGAACTGAGCTCACTGTTCGTCGAACTCAGTTCAGCATTCGTCGAACACAGTTCAGAGTTGAGTGAGGCTGGCTGAGACAGTCAATGCCTAAGGTTTAAGAGGCAGAAAGTGGCTAAGTCCACAGGCGTTGAGTGAAGGTCATTCACTCTATGTCATAGCCACTTAAGTGTTGAGTAACACTCAGTTAGTCAAAGACAGTATTTTTAAAATACAGAAAATCTGGCTAAGGCAGAAAGCGTTAAGTGAGGCATATTTACTCAACACTCTCAACGCCTGAAATGCAGAATGTGGTTAAGGCACAAGACGTTGAGTGAAGTATGTTCATTTAATGCTCTCAACGTCATGCATGCAGAAGAGGCTGCAAAAAAAGGTTAAGGAAAAAAGCGTTGAGTGATGAAGACACACTCAACGCCTAGTGATGACAAAATTTTGTCTAAGGTGTTTGACATTGAGTGATGCTCACTCACTCAATGTCAAGCAGCAGGAAGCTGAGAAAGCAAGTTGGCATTGGGTGAAGCTGAATCACTCAACGCCTAGAAATAGATTTATATTATAAGTAGTTTAACGTTGAGAGAAGGTAACTCACTCAACGCCAAGAGACGGTAAATCTGTCTAAGTGAATTGGTGTTGAGTGAAGGACCTCACTCAATGCATATACTACTAATGCTCGATTTTGGCTAAGTCTGCAGGTGCTGACGTCAGTAAAATCGACAAAGTCAACCATATTCAAAATGTTAGCGGCAAAGCCACAACACATGACAAAAGTCGTCACTGCCCTACTATACGACAGATAGGCGTTAAAGCAAGATGCAACTGGATGATGCAGTTGGGACCCATTGATCTCTAAGATCCGTTGATCAACTAACTACAAAAGGATGAGATGGGTCATGACACAAGATAACTTTTTAGGGTTTCAACAACTTCAAAAGTTAGCAGTTGACGTCATCTTCCTCATCATTGTTGCATGTAAAAAGCTTGAAGCACTCCAGCAAGAAAAAGTTCAGATAGCTGTGTCGTCTCCATCAGGCACAATAGTATCAAAAATAGTTCTGAAGAAAGAAGAACCTTCAGCCTTCGGCAGGTTCAGTTAGCTGCTTGAAGACTCAAGATCAACAGATCTTTAACCTTCTACAACAAGTTCAGGAGTAAGCTTCTGAGTTCCTCCAGCAAAATTTTTCTCTACTGTGAGGAGAGATAGAACAGAAATTTCTCAGCTTTAGTTGTTGACACAGAGAAATTTCTCTGTGTCAAAGTTAATTAAATTATTTCTTGTTGTAGGATCCTTCTGGATCTGAGCTGTAGGGCCTTGGGCCGGAGGTAGGTCAAATTTTCCTAAGATGTAGGAGAGGTTTCCTCTCTGAGTGTAGGATCTAGCTGGGATCTGAGGTAGGTGAGTTTTACTCACTGAGAAGTAGGGCAATATTGTCTGAGCTGTAGGAGAGTGTATCTATTTGAGTTGTAGGAGCAAGTTTGCTCTGAGGTAGGGCTATCCTACATAGCCTGAGTGGTAGGGCTTAATTGCTTGAGATAGGTGATACTTGTATCACTCAGTGTAGGCCCTTGTGCCTGAGGAGTAAGTTTTGGAGGAGACTGAGAGATTCTGAGGGATCTGAGGTGTAAGCTCCTTAGAGCATTATTTTGGAGAAGTGCCTTGACTAACAGGAAGTTAGCAAGGTGGGAGGAGAGTGTATATACCCATAATTTTGGTGAACCACTATAAAAATTCTTGTGTTCTTTTTTGTGATTGTTTTCTGCTTGACGGTTACTAAAAAACTCTCATCTAATCAATCACAAAGTAACTTAAGAAGAAATAAAAAGGAAACTCAAAAGTCCTAGACAAACCTATTCACCCCCCCCCCCTCTAGGTTGCTAGCTATCTTGAAAATCAAAACTTTCAAGTGGTATCAGAGGGAGGTTGCTCAAAAAAGATTTAATACTCTGAGCGATCTCCAAAGGTAGCTATAGTTAAGTGATCATGGGCTCTAGAGAGAGCCAGAGAGAGCTGAGTTCCATGAACTCCCCATCTACAGGAAGGAGTATTTTGGAATATGGAAAGAAAGTGTGAGGTTATTCATGAAAGCCTATGATCCAAGGATTTTTATAACAGTCAAGCAGGGACATTTCATCCCTATGAAGGGCTCTATTGTGAATGCTAATGACCAGACTCCTAAGACATACTCTGAGATAATCAAGGATGAAATCATCCTTGCTGGACTAGAAAAAGAGCACAGAATATTATTGCTAATGTTGTTGATGACTCAACCTTTCTGAATCTAGTTCACTGCAAAACCTCCAAAGAGATGTGGGACACACTTGTGGTCTACATGGAGGGGACTAAAGAGATAAGGGATGATATGAAGTCTCTGCTCAACCAAGAGTATGAGGCTTTCAGGCAAAACCTGAAGGAGAACATAACTGCTTGTTATGAAAGATTCTTCAAGATCATAAATGAGTTTAAGACCTATGGGAGGGTCTTCAATAATTATGAAATAAATGACAAGTTTCTCAGATCTCTCACAAGAGACTGGGATACTAAGATCTGTGTCATAAGAGAGGTAGCTAAGCTTGCTGAAACTCCTCCCCAAATATTGTTTGGAAAGTTGCTCTCCTATGAGATGCAGCTAGCTGGCAGGAAGGAGGAGGAGGCCACCAGCAAATCCTTGGCCAAGGAAAAGTCCTTGGACTTCAGAGCAGAAAGCACAAGGAAGGGCAAGGAGAGGATTCCTTCTCTACCAAGAAGACCAGCTGAGTCTGATAGCTCAGACTCAGAGGCATCATACAATAACATATCTGATGAAGACTTTGCGGCATTCTCCAAGCAACTCCAGAGGCTGATGAAGAAGAAGCATTGGAAGAAGAGGTCTTCAAATTCCACTCATCATAGGAAGAATCTGTCCAAGACTGACAAGTATGGTTCCAAACCTAATAAATAAAACTCTTCTAAAGTAATTTGTTACTATTGCAACAAGTCTGGGTATATGATAGATGACTGCCCAGAGAAGAGGAAGGAGGTTGAGGAAAAGAAGCAGCATCAACACAAAGGAAAGAAGGAGAAGTCCTTTATTGCCAAGAAGGACAAGAGCTGGACAGACTCATCATTATCTGAGTCTGAAGAAAAGGAAGCCTACATTGGGCTAGTTGTAGCTGCTGCTAATGATAAAGCTATTGCAGCAGGAGATGTTAATCCTCTAGTGAGGATAGGAATTAGGGCCCCTCTGACACTATCAGATAGTAACTAAGAGGAGGATGAAGATGCCCACAGTTATAGAGGGTTGATGGCAATGACAGATGAAGAGGGAAGCCAGGATCAGCCTGATCAAAGCAAGGTACATTATTTACCTAATTTTGCTTCTCTGTCTGAGTATGAGAACATTCCTTGCTCAGAAACCTCTTCACCCAGTGGTGAAGAAGATTCTGGATCTGAAGGAGATGTTAATCAAATAATTGACAAGTATGGAGGACTTTTGAATGCCTTCAAGAAGGTCAAGAAATTGTTTAAGAAGCAAGCTAAAGAGATTTCATCTCTTAAGCATGTAGTTTCCCAACAGACTGTAACAGCTAATTTGTTAGACCAGAAAGTTAGGGAAAAAAGCCAACTGAAGTCCCTCTTAGACATCCAGATAGCCTCCATCAAGAGCAAGAACTGTCTTATTAGGGAGCTTGAAGATAAGCTTGAGAAGGAGAAAAGATTACTCGCTAGCTATTCTAAGCCAAGTACAGTACTACCCTTGATAGACACCTTCTCCTCTAAAATGGGTAAGGAGGGATTGGGATTTAAGGGAAGCACAAGAGTTACTCCTTCCAAAAGGAAGGGGAAAGCTCCAGCTCCATCTCTGCCTATTGCTTCCAAGCCTCCCATTCTTTTTAGAAAAATTATGTTACCATCTAACAGGTATGACCAGGAAAGCTCATGTGGTTACTGGGTGAATGGTTGTTCATTAGTGAACAAAGATGTTCACTGCCATGGCAAAAACTCTAGCCGGGTGAGTGCCTATGAGGCTACCCATGAAAAATTTCAGATGGCCCAACCATGACCATTTATTTTTGACGCTTCAGTACCAACACTCAAGAATGTTATTGCAGACAAGGCTCTAAATCTGATAACTAAGGGTCAGACTAAGGGCAAGTCTAACAGTCAGGATGATTTGGGCATTTTTGATGTCATCAAAAGCATGCTCTCTGAAAAGAAACTTGTTGTTGATAGCACTCAGAGCAGACCAAACAAGCCAGCTAGAAGACTTACCTTCAGTCAAATTCTACCTAAAAGAAATCAAAAAAGGACTGTAGCACATCTTCATCCTATTAGGAATGCTGCTAACCAAGATGCATGGCCTACACAGAAGAGAAGATATAACATACATGATTGTTTGTGTTGTGGTAAGATAGGGCATTTTGTCATTAACTATTGGCACAATCCCAATGTGTCCAGAGCTATGGTCAGTCCATCGGTCAAATTCTATTGGTGGACATGTTCGGTTTCATACTAATGTGCACCTAGGACCCAATAGATATTGGGGTCCTAAGGTAAAGTAAATTGTATATTGCAGGTTAGTCCAAGTAGGCATACCCTCATATGGTACTTGGACAGTGGATATTCCAGTCACATGACTGGGACAAGGAGCAATTTGAAAGAATACACTCTATTAAAAGATGGACCCAAAGTTATCTTTGGTGGTTCAGATAGAGGGGTAACAAAGGGCTATGGTAAGATCACCAATGGTATAGTCACCATCTCTAAGGTAGCTTATGTTGAAGGGTCGGAACACAACCTTATAAGCATAAGCCAGCTTTCTGATCTTGGCTATGTTATTGTTTTCTACAAGGATGAGTGTCTGATTAGGTGGTCAAGTGACCAAGAGGTCATCTTGACAGACACTAGGATTGGGAATGTTTATTGCTTAAACTTTTTATGTTTAGATATAGACTCTCTTATATGTCTAGTGGCAAATGAGAAAGCCTCTCATTGTGTCCTATGACACAAGAGGCTAGCTCATTTAAATCACAATACTATTGGTAAGCTCTTTAGCCAAGAGCTAGTTAGGAATGGTCCAAGTGTGAAGTGCTCCAAAGAGGACATTTGTTCTTCTTGCCAAAAGGGCGAGTAGACAAAATCCTCCTTCAAGAGCATTGGGACCAAAGATCCTATGAGGTGCCTATACCTCGTACATATGGACTGTTTTGGTCATATACCAGTTCATAATCTTGGTGGGAAGGTCTACACCCTTGTGGTGGTTGATGACTTTTTCAGGTTTGCTTGGGTATTCTTGCTAAAGAGAAAGAATGAAACCTTTGATATCTTCACTAATTTTGTCAAGCAAATTCAGAATGAGTTAAACAGCTATGTGGCCAAAATCAGAAGTGACCATGAGACTGAATTCTAGTCTGATAGCGTGACAAGATTATATGAAGAACATAGAATTCATCAAGAATTCTCTTCACCTTGGACACCCCAGCAAAATGGGATTGTTGAGAGGAAAAATATGACTCTCATAGAGGCTAGTAGCATATTGTTGAGTGATACATCTCTCCCAGAATATTTCTGGGCTAAGGTAGTAAATATTGCATGTCATGTCCTCAATAGGGCCTCTATCACCAAAAGCCACAAGAAGACTCTCTATGAGATCTTGAAGGGTAGAAAACCAAATCTGGGCTATCTCAGAATCTTTGGTAGTAAGTATTTTGTACTTCATAATGGAAAGTCCTATGTGACTAAGTTTGCTGCCAAATCGTTTGTTGGAATTTTTGTTGGGTACAATAATCATAGCAATGTCTATAGGACCTACAACTTGAAAAGTCAAGTTGTAGAAGAATCAGTTCATGTAGTCTTTGATGAGTCTACTATGATTAACATGGAGCTGTCAAGCTCCTCTTATAGTACTGCAGGTATAGAACAGATGATGGACAAACTGACCATCAAGGAAGCATCACCAGTTATATAAGATGAAGTGGATACTTCAGAAGATCTACTAGGAACACTGGGAGTGGATGAAGATACACAAGAGGCTGCAGCTAAAGATGAACATGTTGTTGAAAGAAGACTACCACCAGCAGTCAGACACATAAGGGATCATCCAGCACATCAAATAATTGGTGAGGCAAGTCATGGAGTAATAACAAGGAGAAGAAGTCAAAACACAACCATGTACTCAAGCTTTCTATCACAAGTAGAGCCCAAGAAGTTTGAGGAGGCCAACACAGATCAGCATTGAATTGAACCTATGCAAGAGGAACTAAACCAGTTCAAGAGGTGCAAGGTCTAGAATTTGGTTCCTAAACCAAAAGGACATAATGTCATTAGAGTCAAGTGGAT
Source organism: Platanthera guangdongensis (assembly GCA_039583875.1). Taxonomy (NCBI): domain Eukaryota; kingdom Viridiplantae; phylum Streptophyta; class Magnoliopsida; order Asparagales; family Orchidaceae; genus Platanthera; species Platanthera guangdongensis. Next base: position 29,704,449 of record CM077147.1, read on the forward strand.
CTACAGAAACAAGTTTGATGAAAATGCATTATAATTAAGAACAAAGCCAGAATAGTGGCTAAGGGGTACAGGCAAGAAGAAGTCATTGACTTTGATCAAACCTTTGCCCCTGTAGCAAGATTGGAGGTCATCAGACTGTTCCTTGCATATGCTGCACAGAAGGATTCAAGATCTACCAGATGGATGTGAAGTCAATCTTCCTGAATAGTGACTTAAAAGAAGAAGTCTATGTTGAGCAGCCTTCAGGTTTTGTAGTTCCTAACTCACCTGATTATGTTTATAGACTTAGGAAAGCTCTATATGGGCTGAAACAAGCCCCTAGAGCATGGTGAGACTCTGTCTAGTTTTCTCATTGAGAACAAATTCTTAATGGGTAAAATAGACACGACCTTATTCCTAAGGGAATCTAAGGGTAAGATCATCCTAGTTCAGATCTATGTAGGTGACATCATCTTTGGATCTACTGATGACAACCTCTACAAAAAGTTTGCTAAACTTATGCAAGGAAAGTTTGAGATAAGCAGCATGGGTAAACTTAAGTACTTCTTGGGCCTCCAAGTAAGACAAATTGATGATGGCTTGTCCATATCTCAGTCTAAGTTCACTAGGGAGTTGATAAAGAAATTTTGCATGGAGAACTCCTCCACCATGAGAATTCTCATAGGGTCACTACAGATCCTGGCCTATGGTGTCACAACCCGCATTTTTCTCATTAATAATTAAATCAGAGCACGAGATAACTACGAGCTGTGATGCCACGTCAAGCAGGGGATAACTGCTGACGCTCAGGCAACACTCTAATCCTTCAAATCATAAGTTAAAATGAATAGAAAACTGATTTTTAAATTGATTGGTCGTATCCCTCGGCTCAGTGGATCAGATAGTCCACGGTTTGAAAACTATTTTTATACGTAGCGGAAAAATACTTCATTTATGCTTAACATCCTAAAAGAGCGCATAAGTGTCCTAAGAGGACAACTTACACTATGCAAGACCCTAGATTTCAATTTCTAATATTTATAAAGAAAACAATCTTTTTACGCATTTGGAAAAATAATGATTGAGCTTTTACAAAACATGCTGATCATGCAATACATATAGTAGTTCTTTTTTATAGGTTTTAAAGTAACTAGCAAGCTAGCATAAAACATTCCAGAGAGCAAGTGAAACTACCACAAAACAGGTAAACTAGCAGCTAAGAAAATACTTAGTGATAACTTCCGATAACTTCCTAGTTTAGGCCGACTACAAGCCCTAACCTAGGAATATTTCTAATCTCACCTATACTATTCCTGATATTCTACGACAAGGAGAATTAATAAAGCGAAATACAACCCATGGAGGCACGCAAGAGGGGAGAAATCCACTTGCCTCAAATCGTTCTTGAAAACGTCCACCCAAAATACTCCACCACGTAGATCCGTCCAAAAGGGGGCACGCGGAGACGAGATCTACGAAAAAAACGGACAACCGGGGTTAGGGCCGAAAATATCTAAGGAGAAACGGTCACCGAAACGGGAAAAGCTTACCACGATCTCGAAGCTCTCGCCGAGAGCTTTCCAACGCCGCGATCGGATCGAAATTTCGTCCACCGGATCGGCGGTGGCGGCCGCCGGAAGATTCGCGAACGAGAGGATCCACACTCGCCTAATATTTTCGCACAGGAGGGGGGCTGCTGGTTCGGAGGAAGGAGAAGGGTTCTTTTTTCTTATTTCTATATAAAGATAAACTTAATATAAATATAAACTTAATATAAAATATAAACTTATATAAACTTTATATAAAATATAAACTAAATATAAACAAAGGGGGGCTGCTAATGGATCGGCGGGAAAGGCAAAAAAAAAGGGGGCTGATCGGTGAGAATCATTCTCACCGAATACATGATTCGGTGAGAATCATTCTCACCGATTCTCTATTTCCTTTTTTTATTATTATTACTTTATATATAAAATAATAATATTTATAATTATTTAAAACAAATGATATAACATATATCGTTACGGAGGGTCAAACGCGCGCCGAATCGAACGAAATTCGCACCGTAGGCGAATGACGACGCTACGAATCCAACGGCGAAGTCGAAATCGAATTCCGACGCACCGTTTTCGAGATAATAATTTCTAAAGTTAACGGCGTACGCGAAAACATACAAACTTCAATCGCGCGCCGAGGCTCCAAAAATGCTCGGAACGCGACGAAACTTGACGAGCAAGTCTAAAAATAGCCGATCTAATTTCCTAATGTAAAATTTTCCACTCCCGACGCAAATCCCAAAATTTGGCCGGTCAAACCTAACGAACGCAAAACACGCTAACGACAAAGTCGGTAACAAAATCCGACGAACAAAACTCGGGCAAATTTCTCCCGAAGACAAAACACAAGCATTCCCCAAGAGGCTCCACCGAGTCACCAAACAGACTCCGGCTCGCTAGAGAATCTTGCTACCAGGCATCACCAAGTCACGCAGGGAACCTAAAGAGCTAAGAGCACGCTCTAACAACGTCACATGACCAACACGCGCTAACATAACGCTCTGACGTCATAATACGTCAAATAAGAAATTAAATAAATCACTGGAAAATCGGGGGCGTTACATATGGTATCCTAGGAATAAGGAGTTTGAACTAACAGGTTATTCAGATGCAGATTTTGCAGGTTGCAAAGAGGACAGGAAGAGCACATCTGACACCTGTCAGTTTTTGGGAGGGAGATTGGTATCTTGGAGCTGCAAGAAACAAACCAGTATTGCAATATCAACTGTAGAGTTAGAGTACATCTCAGCAGGTAGTTGATGTGCTCAGTTGTTGTGGATCCAGCACCAGCTTCAAGACTACAACCTCTAGATAAGTAAAACTCATCTATTCTGTGATTCCACTAGTGTAATCTCAATTACTAGAAATCATGTCTCCCATAGCAGGACTAAGCACATAGAGATTAGATATCATTTCATTAGGGAGCATGTGAAATGTGAAGACATCACCCATGAGTTTGTTCCAACAGACAAGCAAGGGGCTGACATATTCACTAAGCCACTAGATAAAGCTAAGTTTAACACCTTCAAATTTGAGTTTGGTATGTTAAACTTAGTATAGCATCAATTGCTCCTCATCTATTTGCAAGCTATTTAGTATTTTGCAGATGGAATTGTTTTTTTAAAGAAATGAAGATTCTCCCATTGAGGGGGAGCATGTCCAGCACAATTCCAACAATTCAATGCTACCTAATTGAGGGGGAGCAGATGACAAGATGATTAGATGAATCCTACCAGCTATTTGTTGAAGTCAAAAGGGGGAGGAAAAGATGATCAGATGATCAGATTAATGTTCTAGCTTGGTAGCAGCAATTCAGGAGAAGCAGGTGCAGTGATGTTCTACTCTGCAGGCTGGGAAGTGTGGTAACTATAGATCACTTCTCAATTTTATAGTTTTTATGCTTATTGTTGCATGGTTCTGTGTCTGTCATTGACTCACTTGCTTAAGAGTATTTACTTACTCAAATAGGGCGAGATTGTTGGGTCAATTTCCCACAATGTCCTAGATTTGAGGAAGTCAATCTTAACAATAATATACATATATCAGTAGATGATAGTGATGGGACATGTAGCCTAAGTGGTTAAGTCAGGTAAACTCTTACCTAAGATGTGGTTTGAGAAATTTGGTTAAGTCCAAATTCATCGAACTGAGTTCAGAGTTCGTCGAGCTGAGCTAATTGTTAGTCGAACTAAGCTCAGAGTTTGTGAAATTTGGCCAAAGTCTAAATTCGTCGAACTGAGTTCAGTGTTCGTCGAGCTGAGCTCACTGTTCGTCGAACTCAGTTCAATATTCGTCGAACACAGTTCAGAGTTGAGTGAGGCTGGCTGAGACATTCAATGCCTAAGGTTTAAGTGACAAAAAAGTGGCTAAGTCCACAAGCGTTGAGTGAAGGTCATTCACTCTACGCCTTAGCCTCTTAAGTGTTGAGTAACAGTCAGTCAGTCAAAGCCAGTATTTTTAAAATATAGAAAATTTGGCTAAGGCAGAAAGCGTTGAGTGAGGCATATCACTCAACGCTCTCAACACCTGAAATGCAGAATGTGGTTAGGGTACAAGGTGTTGAGTGAAGTATGTTCACTCAACGCACTCAACGCCATGCATGCAGAAGAGGCTGCAGAAAAGGTTAAGGCAAAAAGTGTTGAGTGATGAAGACACACTCAATGCTCTCAACGCCTAGTGATGACAAAATTTTGTCTAAGGTGTCTGGCGTTGAGTGATGCTCACTCACTCAATGCCAAGCAGCAGAAAGCTGAGAAAGCAAGTTGGCGTTGAGTGAAGCTAAATCACTTAATGCCTAGAAACAGATTTATATTCTAAGTAGTTTGGTGTTGAGAGAAGGTAACTCACTCAACGCTAAGAGACAGTAAATCTGTCTAAGTGATTTGGCATTGAGTGAAGCACACTCACTCAATGCATATACTACTGATGCTCAATTTTGGCTAAGTCCACAGATGCTGACGTCAGCAAATTGACAAAGTCAACCATATTCAAATTGTGAGCGGCAAAGCCACAATACACGACAAAAGGCGTTGTTGCCCTACTGTACGACAGATAGGCATTAAAGCAAGATGCAGTTGGATGCTGCAGGTGGGACCCACTGATCTCTAAGAGTCGTTGATCGACGAACTACAAAATGATGAGATTGACCAAGACATAAGATAACTTTTTAGGGCTTCATCAACTTCAAAAGTTAGCAGTGGACTTCATCTCCCTCGTCATTGCTGCATGTAAAAAGCTTGAAGCACACCAGCAAGAAAAAGTTCAGATAGTTGCGTCGTCTCCATCAGACACAGCAGGATCAGAAATAGTTCTGAAGAAAGAAGAACTTTCAGCCTTCGGCAGATTCAGTTAACTGCTTGAAGACTCAAGATCAATAGATCTTTAGCCTTCTACAACAAGTTCAGGAGTAAGCTTCTGAGTTCCTCCAACAAAGTTTTTCTCTGCTGTGAGGAGATATAGAGCAAAAATTTCTCAGCTCTAGTTGTTTACATAGAGAAATTTCTCTGTGTCAAAGTTAATTAAATTATTTCTAATCGTAGGATCCTTTTGGATCTGAGATATAAGGCCTTGGGCCTAAGGTAGGGCGATTTTGCCTAAGTTGTGGGAGAGGTTTCCTCTCTGAGTGTAGGATCCAGCTGGGATCTGAGGTAGGTGAGTTTTAATCACTCTAGGAAGTAGGGCAATATTGCATGAGCTATAGGAGAGTGTATCTCTCTGAGTTGTAGGAGCAAGTTTGCTCTGAGGTAGGGCTATCCTCCATAGCCTGAGTGGTAGGGCTTAATTGTCTGAGGTAGGTGATACTTGTATCACTGAGTGTAGGCCCTTGTGGTTGAAGAGTAAGTCTTGGAGGAGATTGAGAGATTTTGAGGGATCTGAGGTGTAAGCTCCTTGGAGCATTGTTTTGGAGAAGTGTCTTGACTAACAGGAAGTTAGCAAGGTGGGAGGAGAGTGGATATACACATAATTTTGGGGAATCACTATAAAAATCCTTGTGTTCTTTTCTGTGATTGTTTTCTGCTTGCAGGTTATTAAAAAGCTCTCATCTAATCAATGACAAAGTAACTTAAGAAGAAATAAAAAAGGAAACCCAAAAGGCCTAGACAAAACTATTTGCCCCCCCCCCCCCCACCCACCCCTCTAGGTTGCTAGCTACCTTGAAAATCAGAACTTTCAAACGGTATCAGAGGAAGGTTGCTCAAAAAGGATTAAACAATCTGAGTGATCTCCAAAGGTAGCTACAGTTAAGTAATCATGGGCTCTGGAGAGAGCTAGAGAGAGCTGAGCTCCATGAAACTCCCCATCTGCCTGAAGGAGTATTTTGGAATATGGAAAGAGATGGTGAGACTATTCATGGAAGCCTATGATCCAAGGATTTTTGTAACAGTCAAGTAGGGACCTTTCATCCCTATGAAGGTTTCTGTTCTGAATGCTAATGACCAGACTCCTAAGACATACTCTGAGATGACCGAGGATGAAATCATCCTTACTGGACTAGACAAGAGAGCACATAATATTATTGCCAGTTCTGTTGATGATAAAACCTTTCTGAATTTAGTTCACTGCAAGACCTCCAAAGAGATATGAGACACACTTGTGGTCTACATGGAGGGGACTGAAGAGATAAGGGATGATAGGAAGTCTCTGCTCAACCAAGAGTATGAGGCTTTCAGGCAAAACCTGAAGGAGAATATAGCTGCTTGTTATGAAAGATTCTTTAAGATCATAAATGAGTTGAAGACCTATGTGAGTGTACAACCCCGTATTCGCGAAAAAGGACCCCTAAGCAGGGCGTAAGACTTGATTTACGGTTTTAAGCTTTTTGAGAGTTTTGCACTCTTGGGGGGCCAATTTAGGGTCGACCTTCGTAATATACTAGTAGGGGGATGCAATATTTGCCTCCCCCCCCCCCCCGACCTGTTGTTAGGGGGCAAGTGCAGCAAGAGACAAACTCAAGGGTCCCGGCCAAGGCAGCCCAGCTCGTCTAGCTGCTCAACCCACAGGCCGCCCTGCTCGCCTAGCTGCTTAGCCCGCAGCTCGCCTCAACCTGCAGGCCGCCCAACTCGCCTAGCTACTCAGCCCGCAGCTCGCCTCAACCCGCAGGCCGCCCAGCTCGCCTCAACCCGCAGGCCGCCTAACTCACCTAGCTGCGTAGCTCGCCTCAACCCGCAGGCCGCCCAGCTCGCCTAGCTGCGCAGCCGCCTCAACCCGCAGGCCGCCCAGCCCGCCTCAGCCCGCAAGCCACCCAGCTCGCCCTACCAGCTCGTCCAGCTCGCCCGGCCAAGTTCCCACCACTCCTGGGGTGTTTTCAGTAATTTCAGAGCAGCTGAGATTGGTTATTTACAGGCCGGTCCCAGAAAATTATAAATAGACCCTTGAGGGTGCCTTGGAGAGCATTGCTTCTTAGCCACTTAAATCCCTCTTTCTTCATCCTCCAAGGCACCTAGCTCAGCATTGGCTAGGGAGGGGGAGATCGTCAAGGTCTTCCGGGTATGAGGTGGGACCTCCATGCTAGAACTGATGGTTTGTTCCTAGTTTCCTGAGCCTTTTGTCCGTGACATTCGTCTGAGTGCAGTAAGTGTGAGATCACCCCTTTCTTAGGAACCCCGAACTCTACAGAGACCGATTTCTTGATTTTAACATTTTGGTACGGTGAGCGTGGAGAGTGACCAGCACAGAAGATCTCAGGAGAATGTCATGGCTGGAGATCTGGGAGGTAGTGATGACTCCCGCGAGACCCCCAAACCGGGACCCTTTGTGGGGAGGGAAGAGTTCATGCTTCCATCCAAGGCATCGTGGAGATGCTGCGAAGTATTGCACCTCGAGGTAACTGCTCAACTCCCACCCCTCAGGACTTGGCTCTCAGGGGTCTTGGCAAGACTGCTCCCAGGGTTCTCGGCGAGCTGTCTCCTAAAGAACTAGGCGAGATGACCCCAGCAGGGGAGAAGGAAGTGCACCAGGAAGACGTCCCGGGAAGAAGAGAATGGGAGAGGGGGTCGAGCGAGACCTCACCAGCCGGGAGTTGTTCCCCAGCCTGGCGAGTGCTAGCCTTCCAGGCGAGCAGGTCGCGTGAGTAGAGGTTGTGAGACCACCACTCAGGGGGTCACCCTTCAGCGAGCTGATCATCTCAGCTCCCGTTCCCGAGGGATTCAGAGAACCCGACTTGGCTTACTATACCGGGAAGGATGGCCCCGTCCAGCACCTGTAGTAGTTTGAGGATGTCGTCTTCATCAGGCCAATGATGGATGCCTTCAAGTGTCGCCTCTTCGCGATCACGTTGAAGGACAAGGCAAGGGACTGGTTCCACCAACTCCCACCGAGATCGATCTATGGGTTCGAGGACTTGAGCCGGAGCTTTCAGCTTCGCTTCTCCACCTCCAAGAAGAGGAAGAAGAGTCCTGAGTCCATCTTCCTGATAAGGCAAGGGGTCGAGGAGTCACTAGCCCATTACGTTGACAGGTTCCAAGAGGAGATACTGGATATCCAGGAGATGCCGGGGTATGCCCTCTAGATGGCGTTCAAGGTGGGTTTGCGTGAGGGGTTCTTCAAGATGAGCCTGACCCGAAATGCCCCCCTTTCCTTCGAGGAGATGATGGAAAGAGCGGCAGAGGAGATAGCAACTGAGGCGGCCAACCCAGCATTTGTCAAGAAGTTGGCAAGGTTAATAGAGGTAGATTCAAAGGAGCAAGGTGTCTCGAGGCATCAGGAGGGAAGAAGGAGAGAGGAGCAGAGAGCTCAGGGGCTCCAGGGACCTCAAGAAGGTCCGGAGCCAGGTTGGAGGCAACAGGGAGGGCCCGTTCAGAGTCCAGGAAGAGGTCCTGTCCAGGGTGGGGGGAACTTCCATGGAGGCCAAGAGAGGTTCAACTTCCAGAGACAAGCCCCTAGGCAGCGCCTACCCCCACTGCAACAAGCCATGGAGATGGGAAGAAGGGGAAGAGGTAACGGGAGAAATCACCAAGCCTGTCGAAGGAGGGAAGGAAGAGTGATATCATACTGTGACTTCCACCAAGTAGAGGGTCACATCACAGCTACCTACCCCAAATTCCTGGAAGTGAGAGAGGCGAGATCCCCAGCCCAATAGCAGCCGCCGGTGAAGATTGAAGAAGTTCTACCCAGAGAAGTGGGAGATGACGTATGTGAGGACCGGGTCGACGTTGGAACCTGAGGAGGTATGAGAGTGATCCACGGTGGAGTAGCGATCGAGGCCACTCGAAAGACAAGCCTCCATATCATGTACCGTCGGAGCGTCGCTTCTACATCCCAGACCCCGCCCCCAGAGGAAAGGATCACCTTCTCAATGAAGTACATGCCGGATCACGAGGATCCGTTCTGCGATGTGATGGTCATCTAGGCAGTCATCGAAGGCTACACCGTCTCCCGGATCTTGGTTGACAACGGGAGCTCCATCAACGTCATTTTCAAGAAAGCTTTGATGGGATGAAGGTGGAACCAAGGAGGGTGTTGGTCTCTGATGTACCCCTGTTCGGATTTTCAGGGGAAAGGAAGGAGGTAGAAGGTGGGGTCGGACTCCTGGTGAAGTTGGGGGGAACTTAAGGAACTGCTGGTTCGTCATTGTAGACGCCCCAAGCAGTTATAATGACATCTTCGGAATGCCCCTCATCTACGCCTTCCGTTGTGTGCGGTTGTATTTCCACCACTACCTCAAGTTCAACTCAGGAGAGGTCCAAGTCAGAATCAGGGGAGACCCCAGGATGGCGAGGCAGTGCTACGTCACGGCTGTCACCACCATCTCCTAGCTAGCCAAGTCAGAAGAGATGGAGAAGATAATGGAGAGTCTGAGCAAGATAGAGGTATCAAAGGATGTGAATGATGGCCAACGTGCTCAAGCAGCCTAAGGGAGCGTTGACTTGGTGAGGTCTTTTATCTTTCTTGTTCTTGTAATGAGCTCTACCCCTGACCAGCTGAGTCAGGAGGTCATGTATCTTAAAATTTTCCCCGTTGGAGGATGTTGAATTTAGTAAAGTTCGAGTGTCGCGCCTAGTCCCACCCCCTGAGAGGATCTCCTCATCCAGGCTCTCACTAGCTGGTTGGGTCAAATGTGCCTCGGGGAGAGCAAGTCCCACCCCCGAGAGGATCTCCTCATCCAGGCTCTCACTAGTTGGTTGGGTCGAATGTGCCTCAGGGAGAGCAAGTCCCACCCCCGAGAGGATCTCCTCATCCAGGCTCTCATTAGCTGGTAGGGTCGAATGTGCCTCGGGGAGAGCAAGTCTCACCCCTAAGATAATCTCCTCATTCAGGCTCTCATTAGCTGGTTGGGACGAATGTGCCTCGGGGAGAGCAAGTCCCACCGCGGAGAGGATCTCCTAATCCAGGCTCTCGCTAGCTGGTTGGGTCGAATGTGCCTCGGGGAGAGCAAGCCCCACCCCCGAGAGGATCTCCTCATCCAGGCTCTCATTAACTAGTTGGTTTGAATGTGCCTCTGGAGATCAAGTCTCACCCCCAAGAGGATCTTCTCATTCAGGCTCTCATTAGCTGGTTGGGTCGAATGTGCCTCAGGGAGAGCAAGTCTCACCCTCGAGAGGATCTCCTCATCCAGGCTCTCACTAGCTGGTTGGGTCGAATGTGCCTTGGGGAGAGCAAGTCCCACCCCCGAGAGGATCTCCACATCCAGGCTCTCATTACTTGGTTGGTTTGAACGTGCCTCGGGAGAGCAAGTCCCACCCCTGAGAGGATCTCCTCATCCAGGTTCTCATTAGCTGGTTGGGTCGAATGTGCCTCGGGGAGAGCAAGTCCCACCCCCGAGAGGATATCCTCATTCAGGCTTTCATTAGCTGATTGGGTCAAATGTGCCTCGCGAGAGCAAGTCCTACCCCCGAGAGGATCTCCTCATCCAGGCTCTCACTAGCTGGTTGTGTCGAATGTGCCTCGGGGAGAACAAGTCCCACCACCGAGAGGATCTCCTCATCCAAGCTCTCACTAGCTGGTTGGGTCGAATGTGTCTCGGGGAGAGCAAGTCTCACCACCGAGAGGATCTCCTCATCCAGTCTCTCATTAGCTAGTTGGGCCGAATGTGACTAGGGAGAGCAAGTCTCACCCCCGAGAGGATCTCCTCATCTAGGCTCTCATTAGCTGGTTGGGTCGAATGTGCCTCAGGGAGAGCAAGTCCCACCCCTGAGAGGATCTCCTCATCCAGGCTCTCACTAGCTGGTTGGATCGAATGTGCCTCGGTAAGTTCTTATCCCGAGAGGATCTCCTCATCCAGGCAACCACTAGCTGGATGGGTCGAATGTGCCTCGGTGGAGAGTAAGTCTTATTAGTTGGCATGGAAGGTTGACCACTCGGAGAGGCCAAGTGTTTTCGGCTCCAAGAAGGCTACACAGCAAATACGTTGGGTTGGATGTTTCTTTCCGAGCGTGAAACTCACTCGAAAAGAGCGGGGATTGTGTACAACCCCGTATTCGCGAAAAGGGACCCCCAAGCAGGGCGTAAGACTTGCTTTATGGTTTTAATCTATTTGAGAGTTTTGCACTCTTGGGGTCCAATTTAGGGTCGACCTTCGTAATATACTTGTAGGGGGATGCAATATTTGCCTCCCCCCCGACCTGTTGTCAGGGGGCAAGTGCGGCGAGAGGCTGACTCAAGGGTCCCGGCCAAGCCGCCCAGCTCGCCTAGCTGCTCCGCCCGCAGGCCGTCCAGCTTGCCTAGCTGCTCAACCCGCAGCTCGCCTCAACCCGCAGGCCGCCTAGCTCGCCTAGCTGCTTAGCTCACAGCTCGCCTCAACCCGCAGGCCGCCCAGCTCGCCTCAACCCGCAGGCCGCCCAGCTCACCTAGCTGCGCAGGCTGCCTCAACCCGCGGGCCGCCCACCTCGCCTAGCTGCGCAGCCCGCCTCAACCCGCAGGCCGCCCAGCCCACCTCAACCCGCAGGCCGCCCAGCTCGCCCGACCAGCTCGTCCATCTCACCCAGCAAATTTCCCGCCACTCCCGGGGTGTTTTTAGTAATTTCAGAGCAGCGGAGATTGGTTATTTGCAGGCCAGTCCCAGAAAACTATAAATAGACCCTTGAGGGTGCCTTGGAGAGCATTGCTTCTTAGCCACTTAAATCCCTCTTTCTTCATCCTCCAAGGCACTTAACTCAGCATTGGCTAGGGAGGGGGAGATCGCCAAGATCTTCTGGGTGTGAGGTGGGACCTCCACGCTAGAGTCGAGGGTATGTTCCTAGTTTCCTGAGACTTTAGTCTGTGACATTTGCCTGAGTGCAGTAAGTGTGAGGTCACCCCTTTCTTAGGGACCCCGAACTCCACAGAGATCGATTTCTTGGTTTCAACATCTTGGTGCGGTGAGAGCAAGTCCCACCCCCGAGAGGATCTCCTCATCCAAGCTCTCGTTAGTTAGTTGGGTCGAATGTGCCTTGGGGAGAGCAAGCCTCGCCCCCGAGAGGATATCCTCATCCAGGCTCTCATTAGCTGGTTGGGTTGAATATGCCTCAGGAGAGCAAGTCTCACCCCCTAGAGGATCTCCTCATCCAGGCTCTCATTAGCTGGTTGGGTCGAATGTGCCTTGGGCAGAGCAAGTCCCACCCCCCGAGAGGATCTCCTCATCCAGGCTCTCACTAGCTCGTTGGGTCGAATCTGCCTTGGGGAAAGTAAGTCCCACCCCCGAGAGGATATCCTCATCCAGGCTCTCACTAGCTGGTTGGGTCGAATGTGCCTCGGTAAGTTCTTGTCCCGAGAGGATCTCCTCATCCAGGCTACCACTAGCTGGATGGGTTGAATGTGCCTCGGTGGAGAGTAAGTCTCGTTAGCTGGCATGGCAGGTTGACCACTCGGAAAGGCCAAGTGTTTTCGGCTCCAAGAAGGCTACACAGTGAATACGTTGAGTTGGATGTTTCTTTCCGTGCGTGAAACTCGCTTATAAAGAGCGGGAATTATGTACAACCCTGTTGCTGTATGGAGACCGGGTGGTCTGGCGGTCTGATTCTGGCGGTTTAGAGACCGCGCGGTCTGTCGGTTTCTCTCCTACGGTTTGATGGTTGGACTGTGGCTGTGGTTATCCGGGCGGTCTGATGGTTTGTCTCAGGAGGCTTAGGGACCGGGCGGTCTGGCGGTCTCCTATGGCGGCTTGTTCCCTGTCTCTTGTGGTGGCCGGGTGGTTAGCCTATTCGTCTAACTGCGCGGCCTGTTCGGCTTGTTTTTATGTTAAACTGCTTACACCTGTAATTATTTTGTCTCGCATTGCTTAATTGTAATTTCTCTCATCTCCTTCATTCTATAAAAGGGATGCTTACCTTTGTAATAGATACATTTTTTGGATAATAAAGTTTACATTACTCCAAATTTTCGGTCTGCTCTTTTCTGTTCGCACATGGTATCAGAGCACTCGATCTTCTCGCGACTTTTTTGCGACTTGTTTCTGTCCCCTCTTAGTCGCTACCCTTTATGTGCTCGGCCTGTCTCTTTCTGTCTCCGCGACCTGTTTTCGCGATTTCTTTTCCTCTTCTCTCCCCGCGATCTCCATTTATTCGCGCAGTCAGTTTCTATTCGTGCGGTCTCTGCTCTGTTCGCACGACCTGTTTGCCTTCCTCACGAATTCCTCCCAGTTCGCGTGGTCTTCTCTCTTTCTCCTGTTCGCACGGCCTTCTCTCTAGCCGTGCGGCTTCTTCCCTCTGCTTTGCTCTGCTTCTTGGCTACGGTCTTCCTTGCCGCACGTCCTGCTTGTTGTTCGCCTGGCTTGGTGTTTCTGCCCTTGTCACCACGACCTTTTTCTCTCTGCCTCTTGTTTGCTCGTGCGATCTCCTGTTTGATCGTGCGGCCTCTCTTCTATGGCCTCCACCTCCTCCACGCAGTCCGCCTCGGTGGTCACATCTTCTGGTAGTGCTCACGTTGTTACTCACGGCAGATGGTTGATCGACTCTGGTGCTGTCAATCATATGACAGGCAATCCTCAGTGTTTTTCTCTTCTAGAAACACATGATCAGTTGCCTCCGGTCTTTGTTGCGGACGGCTCTTCCTCACTGGTCAATGGGACGGGAGTGGTTCAAGTCACTCCATCTCTTCGCCTAGCAGATACCCTCTATATGCCCAAGTTCCCTTACAATTTATTATAGATTACTTCTCTATGCAAGCAACTACGGTGTTGTAACAGCCCAATTTTTCAGCAGGCAATTTTTGGGTGACACGGCCTGGGACACGGGCATGTCCCAGGGCGTGTCCTGCTCGGGTGCGGAGCCATCGCGAGTTCGACGAAGTTTTCGGGAGGAACACGCCCCTTGTCGGAATTCAGGCTGTTGGGCCTAAGGCCAATGTGTGTGATGTTCCGATTGTGTCGGAATTTGCAGATGTGTTTCCCAAGGATCTCCCTGGGCTACCACCCCAGCGTGAGATTGACTTCACGATCGAGTTGGTCCCAGGTACGAAACCTGTGGTCCGCTCGCCATATCGCGTCGCGCCTAAGGAGATGGCTGAGTTGAAAGTCCAACTGCAGGAATTGATGGAGCAGGGGTATATACGCCCAAGCATATCTCCTTGGAGCACCCCTGTGCTTTTTGTGAAGAAGAAAGACGGTGGCTTGCGGTTATGTATTGATTACCGCGAATTGAATAAGCTGACCGAGAAGAATAAATATCTGATTCCGCGGATTGATGAGCTGTTTGATCAGCTAGTGGGATCGTCCGTCTACTCGAAGTTGGACTTGAAATCTGGTTATTACCAATTGAGGATCCGGGAAGAAGATATTCCCAAAATCGCATTTGGAACAAGGTACGGGCACTATAAGTTCACGGTCATGCCGTTTGGGCTGTGTAATGCGCCCTCGGTATTTATGGACTTGATGCACCGAATATTCCGCGAGTACCTATATCAGTTCGTGATAGTGTTCATTTATGATATCCTGGTGTCCTCGAGATCGGAAGCCGATCATGAGCAGCATTTGTGGTTGGTGTTGAATGCATTGAGGCAGAATCAGCTCTATGACAAGTTCTCGAAGTGCGAGTTTGTCTATCGTCGGTGGCTTTTTTGGGCCATGTAGTGAGTGGAGCGGGCATAGCTGTGGATCCAACGAAGATAAGGGCCATAGAGGAGTGGCCATAGTTGTCCTCAATGGCCGAGGTCAGGAGCTTCCTTGGACTAGCAAGCTACTACCGAAGATTTGTTGAAAACTTCTCGCGGATTGCTTTGCTGCTAACCACGTTGACGCGAAAAGAACAGAAGTTCGTTTGGTCGCCAGAGTGCGCGCGATCTTTTGAAGAGCTGAAGCTTAGGTTGACCACGGCGCCTGTGTTGTCATCGTCATGTGGTACCGATGTATTTGTAATTTATAGTGATGCTTCAGGGAGCGGCTTAGGATGCGTGCTTCTGCAAAATGGAAAGGTGATTGCTTATGGCTCACTGCAGCTGAAAGTGCACGAGCGGAACTATCCCATCCATTATCTTGAGTTGGCGGCGGTGATCTTTGCACTAAAGCTGTGGAGACACTATCTTTATGTGTGAAGGTGAAGATCTATACAGATCACAAGAGCCTGAAGTATATATTGGAGCAGAAGGACTTGAATATGCGACAACGAAGTTGGTTGGAGTTCCTCGGGGACTACACCTTTGAGATTCACTATACTCCTGGGAAGGGAAATGTTGTCGCGGATGTCTTGAGTCGGCGGACTCCGGCAAGAGCAGCTTGGTTGCAGAGGCATGATGAACATCTCATCCAGGAGCTGGAAGCGTTAGAGATTTCTTGTGTTGACAAGAATTTCACTGTCAATGCATGTTTGAACTGGAAGGAGGTGCAATGTCACCTTGCGGACCGAGTTCGACGGGCAACGGAGTTGGATGAAGATCTCCTACGTTATGCGAAAGCTGGGCCAGAAGGCAAATTCTCCTGGAATGACGGTCTTTTGCAGAAAGAAGGCCGTTTGTGCGTCCCAAATGTGGGTAAATTGAGTGAAGAACTGATGTATGAAGCACATTATACGAAGTACTCAATCCACCTGGGGAGCACGAAGATGTTCAAGTATATGAAAAAGCTATTTTGGTGGCCAGGGCTAAAGAAAGATGTTGCTCTTTATGTGGCCAAATGCCAAACCTGTGCTATGGTGAAGACGGAATGCCAGAAACCGCACGGTTATTTGAAGTCGTTGTCGATTCCAAAGTGGAAATTTGACGATATTTCCATGGATTTCGTGCACTGATTGTCGAGATCTCAGCGAGGGAACGATTCCATATGGGTGATTGTCGATCAGCTGACAAAAGTAGCACACTTCCTCCCGAATAAGCGAGATGATTCGGTAGAAAGGTTGGCAAAGTTGTACGTGGAATAGATTGTACGGCTCCACGGTGTTTCTCGGAGCATCGTGAGTGATCGAGATGGGTGATTCACATCAAAATATTGGAGGCTAGTTCACCAGTTATTGGGCACGAAGTTGACTTTCAGTACGGCCTTTCATCCCCAAACAGATGGCCAAACTGAACGAACCAACAGAACGATGGAGGACATGCTCCGAATGTGCGTCCTCGATTATGGAAAGAGATGGGAAGATCATCTCTACATGGTCGAGTTTGCTTATAATAATAGCTACCAAGTGAGCATCGGGATGGCACCGTATGAAGCTCTATATGGAAGGAAGTGTCGTACTCCCTTGGCTTGGGTAGAAGCGGGCGAAGCTAGAGTTTATAATCGTAATGAAGTCGATGAAGCAAACTCAACCATTCGTGCTATTCGAGAGAGGCTACTCATAGCCCAAGATCGTCAAGCGAAGTACTACAACGCCAAGCACCGGAACATAGAGTTCGCGGTAGGCAATTGGGTCTACTTGAAGATCAAGCCCTTCAAAGGTGTATCCAGGATTCAATGTTTGAAAAAGTTGAGTCCAAGATATTTGGGTCCATTTGAAGTGGTTGAGCGAATCGGAGAAGCTACGTATCGGCTAGCTCTTTCGGCAGACTTGGTTGGCCTACATGATGTGCTTCACATCTCGGTGCTTCGGAAGGCCATTAAAGATCTAGCTCAAGTAATCACGGATGATCGTGTGCCGGTGGATTATGGGCTAACAATGAGAGTTAGACCCATTCAGATCGAGAATCGAACCGAGAAACAGTTGCGGAACAAGACGGTCAGGATGGTTAAAGTCCGGTGGGACAACTGCGGTCGTGAAGAGCTTACATGGGAGCGAGAGCAGACCATGCGAGCTGAATTTCCCGAGCTGTTTCTGTAACTGAGTGGATAGTGAAAAGTTATTGTAACAAGATATTTTGATGTTATAACTTTTTATTTACTGAGTGCCTACCTGTGTGCAAATTTCGAGGACGAAATTTCTAGTAGGAGGGGAGGGTTATAACAGCCTAATTTTTCAGCAGGCAATTTTTGGGTGACATGGCCTGGGACACGGGCGTTTCCCAGGGCGTGTCCTGTTCGGGTGCGGAGCCGTCGCGAGTTTGACGAAAAAAATACGTTCGACGAAGTGTTCGGGAGGAACACGCCCCTTATCACGGGCGTGACCTAGGGCGTGACCTCCCCTGTCGACACTCGAGTTCTTTGGTCGACGAATTGCGCTCGACGTTCGTTGAGCATGGGGTATACGGCCTGTGACACGGGCGTGTCACAGGGCATGTTCCGCTGTGTCGAATGGTCGGCACTTTTCTCTCAAGTAGGTGGAAAAGTACTCGAGTAAGGGGGTGTCACGGGCGTGTCATCCTTGTGACACGGGCGTGTCCGATCCAAGTACTCGAGTACTTGGTTTTCTCTCAAGTAAGTCCTCTCGAGTAGGTCTCGAGTGGGTGATACGCCCCGTATCACGGGCGTGTCGGTCATCTGTCACGGGCGTGTCATAGCTAACTACTCGAGTAGTCCTCTCGAGTAGGTTGTGAAGATGACTCGAGTGAGGTACACGCCCTATGTCACGGGCATGACCTGGCCGTCACGGGCGTGTACCCTGGGCGTGACCTGTTTCGGGATAAGGCGGTTGATAAGTCGGTTTGTGCACCGCTTAGTGTGACACGGCATATGACACGGGCGTGTCACAGGGCGTGTCGGACCCGAAAACTGATTTTACGGGTTTCCGTGGCCGTCCATTCTTCTTCAGCTGGGATCTATAGCTGAGATCCCTCCCTGCTTCCTTAAGGGCGAGAGTTGAGAAAGAAGTCTCATTTTTATTTTTCCTTCATCTTTCTAAACTTCTAGAGAGAGAAAGGGAAAGGAAGAAGGAGGAAGAAGAAGAGGGGCTGATCTCTGGTGGAGCTTGAGAGTGTCAAGCTGAGATTCGAGGCCATCGTTGCGGAGTAAAAGCTTTTGTGGTTCTTTCTCGCCAGCTAGGAGTTCATGGCACCGAAACGGTCTTCAAGGGTAACGACCTTTCTTCTTAGCCATGTGAAGGCTTCCTTTTTGTTATATGCATGATTTCCCCCACTAAAGGGTGGCTGATGTTGGGAGTCTTTTTGATTGATTCATGGAATCCCCTTTTGTTGGCATATATATCCGAAAATGGAGTACGGAATAGGCATCTTGTGTGAAGCCCATCTGGACAGGTTGGTCTGGATTGGTGATGTTGCATACGAACCGGAGAAGACTCCGTGATAAATGCGTAGTTTAGGAGTCGACGGGTTGGACCTGTGAAAGGAAGTAGTAGGAAGTACTAGAGTGGTAGTCCAGAAAAATACCCGTAGAATGCTTGTGATGCTTGTGCTGATGGGTTTGACCTGTGAAAGGAAGTAGCAGGAAGTACTGGATTGGAATTCCAGGAAATACCCTTTTGTAATGCTTAATGTTCATAGGGAGTCCACCTGTGAAGAGAGTAACAGGAAGTACTGGCATGGTAGCCAGGAAAGACCCCTGACATTTGTGTTATTTGTGGTTTCCACCTGTGAATAGAGTAGCAGGAAGTACTGCTGTGCCCAGGAAAGACCCGCTAATGTTGTGAGATGAATGGGTGTAAGAGTTATGCCCAGGCTTGAATGCCAGAACAGGATCGGTGAGACTTACCCGCGCCTTTATTTAGCCACGAGTACGTCGTACTTGGTGATGACAAGGCGATTTGAGCAACGGGGGGTGGAGGATCCGACCTGCGTTATGTCCGTCCGACGTGAGACCAGAAAGTGCGGTCTATTGGAGCACATAGCAAGAGTCTTAGGCCTACGCGTCGTGATACAATGGGGGGCTACGGGCCAGTCCCGGTTCACTAAGACTATAAACCATCGGCTGCACGCCATGGAGTAAATGCTCAAGTGAGTTGTTGTTGGGCTGTGACCCTTATACAGTGGTGGGCAACTAGTTTGCCAGTACACCAAGAATGTGCCCTGAGTGCACGGACTGTCGGGCCGGGTGGCTGACGGTTGTGATGGCATGTGTGCGTGAAAGAACATTATATGAGATATATATATATACATGCTTGTGATATGCTATGCCTGCAGGGAAGATACCGCTTCCCCGAGAAAGGGGTAGGGTCGTTATAATTTGGTCAGCTGAATGCTGACCGTTGCCTTTGTTTGCCACCGTTGGGTGGATTGTCCCTGTACAGGTGCTGGAGAGCCAAGCAGGACGAAAAAGGGTTGATGTCCATGCTGCTTTAGCTGTTGTTGTTGCTATTAGCCCTCGAAGGCTAATTTGGATAAATGTTATGTTTTCTTTTGATGTGGCCAGTTTGCGTGCCAATGTTTGGGCCACTATTTGAAAGCTATGTAAGGTCATAAGGCCAACTCTTTATGTATGTTGTAAGACATTCCTATAATGTATAAAATGTGGAGTTTTATATATTGTACATTCAAGTGAGGAGTTCAAGTGTAGTGTTTTAGGCTTCCGCTAGAACGCAATGTGTTAGGTGCGCTGCGCTACTCTGGTATCACTCCATAGCTTCATCGTCTGTTTTGTGGTATATGTTGTGGGGCCCCGGTCGGACCTTCTAGTATATATTATATGAACGGATGGGGTTGTTACAGGTGTTCCGTCACATTCACTCATACTTCTTGTTCTTTTCAGGGTCCGGACTCCCAACGGACGATTGCTACTGGGACTGAGAGCGGCGACCTTGTTGGGTATTGTATCCACAATTACCTGGATTTGAGGAAGCCACCTGTCAAGCTAAGATGAATTCACAATGTATTTGATGAAACATCTTAAGTTGTACTTGTAGCTCCTCCATGCTAAGTGCACACCAATGTCAGGGTGCAGTAGGTCAATATACACGGGTCTGCAAGACGTAATCCCTCGTTGAGCAGATCAGTGTGTTGGCCTACGTGTACTCTCTCTATTGGAATGCACTTACTTTCAAGTACAGGGCCGTTCATATGCAAGAGAAGACAAGGAGCATGGATGGGTCAAGGAGCAGCTCCTGGGTGGAAGACGAAAATTCGTCCAAGGAAAATTCGACGAGAATCACCAAGTGATTCTCGCCGATTCGACGAGAATCACTAGTGATTCTAGCCGAATCGACGAGAATCATTAGTGATTCTCACCGACTCCTTCAGGCTACCTCAAAACGGTGTCAAGTAAGATTCGGCGAGAATCACTAGTGATTCTCGCCGAACCAGTGGTTAAGCAGATCATGGATACCAAGTGAAAATCGCTGAGAATCAATAAGTGATTCGTCGAGAATCACTAGCGATTCTCGACGAATCGTCGAGAATCACTTGGTGATTCTCGCCGATTCGTCGAGAATCACCTGCGATTCTCGCTGATTTTCACTTAGCGTTTTCTCGGGATGCTCCTGAACCGGATTCTACAGCTATAAATTTTCTGGACCGAGATTTAGGGATTTCTATTGTGGGTCCCACAAACGGTCATATTGGAGTTATCTACAGTATATATATTCGGGTATTTTGAACAGTAAAAAATAAGAGAAAGAAATCGAGCCGCGACGTAACCTTAAAACCGCGATTCCTCTCCGCCGCCGCCGTCGCGCTCGGGAACGTTGGTCACCGTCAACAATCGGGAATCCTTCGTGATCTCCGGCGACAGAAGCTTAGCAAAGCTTGAGTCTCACGTGTCTATCCAGAGATCTCTTGTCTCTCGATTTGTTGACCGGGAAAAACTCCCCCGTCCGAATCGATCGAGACGACCGATCCACGTGTGACCGTTGGAAGACCAAGCTAGCTTCGCTACGAAGTTTGGATCTCCAAGTTCAGCAGCCGCTCATCATCATAGTCGCCGATCCCGAAGCTAGCCGCCGCTCGTGTTGCCGCCGCCGGTTCCGGGGAGATCCTCTCCAAGAGAGACCAAGGTTGTAGACTCTTCATTGACTTCACGAACACGTCGTCGAACGAAGAGGAACACCGTAGTCTCCAAACGAAGTTTGTATCTCGTGTACATTCCATATTTACTTTTGTTGTAAAGGAACGATTGTTCCGTGTTGTAAGGGTTGGGTGCAACCCGTTTTGTGAGTGTTGACTCTCACGTGTGGAAGGGTTCCTTCCGATAGTGCAGGGATTGGATTTCAATCCTGTTGGAGAAGAGACGAGTCGTCCCTTGTTGGGAGATAGGTCGAAGGGGGAAAGTGGATGTACCCAAGTCGGGGAACCACTATAAATTGCATGTGTATTCTGTGTGCTGTGCTTTTTATTTTTATTGTGCAGGTACATTCGTAAATTCCGCAAAAGCGCTACTCGTCACCTATTCCCCCCCCCCCCATAGGTGCACATAGCTGACACTAGGTGGACTTTCAAGTGGTATCAAAGCCAGGTTACTCTTAAAAGGTTAACACCTTGAGTAGAATCCTGCCACCAGTGTCAGAAGCATGGATCTGGATTATGAGATACCGCCACTCAAACTCCCTGCATGCACAAAGGATTATTATCCCATCTGGAGAATAAGAGTGTCATTTCACCTTGATGCTATCGATCCTCGAGCATCCTTCATCCTGGAAGAGGGTCCGTTTATTCCCATGAAGACCTCCGACTCTGGGATCCAAGTGCCCATGGGCATTGCTGAGATGTCAGAGACGGAACTATCACTATTTCACTTGGACGAGAGGATTCGTCAAATTATCATGGATATCTGGTCTGGAGCCTCTCGCTCTAGATTGGAAAAATGTAGAACGGCTAAATCTCTGTGGATGATGATCTCTGCGCTGATGGGGGGGTCAGAGAAAGCTGGAATATGCTGTCAATCAGAGGATGAAGCGTATGTGGGGGTCCTCACTTCTGAAGATGAAGGCAAGGATCCATCGGACTGCATCAGAGCTCCAGTGTCCGTGTTAGAGACTGAAGAGGACAGTGAGGAAAGCAGCTCTGATGTGGATGAAACAATAGTCACTGGATCTAACGACAATAACACAGAAGTGCAGGTAACTTCTTCATCCTGCCCCGTATCTCTTGAAATTTCTGAAGACAGGAACTGCCCTCCTTCAGAAAATGCTGATTCCCTGAAGAGAGCCCTTCAGTCAAGCAATCTACTTGCTGAGGAGCAAGCTCAAGAGATTGCTCGACTGAAGGTCTTGTTGGTTCTCCAATTGGCGTCCAACAAGGCCAAGGACTCTAAGATCTCAGCTCTAGAGAGTAGTCTGGAGAATGAGAATGAGAAAGAATAGTATCAAACTTCTCCAAGGTTGATGCCATTAAGAGAAAGCAAGAAAACGGGTGGATCTCCCGGATTATCAATTCGTGGAGAAATGGGGAAACGGTATTCCGACCCCCCACTCCAGGCAGGAAGGCAACTCATCATGCCTTCAGGTATGACCACAGGAATGGTCGTGGTCACTGCAAGGGTGATTTGTCCCCATGTGGAAACGTCTATAGTGCAAGGGCTGTCATGGCCACCCATGAGGTAATACCTAAGGCTCATTCTGAGCCCTTTGTATTCACTGCCACTACCTCAACACAGTGTGGATCTGCATGTCCCAGCTCACAGAAGACTTCTCACCACTCGAGGACACGGGATAGAGTGGATAGAAGTCATGATGTCAGGTTCCATGGGGCCACTGTAAGGGAGATGCCTGAAATAATGGCACCACCTTCCCGGCCTCATAACGCTCACAACATGCATTCTTTCCACCCTTCCACGTGTCACGATGGAAGAGGAATTTTTGTGACAAGATCATGCCCTATCCCGTTTAGACCTAGGACCGTGACTACATCAGTCACTAGATCAGGTCGGAAACGGCGATACAACATTCACCCATGTTGGTGCTGCGGTAAAGTGGGGCACTTTGCCATCGACTGTTGGCACAACCCCTCTGTGCCCACGGCAAGGGCTTATCCACATTCTCGGGACAGAGGTAGTCTTCCAGACAGGTTTTCTGAAGGAAGGCAGTTGCATGCTTATGCTAACAGGAACCTAGGACCCAATATGATTTGGGTTCCTAAGGTAAAGTAATTCTTTCTTGCAGGGTAGTCTAGGTTCCCGTGAATATGATGGGAACTAGACAGCAGGTGGCTCAAGACTAAATTGGAACAATCGTCTGCAATAACAGATGTGATATCAATTTGAGCATACTCACATTGAGCTTCTGATATGTTCTACCTAAGGACTAAAACGATGACTCTCAAAATCCCAGGTACTCATGATCAGTTCCAAGACTTGAGTCATTTTCAATTGACAATTACCTATATATATATATATATATATATATATATATATATATATATTATATATATATATATATATATATATATATATATATATATATATATATATCCTTATATTCAGATACATCTTTGTATATTAGTGTATCTATGCACATCTAAGGATAGGTTAACTCGATGCATGCAAACCTTTACACATCAATAAAGGGTTAACGAAGATATGTCATCGTGAATCTCGACAACTCACAATTGACATCAAGAAGTTTTTGGAAAAGCCTCGTTCAAATCCAAATAGATTGACTTTAAACTATACATGTATTTATCATTTTTATATTGACTTGACATCAGAAAATTTCAAAAAAAAAATGTTGCAATGCTTCCTAACGTGAAAATTCCCAGTAGAGAAACCTTTCAATTTCGGATTAGACAAATCTCGCCGACCCATTATATACTCGGAATCTTGGTATCTTTTTTATACTTAGTTAAGAAAACCGCCGAAAACTCCTCAAATTTGGAACCTTTCAATTCCTAATAAAGAAAACCCTTCACTTTCGTCTTTATATACTAAGAATCCCGCCAAATCCCGCCGAAGGAGCTCGCCGACCATTCAACTTCCTCAAGTATCCCGCAGAAGGAGCAAGCGATACTAGTCCCGCCGACTCTCGCAGAAACCACGCCAGTTCGCAAAGCTTCTTCCTTCGGATCCCGCAAGGTTTCTCCTTTAGAAATCGCGCAAAGATCTCGTCGGCTCCCACATCGTCTTCCCCTAAGCTCCCGCAAGGTTCTCGCAAAGTTCTCGTCGAAAGGCTCCCGACGAATCCCGCCGAAGCTCGCACCGTCGATCTCCCCAAGTTTCGATTTTTCTCCGCTCGAACCAACTCACCGTCTTCACCGCTAGGTATCCCCTCACCCTCACTTGGACGTGATCACTAGTATCACTTCTTTTTTGATTTTTGATTAAGCGATGAATAGGGCTTCTCTCTCTAGATCTACGATGGCTCCACAGACAACTGCTGGGTTGATCTCTGGTTGCGAGCTGGTTCGAACTGGGTTTTCTCACGCCTCGGACGAATTCCGCAACATCATTCTGATGCTGGAAGAGGCTGGGCTAACCTTCGTCCTGGAGCACCCTTGCAAAATCCTGGACAAAGAGGTGCTGGAGTTCTTCGCTACCGCAAGACTCTGAAATGGCGACTCCGTAATCAAAAGCAAGGTGGCTGGGGCAAAGGTCAAGCTGTCTGCCAGCAAGCTGACTCGCTACCTGCAGCTTTCTAGCTCAGAGCATGAGGACTATCTGGAGGACGA
Organism: Platanthera guangdongensis; assembly: GCA_039583875.1. Taxonomy (NCBI): domain Eukaryota; kingdom Viridiplantae; phylum Streptophyta; class Magnoliopsida; order Asparagales; family Orchidaceae; genus Platanthera; species Platanthera guangdongensis. The sequence goes on from CM077147.1 coordinate 29,728,742, forward strand.
AGACAAATCCAGAACTCTCTTATTCTGCGGTCTCCCACGGGGAACTCGGTCAATAAAGAGAAAAGAGATGAATGAAGAAGGGAAGCTCCTGTCCGACATTATTGGAAAGGTGCTCATCTGCAAGCCAGGCTCTCATGACCATATCTCAGGGATATGTTCAAGATCCTGATAGCCGTTGTCTGCCGCAAGAGGTTTAACTGGGGGGAGTTGCTGTTCGAGAAGATCAAGGACACCTTGGGCTCTCCAAGTTTTGGCCGCATCCTAAGTCTATATCTAAACCAGCTAAATGGAGACAAATTCGACATGAGTAAGTGTGTCCCTCTCCACTACTTGAAGAAGATGGACACAAGTGTGTTTGATCGATGGGAGAGGCGTATTGGGCAGACTGCAGTGGAAGAGCAACAGGGAGTATCTCCAGCAGTAACCCCCGGTGAAATTCCTGATACCCTGACTGCAGGAATCGAGGGGGAGCCTCTACCCTCGCATACTGATGTAGTATCTAACATCTCCCAGCTGGCCAGAGATGCTGTGGCAGATCTACAAGAAGAAAGTGAACCTGAGCTGGAGCATGAGGAGGTCCTGAACAGAAACACTCAAGGAACCGAAGCTGATGCACAGGGGACTGCTGACCAAGAGTTAGAAGAGGATGCTGCTGCTATAGATGATTTCTTGGATGATGACGGAGAGGACGATGAGAATGAGGGACATGAAGTATTGGAGGGTCCGGATCTTGTTGAACCTCCATCTGAAAAGAATGCACCAGTGGAGGGGGAGTCAGATAAATCTCCAGAGGCAGCCAGCATTCCTCCATTAGAGACTGTGATTGTATCCAGCTCTACAGATGCGTCTGCTGAAATGCAAGGCCCACAAGTGCCTCCGGCTATTCCGTTACGAGATGAGCTAGCCACTCACACTGTCAATATCATTCAGGGCATTGTGAATGAACTTAAAGCCTCCTTTGATGAAGCTCAGAATAAACTGCTGAACAGGATTAAGACTTCTGAAAATCTGATGCTCAAGAATATGGTGGAAATCAACCATAAACTGGACGTGATGGAGAAGAAATTTGAAGAGAAGTATACCGCGGTCGGCGAAGCTGTCACACTCCTTATGGCCGGATTGAAAAAGAACATTGATACTCTTGCTGTCGTAAATCAGAATGCACATGTTGTCGCCAACAACATTCAAAAGTTTGACGGTAATATGGTCACTCTCAACGCCAATCAGCAGGCCTTGGTCTCTGAATTCTCCAAGACCACGAAGCATATTGATGACTCCCTACATTCCTATGCCAACTGCATCGCTGTCGAAGCCAAAAAGGGGGAGAAAGAGTATATAGCTAAGTTGGCCGAGCTTCAAGAAAGCATGAGCACACACTTCGCACAATCAAGCAAATATGTCTATGAGAGCTGCTGGTGGATGCTCCAACATGCGTTAGGTACGTTAGGCGTCGTTCTGCCTGACAATCCTGCAGGTATTCATGTTCCTGAGACATCTACGGCCGCTGAGGGAGTATGTGCTGCTGAGGATTTAAGTACAAGTGCTGCAGATGTTCCCACAAATGACGTTGATGCTAGGGCTCTCTCCAAAGCTAAACTGAGGAGCATGTTTGACCAAGAGGCCTTAGCAAAAGCCAGGGGAAAGAGAAAAGTTCAGGAAGGGACCTCCAAGGAGACTCTGGCTGAGAAGAGAATCAGAATGAGTGAGGAGGATGTACGAAACGAAAGGTGGAGTCCAGTTTCAAGGAACATCATCTTAGACACCTTCTGGCTGCAAGAAAGAGGAGAGATCAATCGAAACGAAGTATATAGCCAGTATGAGTGGGAAACGCACAAAACGTTTGAAGCGAAACGCAACATCTTTTTCAGAAACAACAAGGATGCAGATAAAGTTCCTCCTCCTAGGTATTACCCGAAGCCCAAAGAATACATGGAGAGGCAAAGCAAGAAGTACTTGGCTCAAAATCCTAAGGGTGACTTAGCTAAGAAAAAATAGTCAATAACTTATAGCTTGTCACTTTGTCTTAAGAACACTTAATGATTATTGTTATCATATGAACAATTCTGAGATTATATGTGTATATATATTGGTATATATATCTGAATTTATGAATGACTCAAGTCCTGATCTGTGTGCTCATACTCTCTTGTGCTGCATGTTAAATTTCTGAATGCTATGTTTATTATTTGATAGGTGTTATTCATCTTAGCTAGTAGGGTTTTGGCTTCGTCAAATAGGGGGAGATTGTTGGGTATTGTATCCACAATTACCTGGATTTGAGGAAGTCACCTGTCAAGCTAAGATGAATTCACAATGTATTTGATGAAACATCTTAAGTTGTACTTGCAGCTCCTCCATGCTAAGTGCACACCAATGTCAGGGTGCAGTAGGTCAATATACACGGGTCTGCAAGACGTAATCCCTCGTTGAGCAGATCAGTGTGTTGGCCTACGTGTACTCTCTCTATTGGAATGCACTTACTTTCAAGTACAGGGCCGTTCATATGCAAGAGAAGACAAGGAGCATGGATGGGTCAAGGAGCAGCTCCTGGGTGGAAGACGAAAATTCGTCCAAGGAAAATTCGACAAGAATCACCAAGTGATTCTCGCCGATTCGACGAGAATCACTAGTGATTCTCGCCGAATCGACGAGAATCATTAATGATTCTCGCCGACTCCTTCAGGCTACCTCAAAACGGTGCCAAGTAAGATTCGGCGAGAATCACTAGTGATTCTCGCCGAACCAGTGGTTAAGCAGATCATGGATACCAAGTGAAAATCGCTGAGAATCAATAAGTGATTCGTCGAGAATCACTAGCGATTCACTTGGTGATTCTCGCCGATTCGTCGAGAATCACCTGCGATTCTCGCCGATTTTCACTTAGCGTTTTCTCGGGATGCTCCTGAACCGGATTCTACAGCTATCAATTTTCTGGACCGGGATTTAGGGATTTCTATTGTGGGTCCCACAAACGGTCATATTGGAGTTATCTACAGTATATATATTCGGGTATTTTGAACAGTAAAAATAAGAGAAAGAAACTGAGCCGCGACGTAACCCTAAAACCGCGATTCCTCTCCGCCGCCGCCGCCGCGCTCGGGAACGTTGGTCGTCGTCAACAATCGGGAATCCTTCGTGATCTCCGGCGACAGAAGCTTAGCAAAGCTTGAGTCTCACATGTCTATCCAGAGATCTCTTGTCTCTCGATTTGTTGACCGGGAAAAACTCCCCCGTCCGAATCGATCGAGACGACCGATCCTCGTGTGACCGTTGGAAGACCAAGCTAGCTTCGCTACGAAGTTTGGATCTCCAAGTTCAGCAGCCGCTCATCATCATAGCCGCCGATCCCGAAGCTAACCGCCGCTCGTGTTGCCGCCGCCGGTTCCGGGGAGATCCTCTCCAAGAGAGACCAAGGTTGTAGACTCTTCATTGACTTCACGAACACGTCGTCGAACGAAGAGGAACACCGTAGTCTCCAAACGAAGTTTGTATCTCGTGTACATTCCATATTTACTTTTGTTGTAAAGGAACGATTGTTCCGTGTTGTAAGGGTTGGGTGCAACCCGTTTTGTGTGAGTGTTGACTCTCACGTGTGGAAGGGTTCCTTCCGATAGTGCAGGGATTGGATTTCAATCCTGTTGGAGAAGAGACCAAGTCGTCCCTTGTTGGGAGATAGGTCGAAGGGGGAAAGTGGATGTACCCAAGTCGGGGAACCACTATAAATTGCCTGTGTATTCTGTGTGCTGTGCTTTTTATTTTTATTATGCAGGTACATTCATAAATTCCGCAAAAGCGCTACTCGTCACCTATTCCCCCCCCCCCCATAGGTGCACATAGCTGACACTAGGTGGACTTTCAGACCTCTATTTACTCGACAATGTTTCTGCTCTATCTGTCTTCTCCTCCTCCTCTATAGATCTTCCCCAATGACATCTTCGCCTTGGACATCCTCCTCTCAGGCTTCTGCGCCAGCTTCTGCCCCACCTCCCTCCTCATCATCCTCCTCTAAACTGTGATGCATGTCAACTCGGCAAGTATCACCGCTCATCCTTCCCACCAATACAAAGTCGTGGCTCTTCCCCTCCATTCGACCTTGCTCACTCTGACGTATAGGGTCCTGCTCCTACCCTCACCATCGGTCGTGGTAGTTCATATTTTGTCACATTTATTGATGATTTCTCTAGGTGTACGTAGGTGTATCTTCTAAAGGATTGCTCTGAACTGTTCTCTGTCTGGACATCATTTTATTATATGATTAAGACTCAGTTTCATACCTCTATTAAAATCTTTCATTCTGACAATGCTAAGGAGTATCTTAGCCATGATTTCTCTTCCTTCTGTATGCACCATGGTGTTATTCATCAAACTAGTTGTGTCTACACCTCACAACAAAATGGGGTGGCGGAACGCAAAAACTGTCACCTCCTCGATGTCGCTCGCACTCTGCTGACCAAATGAATGTTCCTCGCTCCTATTGGGGCTATGCTGTCCTCCTCTCCTGTTATCTCATCAATCGAATTCCCTCCACAATTCTCCACGGTGTCACCCCATCTCCATTCTTTATCCGAACAAGGATCTGTTTCCTCTAACTCTGCGCATCTTTGGGTGCACCGCCTTCGTGCACTCTCCCGCTGCCACCCGTGACAAACTCTCACCACGGGCCACTAAATGTGTCTTTATGGGGTACTCTACCACTCAGAAAGGTTATCGTTGCTTTGAGCTCGTTACCCGCAAGCAGTTTGTCTCTGCGGATGTCACCTTTTTTAAAATGCATCTTACCTCTCTCCCGCTTCATCCTCTACTTCTGTTGATCCTACTTCTCATATCAACCCATCCATTCCCTCTGATCCTACTGACATTCTTCCACCTCCACCATCTCCACCATCTCCACCGTCTCCTCCGCCATTTCCTCCTCCCGCGATATCTCCCTCCTCTCCGCATCTGTCTCTCTCTCTACTCCCGGGCCAGCTCTCTCCACCACGGATGCTCCGGATACTGAGGAACCCGCTGACCTGGATCTCCCCATTGCTCTTCGCAAAGGGATTCGGGCATGTACCCAACACCCGCTTGCTGTTGTTGTTTCCTATGATCATCTTACCTCTTCTCGCAAAGCTTTTGCACTGGCTATCTCGGCCACTGCCACCCCGCGTTCCTACCAGGAGGCCCTTACTATTCCTCATTGGAAAGCTGTCACGGATGAGGAGATTGCTACTCTCACTGAACGGGGTACCTGGACCCTGGTTCCTCCTCCTTTCGGCACAGATGTTGTTGGATGTCGCTGGGTCTTTGTGGTGAAGTTCCTCCCCGATGGCAGTGTGGATCATTACAAGGCTCGGCTTGTTGCCAAGGGTTTTACCCAAACTTATGGCGTTGATTACTTTGACACTTTCTCTCCAGTTGCTTGTCTCAGCATTATTAGGGTCCTTCTCTCTGTGACTGTCAACAGGGATTGGCTCATTTCACAGCTGGATGTCAAGAATACCTTTCTTTATGGGGATCTTCAGGAAGATGTTTATATGGAGCAACCTCCAGGATATATTGCTCAGGGGGAGACACAGGTTTGCCGACTCAAGAAGGTTATCTATGGCCTAAAATAAAGTCCTTGTGCTTGGTTTGACAAGTTTAGCGGGATTGCAACGGCCGTAGGTTTTACGAGAAGTTCTGCTGATCACTCCCTATTTACTCATAAAACTTCTCTAGGTCTAATGGTGCTTGTAGTATATGTGGATGATATTCTTCTTACTGGAGATGACCAAGCTATGATAATCCTGACAAAGAAGCATCTTCGGCAACACCTGGTTACAAAGGATATGGGCTCTCCAAAATACTTTCTGGGGATAGAAATTTCTCGGAAGCCCGATTCTCTTATCCTCTCCCAATGGAAGTACGCTCCTGACTTTTTAAAAGAGGCAGGGTTGACTGGGGCTAAACCTGCCCAATGTCCCATGGCGACTGGAGAAGATAAAACATGGACGGATGACTCTACTCTTCTTTTTGATGTTACGAGGTACAGACGTCTGGTTGGTAAACTCATATATCTCACAGTGACCAGACCCGACATTGCCTATGTTGTAGGCAAGTATAGCCAATTCATGCAAGCTCCTAGGGAGTGTCATCTACAGTCTGCTATGAGGATATTGGAGTATATTAAATCAGCGCCTGGGAAAGGACTTCTCTTTCAGAAGAATGGACATTTGAGGATTGAAGCATACTCTGATTAAAGCTATGTTGATGACAAAGGAGACTGCAAGTCAACGTCGGGCTTTTGCACCTTTGTGGGAGGAAATCTTGTGAGCTGGAAGAGCAAGAAAAAGTCTGTCATCTCCAGGTCCAGCGCCGAAGCAGAATATCAAAGTATGGCGTCAACCACATGTGAACTAAAGTGGTTACGGGCTCTTATGCTTGACTTAGGAGAGATCTACAATCATCCTCTACCTATGTTTTGTGACAACAAGGCCGCTATATACATCTCCAGAAATCCGGTCTTCCATAAGAGAACAAAGCACATTGAAGTCGACTGCCACTTTATTCGGGAAGAGATTTTGAAGAAATAAATTTGTACTCCATTCGTCACCTCCAATAAAGAGCTGGTAGATATTTTCACCAAACCGGTGTCCGCCTCCTTTCTTCATATTTGCGACAAGCTGGGCATGATCGACATATATGCTCCAGCTTGAGGGGGAGTATTGTTGTATGGAGATCTAGCGGTCTGGCGGTCTGATTCTGGCGGTTTAGAGACCATGCGGTCTATCAGTTTCTCTCCTGCGGTTTGATGGTTGGACTGTGGCTGTGGTTATCCGAGCGGTCTGATGGTTTGTCTTAGGCGACTTAGGGATCGGGAGGTCTGGGGGTCTCTTATGGCGGCTTGTTCCCTGTCTCTTATGATGGCCAGGCAGTTAGCCTATTTGTCTAACCGCGCGGCATGTTCGGCTTGTTTTTATGTTAAACCGCTTACACCTATAATTATTTAGTCTCACATTGCTTAATTGTAATCTCTTTCATCTCCTCCATTCTATAAAAGGGAGGTTATACCTTTGTAATAGATACCTTTTTGGATAATAAAGTTTACATTACTCCAAATTTTCGGTCTGCTCTTTTTTGTTCGCACAAACCCCGTATTCGCGAAAAGGGACACCCAAGCAGGGCGTAAGACTTGGTTTACGATTTTAAGCTTTTTGAGAGTTTTGCACTCTTGGGGCCAATTTAGGGTCGACCTTCGTAATATACTAGTAGGGGGATGTAATATTTGCATCCCCCTCGACCTGTTGTCAGGGGCAAGTGCTGCGAGAGGCTGACTCAAGGGTCCCGGCCAGGCCGCCCAGCTCGCCGAGCTGCTCCGCCCCCAGGCCGCCCAGCTCGCCAAGCTGCTCAGCCTGCAGCTCGCCTCAACCCGCGGGCCGCCTAGCTCGCCTAGCTGCTCAGCCCGCAGCTCACCTCAACCCGCAGGCCGCCCAGCTCGCCTAGCTGCACAGCCCGCCTCAACCCGCAGGCCGCCCAGCACGCCTAGCTGTACAGCCCGCCTCAACCCGCAGGCCGCCCAACCCTCCTCAGCCCGCAGGCCGCCCGGCTCGCCCGGCCAGCTCACCTGGCCAAGTTCCTGCCACTCCTGTGGTGTTTTCAGTAATTTCAGAGCAGCAGAGATTGGTTATTTGCAAGCCAGTCCCAGAAAACTATAAATAGACCATTGAGGGTGCCTTGGAGAGCATTGCTTCTTAGCCACTTAAATCCCTCTTTCTTCATCCTCGAAGGAACCTAGCTCAGCATTGGCTAGGGAGAGGGAGATCGCCAAGGTCTTCCAGGTGTGAGGTGGGATCTCCACGCTAAAGCCTAGAGTTTGTTCCTAGTTTCCTGAGCCTTTGGTCCGTGACATTTGCCTGAGTGCAGTAAGTGTGAGGTCACCCCTTTCTTAGGGACCTCGAACTCCATAAATACTGATTTCTCGGTTTCAACATCTTGGTGTGGTGAGAGCAAGTCCCACCCCCAACCCCCCCCCCCCCCCCCCCCCCCCCCCCCCCCCCCACCCCCGAGTGGATCTCCTCATTCAGGCTCTCGTTAGCTGGTTGAGTTGAATGTGCCTCGGGGAGAGCAAGCCCCACCCTCGAGAGGATCTCCTCATCCAGGATCTCATTAGCTGGTTGGGTCAAATGTGCCTTGGGAGAGTAAGTCTCACCCCCGAGAGGATCTCCTCATCCAGGCTCTCATTAGCTGGTTGGATCGAATGTGCCTCGTGGAGAGCAAGTCTCAACCCCGAGAGGATCTCCTCATCCAGGATCTCACTAGCTGGTTGGGTTGAATGTGCCTCGGGGAGAGCAAGTCCCACCCCCGAGAGGATCTCCTCATCCAGGTTCTCATTAGCTGGTTGGGTCGAATGTGCCTCGGGAGAGCAAGTCCCACCCCCAAGAGGATCTCCTCATTCAGGCTCTCATTAGCTGGTTGGGTCGAATGTGCCTCGGGGAGAGCAAGTCCCACCCCCGAGAAGATCTCCTCATCCAGGCTCTCATTAGCTGGTTGGGTTGAATATGCCTCGGAAGAGCAAGTCCCACCCCCGAGAGGATCTCCTCATCCAGACTCTCATTAGCTGGTTGGGTCGAATGTGCCTCGGGGAGAGCAAGTCCCACACCCGAGAGGATCTCCTCATCCAGGCTCTCACTGGCTGGTTGGGTCGAATGTGCCTCAGAGAGAGCAAGTCCCACCCCCGAGAGGATCTCCTCATCCAGGCTCTCATTAGCTGGTAGGGTCGAATGTGCCTCGGGAGAGCAAGTCCCACCCTAGAGAGGATCTCCTCATCCAGGCTCTCACTAGCTGGTTGGGTCGAATGTGCCTCGGGGAGAGCAAGTCCCGCCCCCGAGAGGATCTTCTCATCCAGGCTACCACTAGCTAGATGGGTCGAATATGCCTCGTTGGAGAGTAAGTCTCGTTAGCTGGCATGGCAGGTTGACCACTCTGAGAGGCCAAGTGTTTTCGGCTCCAAGAAGGCTATGCAACGAATACGTTGGGATTGATGTTTCTTTCCGAGCGTGAAACTCGCTCGAAAAGAGCGGGGATGGTGTACAAATCTGTATTCGTGAAAAGGGACCCCCAAGCATGGCGTAAGACTTGCTTTACGGTTTTAAGCTTTTTGAGAGTTTTGCACTCTTGGGGGCCAATTTAGGGTCGACCTTCGTAATATACTAGTAGGGGGAAGAAATATTTGTCTCCCCCCACGACCTGTTGTCAGGGGGCAAGTGCGGCGAGAGGCTGACTCAAGGGTCCCGGCCAGGCCGCCCAACTCGCCTAGCTGCTCAGCCCGCAGGCCGCCCAGCTTGCCTAGCTGCTCAGCCCGCAGCTTGCCTCAACCCGCAGGCCGCCCAGCTCACCTAGCTGCTCAGCCTGCAGCTCGCCTCAACCCGCAGTCTGCCCATCTCGCCTCAACCCGCAGGCCGCCCAGCTCGCCTATCTGCATAGCCCGCCTCAACCCGCAGGCCGCCCAGCTCGCCTAGCTTCGCAGCCCTCCTCAACCCGCAGGCCGCCCAGCCCGCCTCAGCCCGCAGGCCGCCCAGCTCGCCCGGCCAGCTTGTCCAGCTCGCTCGGCCAAGTTCCCGCCACTCTCGGGGTGTTTTCAGTAATTTCAGAGCAGCGGAGATTGGTTATTTATAGTCCAATCCCAGAAAACTATAAATAGACCCTTGAGGGTGCCTTGGAGAGCATTGCTTCTTAGCCACTTAAATCCCAATTTCTTCATCCTCCAAGGCACCTAGCTCAGCATTGGCTAGGGAGGGGGAGATCGTCAAGGTCTTCTAGGTGTGAGGTGGGACCTCCACACTAGAGCCGAGGGTCTGTTCCTAGTTTCCTGAGCCTTTGTTCCATGACATTCGCATGAGTGCAGTAAGTGTGAGGTCACCCCTTTCTTAGGGACAACGAACTCCATAGAGACCGATTTCTCGGTTTCAACATCTTGGTGCGGTGAGAGCAAGTCCCACCCCGAGAGGATCTCCTCATCCAGGCTCTCGTTAGCTGGTTGGGTCGAATGTGCCTTAGGGAGAGCAAGCCCCGCCCCCGAGAGGATCTCCTCATACAGGCTCTCATTAGCCGGTTAGGTAGAATGTGCCTCGGGAGAGCAAGTCCCACCCCCCGAGAGGATCTCCTAATCTATCCTCTCACAAGCTGGTTGGGTAGAATGTGCCTCGGGGAGAGCAAGTCCCACCCCCGAGAGGATCTCCTCATCTAGGCTCTCACTAGCTAGTTGGGTCGAATGTGCCTCGGGAGAGCAATTCCCACCCCCGAGAGGATCTCCTCATCTAGGCTCTCAGTAGCTGGTTGGGTTGAATGTGCCTCGGGAGAGCAAGTCCCACCCCTGAGAGGATCTCCTCATTCAGGCTCTCATTAGCTGGTTGGGTCGAATGTGCCCCGGGGAGAGCAAGTCCCACCCCCGAGAGAATCTCCTCATCCAGGCTCTCATTAGTTGGTTGGGTCGAATGTGCCTTGTGGAGAGCAAGTCCCACCCCCGAGAGGATCTCCTCATCCTGGATCTCACTAGCTGGTTGGGTCGAATGTGCCTTAGGGAGAGTAAGTCCCACCCACGAGAGAATCTCCTCATCCAGGCTCTCACTAGCTGGTTGGGTCGAATATGCCTCAGGGAGAGCAAGTCCCACCCCCGAGAGGATCTGCCCATCCAGGCTCTCATTAGCTGGTTGAGTCGAATGTGCCTCGGGAGAGCAAGTCCCACCCCCAAGAGGATCTCCTCATCTAGGCTCTCATTAGTTGGTTGGGTCGAATGTACCTCAGGGAGAGTAAGTCCCACCCCTAAGAGGATCTCCTCATCCAGGCTCTCACTAGTTGGTTGGGTCGAATGTGCCTCGGGGAGAGCAAGCCCCACCCCCGAGAGGATCTCCTCATCCAGGCTCTCATTAGCTGGTTCGGTCGAATGTGCCTCGGGAGAGCAAGTTCCACCTCCGAGAGGTTCTCCTCATCCAGGCTCTCATTAGTTGGTTGGGTCGAATGTGCCTAGGGGAGAGCAAGTCCCACCCCCGAGAGGATCTCCTCATCCTGGCTCTCACTAGCTGGTTGGGTCGAATGTGCCTTGGAGAGAGAAAGTCACACCCCCGAGAGGATCTCCTCATCCAGGCTCTCATTAGCTGGTTGGGTCGAATGTGCCTCGGGAGAGCAAGTCACACCCCTGAGAGGATCTCCTCATCCAAGCTCTCATTAGCTGTTTGGGTCAAATGTGCCTCAGGGACAGTAAGTCCCACCCCTGAGAGGATCTCCTCATCTAGGCTCTCACTAGCTGGTTAGGTCGAATGTGCCTCGGGGAGAGCAAGTCTCATCCCGAGAGGATCTCCTCATCCAGGCTCTCACTAGCTGGTTGTGTGGAATGTGCCTCGGTAAGTTCTTATCCTGAGAGGAACTCCTCATCCAGGCTACCACTAGCTGGATGGGTCGAATGTGTCTTGGTGGAGAGTAAGTCCCGTTAGTTGGCATGACAGGTTGCCCACTCGGAGAGGCCAAGTGTTTTCGGCTCCAAGAAGGCTATGCAGGGAATACGTTGGGTTAGATATTTCTTTCCTAGCATGAAACTCACTCGAAAACAGCGGGGATTGTGCACAACCCCGTATTCGCGAAAAGGGACCCCAAGCAGTGTATAAGACGTGCTTTACGGTTTTAAGCTTTCTGAGAGTTTTGCACTCTTGGGGGCCAATTTAGGGTCAGTCTTTGTAATATACTAGTAGTGGGGATGTTATATTTGCCTCGCCCCGACCTGTTGTCAGGGGGCCAGTGCTGCGAGAGGCTGACTCAAGGGTCCCGGCCAGGCCGCCCAGCTCGCCTAGCTGCTCAGCCCGCAGGCCGCCCAGCTCGCCTAGCTGCTCTGTCCGCAGCTCGCCTCAACCCGCAGTCCGCCCAGCTCGCCTCAACCCGTAGGCCGCCCAACTCGCCTAGCTGTGCAGCCCGCCTCAACCCGCAGGCCGCCCAGCTCGCTTAGCTGAGCAGCCCGCCTCAACCCACAGGCCGTCTAGCCTGTCTCAGCCCGCAGGCCGCCCAGCTCGCCCGGCCAGCTCGTCCTGCTCGCCCGGCCAAGTTTCCGCCACTCCCGTGGTGTTTTCAGTAATTTCAGAGCAATAGAGATTGGTTATTTGTAGTCCAGTCCCAGAAAACTATAAATAGACCCTTGAGGGTGCCTTAGAGAGCATTGCTTCTTAGCCACTTAAATCCCTCTTTCTTCATCCTCCAAGGCAGCCAGCTCAGCGTTGGCTAGGGAGGACGAGATCGCCAAGATATTCCGGGTGTGAGGTGGGACCTCCACGCTAAAGCCGAGGGTCTGTTCCTAGTTTCATGAGCCTTTGTTCCGTGACATTCGCCTGAGTGCAGTAAGTGTAAGGTCACCCCTTTCTTAGGGACCCTGAACTCCACAGAGACCGATTTCTCGGTTTCAACAGTGAGGATCTTCAATAATTATGAAATAAATGACATGTTTCTCAGATCTCTCACTTGAGACTGGGATACCAAGAGCTGTGTCATAAGATAGGTGGCTAAGCTTGCTGACTACACGAAGCCATAGGAACTTACAGAACTCAAATCAGAGTTCTCTAGGTTAATATTCAAAAATCGCGTTTTTGCGACGTTCTGCGAGGAACGACCATATCCACCATATGACCTCAGAATTCAACGGAACGAGTTCCAATGCACTCGTATTAATTATACGAGGCGACATGAACTTACAAAACTCAAATCGGAGTTCTCTAGCTCGAAATTCAAAAATCTCGTATTCGCGACGTTCTACGAGGAACGGTCATATCCACCATATGATCTCAGAGTCCAATGGAATGAGTTCCAACGCGCTCGTATTTACAACATGAGACCACAAGAACTGATAGAACTCAAATCGAAGTTCTCTAGCTTGATATTCAAAAATCTCGTATTCGTGACGTTCTGTGAGGAACAGCCAATCCACCATGTGACCTCAGAGTCCAACGGAATGAGTCCGATGTGCTCGTATTTACTACACGAGGCTAAAGGAACTGACAGAACTCAAGTCAGAGTTCCCTAGCTCTATACCATGCCTATGGTTATCTCCTACCGGGTCACAGGTAGAGGTTCAGGTCACTTTTATTGGGCCCATTAGGGTTCCGGTGGCCGAATAAAAGTTGGGATGTTACAATCCAATAAAAATAAAAGGATTTTTGTCCTCAAAATTTGCTTAAAATAGGGGAAAAGTAACATATCTGGGGAAAGAGCTATGGGTGCTTTTCTCGGACGAGTGCTTCGGGTTCCCATGTATACTCGTCTCGTCCGCAATTCGACCACAATATCTTACCATCGGAATGGTCTTGTTGCGCAAAATCTTCACTTTATAATCCATTATTCTGAATGGTTCAAGTTGGACGGATCTATCTGACTGCAGCTGTACTGGCGGTATAGGAAGGTATTGTTCTGGTTGTCGGAGAACTCGCCTCAAGGAAGAGGCATTAAACATATCATGGAGATTTCTCAATTATGTGGGCAGGGCTAATCGATAGGCAACAGGGCCAACACACTCTATTACCTGATAGGGGTCCAAATAGCGGGGATCTAGTTTCTTTTGCTTACTCAACCGGGAGACACCATGCATGAGCTTAATTTCCAAAAATATCATTTTTCCCACGCTAAACTCCACCGGGCGGTGTCGCGCATCATAATATTTGGCCTGCCGGCTCTGTGCTTCCCATATTCGCTTCTGGATTAGCTGTATCGTTGTCGTAGTATCATCAATATAAGCCATTCTTAAGACTTCTGGGTCCTCATCTTGAGCCCAAGACAATGGAGTTCGGCAATGCCTTCCATACAAAGTCTCGTACGGTGTCATCTTAATGTTGCCCTGATAGCTGTTATTATAAGAAAACTCGACTAAAGACAACAACTATTCTCATAGCTTGTTGTGCACTACTATACAAAGTCAGGGTAGATCCTTCATCGTCCGGTCCGTCCTTTCTGTCTGTCCATCTATCTGTGGGTGTAATGCGGTGCTAAAGGCCAACTTGGTCCCCAAGTATGCATGCACCCGCCTCCACTCCTTGGATGTGAAACTTCCATCACGATCCGACACTATGAACTTCGACACCCCGTAGAACCGGAATACTTGCTTTATGAATAATTTGTCCAGAATGTCAACTCTATCACCCTGTCGGTTTGGAATGAACCGCGCCATCTTGGTAAGTTGATCCACGACAACTTATATAGAGTCATTTCCGGCATGAGATCGAGGTAAGCCGTGGACAAATTCCATGGAAATAACCTCAAATTTCCATTCTAGTATCAGTAGGGGCTGCAGCAGGCCTCCTGGATTGCGACATTCAGATTTAACCTTCTAACAGCCCTGAACTACAAGACTCCATCGTACAGGTTGAACTCCTCTTGTGCTCTATCCTATAGGTAGTAGATGATTGGGACCACGTCTGGATCGACCTTTTGGGCTTCTCGTATTTGATCCCGGATGTCGCACTGAATTTTCATCCAATATAGCTGGGATTGGTACTCTTCTTGGTCCTACGAGCAACACGAGTAATCTCCAAGTCTAACAAGGACTGAGACAATTCTTTTGGAATCTGATACATCCAGTTCACGACTATTGAGGGAGGCGGCTCTTTGCGTTAGCAACTTTATTAGCCTTCCCGGGGTGGTACTGGAGAGCAAAACCATAATCACACCAAAATTCCAATTATCGGCACTATCGAAGGTTCAACTCTATTTGAGTCAAGTTGTATTTGAGGCTTTTATGTTCGAAGAAGATCCCACATCTTACTTAGTACAAGTAGTGTCTCCAAATCTAGAGGACAAAAATAACGACGCCCAACTCTAGATCGTGGATTGCGTAATTCAGCTCGTGCGGCTTTAGCTAGCGAGGTGCGTAAGCCACCACCTTACCATGTTGCATCTGAACAGCTCCCAATCCTTTCAGGGAGGCATTAGAATAGATTTGGAATCCTTCAATTCCTGAGGGGATAGTAAGGATTGGAGCAAAAGTTAGCTGCTTCTTTAGTTCAACGAACGCAGTCACACATTCTGGCATCTATTGAAACGTAACATCTTTTCTCGTAAGAGCTGAGAGGGGTAACGCAATCTTAGAAAAAATCCATGAATTTCTTGTAATACCCGACAAGATAAAGGAAATTTCTTATATCTGCTGCCGTCTTAAGTGGTGACCAGCCATGAAATGTCTGGATTTTGGTCTGATTCATTGCTACCTCACTTTTGTCCATGGTGTGGCCCAAGGATCTAACTTCCTCTTACCAGAATTCACACTTGTTGAACTTGGCGAATATAGAGTGTTCTCGAAGTTTAAGTGACACCATCTGCATGTGTGTAGAATGGCCTGCCCTGGTCTTTGAGTAGATCAAGATGTCGTCAATAAAGACGATCACGAAATGATCTAGGAAGGGTCTGAATACCTTAACCATCAGAGTCATAGAGGCAGAGGGGTGTTAGTGTGCCCAAATGGCATTACCATGAACACCTATAGACCATAGCGATAGCTAAAGGCAGTTTTGGGGATGTCTTCCTCCTGGATCCGAAGTTGATATTAGCCTGATCTTAGGTCTATCTTGGAGAATACAGATGCACCTTACAATCGATCGAACAACTCATCAGTCCTTGGAAGTGGATTTGTATTCTGTATTGTAAGCTAGTTTAGTTCCTTGTAATCTATGCACAAGCGCAATGTCCCGTCTTCTTTTTTTTTACAATCAGTACAGGGCTCCCTTGGACGAGGAACATGGGCGGACGAACCCATCATCTATCAGTTTCTGAAGTTGAATCTTCAATTCGGCCAACACCTTAGGGGCCATTCAATGGGGTGCTCGAGACACTGGTCGAGCTCCGGACACAGGCTCAATCTGAAGGTCAACCTCTCACTGTGATGACAAACCTGAGAGGGACTCTGGAAATACATCCGAAAAATCACATACCACTGGTACCTCAGCGAGTACTTGAACTTTATTCTTCATTTTGAAGTAGATGAGGAGTATATACATATCATACAACGACACATACATCTGATGTAGGCATACATATGCATATAGTATATAACATAGGTATTAATATCTGACGTCACTCTAGCGTTTAAGATATATTCTTATCACTACATCGGGGTCGGTCCATGCTGACCTCTCCTGCCAACTCTATCCCTTCAGCCTCTTTGGCCATGCCCACGCACAGCCTGTCCTCCCTGAACTGCTCCTAATCCCGTCTTTCTGCCGCCTGCGGGCAGAAAGCTCTCAAGTGTCCCGACAGCTGGCATAGAAGTAGTTCCCTACAAAGGGAAAGTCTCGTCGAGCTACTGGCGCGGGCTGTGGTACTGGTGCTGGCCTGGGCTCCTGCTGCGGTGCTGGGGGGCCGGTGGGTGCCTATATGGTTGCATGTGTTATCTTTATTTGCGCTCTCTCTCCTGTCGGTGGGGAGCAACTCCTCTATCTCATTCCTGACCTCTGGGGACCTCGACCTGTTCCTGACCTCTTGGGACATCGACCTGTCCCTAACACTACTATGCCACCATCTTCTAGTCTAAATCCAACGCATTAGCACGAGTTACTATAGTGTGGAAGGTAGACTAAGATATCATGATCAAGACCTGTCTCAAGTCACCTCGCAAGCCTCATAGAAGCGAGCATCTCTATCTCTGTTCGTGGCTGCAAGGTTCCCAGCAAAATGTGCTAGGTGGTTAAACTTTCTCTCGTAGTCTGGCATCATCTGGTCACCCTGGCGGATGTGCAGGAACCTCTCTTGTAGTGTCGCTCGGTCGGCGTTCGATATGAAGTGCTCCAGGAAAGCCTCTGAAAACTCCCTGTTGGGTCCATTGATCCCAATGACCCTGATTTGATGATGTCAAACAGCTCAATGAGATATACACAACTGTATTTGATGTGTATGGGATAGTCCATGTGACAAAGATTAGGCAGGTGGACTCAAAGAAGTGGTTAGAAGGGCAGAAGATTTGCCAAAGTCCACAGGCGTTGAGTGAAGTTTATTCACTCAACGCCAGGTAAGTAAAATCGTTGAGTATAGTCAGCCAAACAATTGGCAAGCTGAAAATGTGGCTAAGTCCACTCACTCAATGTCATTACATCAAAATCATTGAGTTATGCCCAGTCAGTCAAAGCCACAGAAATTTTATGTAAAATTTTGACTAAGTCCACAGGCGTTGAGTGAAGCTTACTCACTTAATGTCATATGACAGAAAATCTGTCTGTGGTTTGGCGTTGAGAGTAGCTTATTCACTCAACTCCATAAGACAAAATCTGCCTGAGTAGTTAGGCGTTGAGTGAAGCTTACTCACTCAACGCCATAAGACAGAAAATCTGTCCAAGTGGTTAGACATTGAGTGTAGCTTACTCACTCAACGCCATGAGACAAATTCTATCTAAGCAGTTAGGCGTTGAGTGTAACTTACTCACTCAACGCCATGAGACAGAAAAACTATCTAAGTAGTTAGGCGTTGAGTGATGCTTACTCACTCAGCGCCATGAGACAAATTCTATCTAAGTAGTTAGGCGTTGAGTGATGCTTACACACTCAACGCCATGGGGCTATAGCATTGACTGAATCCTAGTCAGTCAGAGCCAGTGTTCTTATTGGCACAGAAATTTGGCTAAGTCCAAATTCGTTGAGCAGAGCTCTGAGTTCGTCAAACTAAGCTTTCACTGTTTGTCAAACTAAGCTTTCACTTTTCATCGAGCTGAGCTCTAAGTTCGTCGAACTGAGTTCTGAGTTCGTCGAACTGAGCTTTCACTTTTCGTCGAACTAAACTTTCACTTTTCGTCGAACTGAGCTTTCACTTTTCATCGAGCTGAGCTCTAAGTTCGTCGAACTGAGTTCTGAGTTCGTCGAACTGAGCTTTCACTTTTCGTCGAACTGAGCTTTCACTTTTCTTCGAGCTGAGCTCTGAGTTCGTCAAACTGAGTTCTGAGTTCGCCGAACTGAGCATTCACTTTTTGTCGAGCTGAGCTCTGAGTTCGTCAAACTGAGTTCTGAGCTCGTCGAACTGACGCTGAAAATGTGTCTAAGTCTTTTGGCACTGAGTGATGGTCATTCACTCAATGACTTTGCTATGGATGCCTGATTTTGTCTAAGTCCAGAGAAATGGTGACGTCAGCAAAGTCAACAATGTCAAATCAGGTTCAAATGTTGCGGCAATGCTGCCAGTGACACTGGGTGCCAGTTGTCATGATTTGTTGCACTAGGAAAGTGATTTCTCGCTGGGGCCCACACAAAGCAAAGAGCCGTTGAATTAGCCGTCCATGGAAAGTAGGTGGTTGAATGGCAAAATCACAGCCACCAATTTCTGGTGGTGCCCACTGCTCTATGAGACAATTGATCGGTTGTTTATAAAAGGAGCAGGATCAGTTCGAGAAGACCAACATAATCAATAACAATCAACACCAAGAAGAGACGTAATTAGGGTTCTCTAGATTCGTAATCTTGCAGCTGGACGACTTCTTCTTCCTCATTTTCTTGTCTAGCCAGAAGAAGAAGTTGAGACCAGAGAACCTGAACGCAAAATGAGTTAGCTGCTGCGATAATCATCTGTGACAGCAAGATCAGGATTGCATCCTGAAAAAGAAGAAGTAGAATCTTCTGCAAGTTACTTCCAGAACGAGTCGTGCTTTAATTGAAGATTTCTATTCAACTTGTTGATGCGAAGAAGAAGATAGGGCTGATATCTGCTCAGTCCAGGAAGACACACACAGAGAACTTTCTCTGGTATCTGAGTATTTCATTTCTTTGACATTCTTTGTAAGATCAAATTTGGGATCTGAGGGTAGGATTCTTTAGGGAATCTGAGTGTAGGTCTATATTATAAAGGTCGAGGTAGGATCTGTTGTAGATCTGAGAGTAGGATTCATGTTAGAATCTGAGTGGTAAGGCTTAGTGTCTGAGTGTAGACCTGTGTTATAAAGGTCGAGGTAGGATTCTTGTTAGAATCTGAGTGGTAAGACTTAGATTGTATAAGATTGAGTGGTCTTGCGGGATCGTGTTGTAAGCTCTTAAGGAGCCGAGGAATTGGTGAAGAGCTTTGTGTAACACACTGCTAGAAAGGCGGAGAGGGACAGTGGACGTACCCAAGATTGGGGAACCACTATAAAAATATTTGTGTCGTCTGTGATTGTTCTTGAAAGCACAAATCAATTAATCACTAAGCACAGGAATTCAGATATAGGTCTGATTATTTAAAAAGAAGGTCAAAAACTTATTCACCCCCCCCCCCCTCTAGGTATTTAGTTGACCTTGAAAACAAGTATTTCACTCCCCCCGCAGGATATTGCTCAACGGTCGTCCTCTGAACGTTGAGCGGCTGGACGCTCTCCACCAGTCTCTAGCATATCCCTCTAACAAGGTCACCACTAGTGACATTGCAGCTACTGCTGGGCACATCATTCCTACCAACATCTCTTATATGCGCTCAACCCACTCTTCTGTCTATATGATAGTCTCTATAGTTCTGAAGGTGGGAGACCTTAGCCCTTGAAAGGTCATCAGTAGGTCAGTGGGTACCACCAACTGCTGTGGTGGCTATGCCAAAGCTGTCCCGAAGGTCGTCAGGATAGCTATCAATGTTTGCTCCAAGTCAGTGTCAGAAAACGGTATAGCTGCAGGGGTAACTGGGTCTGGAGGTGGGGTGACAAGGACATATCCTCTGAAGGAGGATCTCCCGTTACTAGACTCTGGTATGTCTTGAGAAGTAACAAGAAATAAGTGTCAGAATTTTGCAAAGATTGGGAAAATTTGCAAAATACTAACAAAGCAAAAATAAGGTGTGTGGGCGTGTTATCACACAATCTACAATTCTTAAGCCTCTACACTAGGGTCGACCATGCTTCCGCTGCATGGTTCATCCTGATCCAAAGAATGAAGCGAGGGACGGAAGGATCCTGAGACTGCTCCACAAGGACGAATCGTGATCGCTCTGATCCATTTGTAAGGCCCCCCAACCTTTACCCTGGGTCGGGCCGGAAGGCATCTGTTAGAAACGAACAAACAACAAGCAGAAATGGTTTTAATCTCAAACTTTATTATCTGAAAAAGGTATCTATTACAAAGGTATGTCCTCCCTTATATAGAATGGAGGAGAGATGAGAGAATACAAATAAGAGATGTGGGACTAAAAATTTACAGGACTAAGCGGACTATACAAAACAAACCGCACAAGCCGCGCGGTTAGACAGAGGAAGGGCTAACCGCACGGCTACCACAAGAGAAGAAGAGAGATGTCAGGGGAGACCGGTAGACCGCCCGGTCTCCAAGCCGGCTGAGACAAACCGCCAGACCGCGCGGTCTTCAACCCGTCAAGACAGACCGCCAGACCGCCCGGTCACCAACTTCAACACTCCCCCTCAAGCTGGAGCATATATATCGATCATGCCCAGCTTGTCGCAAATATGAAGAAACGAGGCGGAAACTGGCTTGGTGAAGATGTCAGCCAGCTCTTTATCAGATGTGACAAAGGGAGTGCAAATTTGTTCCTTTAAGATCTCTTCACGAATGAAATGACAGTCGACCTCAATGTGCTTTGTTCTCTCATGGAAGACATAATTTTTGGAGATGTATATGGCGGCCTTGTTATCACAGAACATAGGTAGAGGATGGTTGTAAACCTCTCCTAAATCCAGCATGAGAGCCCGCAGCCATTTTAACTCACAAGTGGTCGACGCCATACTGCGATACTCAGCTTCTGCACTGGACCTGGAGACAACATACTGCTTCTTGCTCTTCCAGCTCACCAGATTTCCCCCAACAAAGGTGCAAAAACCTGAGGTTGACTTGCGATCCCCTTTGTCATCAACATAACTTGCATCTGAGTAGGCTTCAATCCTCAGATGACCATTCTTCTGAAAAAGTAATCCTTTCCCCGGCGCTGCTTTGACATACTCCAAGATCCGCAAGGCGGACTGTAGATGGCACTCCCTAGGTGCTTGCATGAATTGACTCACCTTGCCCACAGCATAGGAAATGTCGGGTCTGGTCACTGTGAGATATATGAGCTTACCAACCAGACGCCTGTACCGCAAACTATCTGAAAGAGGAGGCGAATCATCTGTCCAGGTTTTGTCTTCTCCAGTTGCCATGGGGCATCGGGCAGGTTTTGCTCCAGTCAATCCTGCCTCTTTTAAAAGATCAAGGGCATACTTACGCTGAGAGAGAACTAAGGAGTCGGGCTTCCGAGAGATTTCAATCCCCAGAAAGTATTTTGGGGAGCTCATATCCTTTGTGACCAGATGTTGACGAAGATGTTTCTTGGTCATCAATACCCCATCCTGATCATCTTCAGTAAGAAGAATGTTATCAACATACACTGCAAGAACAACAAGACCAGAGGCTGTTTTCCGAACAAACAAGGAGTGATCTGCTGAGCTTCTTGTAAAACCAATGGCCGAAACAATGCCACTGAACTTGTCAAACCAGGCACGAGGACTCTTCTTGAGGCCATAGATAGCCTTCTTGAGCCGGCATACCCGTGGCTCCCCCTGAGCAACATACCCCGGAGGTTGCTCCATGTAAACATCTTCTTGCAGATCACCATAGAGGAAAGCATTCTTAACATCAAGCTGCGAGATGGGCCAATCCCTGTTGACAGCCACAGAGAGAAGAACCCGAATAGTGCTGAGACGAGCCACTGGAGAGAAAGTGTCAAAGTAATCAACGCCATAAGTTTGGGTAAAACCCTTGGCAACCAGGCGAGCCTTATAACGGTTCACACTGCCATCTGGGAGAAACTTCACCACGAAGACCCATCGACAACCAACAACATCCGTGCTGAAAGGAGGAGGAACAAGGGTCCAGGTACCCCGTTCAGTGAGAGTAGCAATCTCCTCATCCATGGCAGCTTTCCAATGAGGAATAGTAAGGACCTCCTGGTAGGAACGGGGGGTGGCAGTGGCCGAGATAGCCAGTGCAAAAGCTCTGCGAGAAGGGGTAAGACGATCGTAGGAAACAACTGCAGCAAGCGGGTGTTGGGTACATGCCCGAACCCCTTTGCGAAGAGCAATGGGGAGATCCAGGTCAGCAGGTGCCTCAGTATCCGGAGTATCCGTGGTGGAGAGAGCTGGCCCGGGAGTAGAGAGAGATGGCAACGGAGTGGAGGGAGAAAGCGGAGGAGAGGGTGGAGATGGTGGAGGAGGTGGAGATGGTGGAGATGGTGGAACAGCCGTGGGAGCAGAGGGAATGGATGGGTCGGTATGAGCAGTAGGATCAAGAGGAGGAGAGGAGGAAGCGGGAGAGAAGTAAGATGCATTGTCAAATAAGGTGACATCCGCAGAGACAAATTGCTTGCGGGTAACGGGGTCAAAGCAACAGTAACCTTTCTGAGTGGGAGAGTACCCCAGAAAGACACATTTAGTGGCACGGGGTGAGAGTTTATCGCGGGTGGCAGCGGGAGAGTGCACAAAGGCGGTGCACCAAAGATGTGCAGGGGAAGAGGAAAGGGATCCTTGTTCGGATAAAGAAGGGAGAAGGGGGGTAGCACCGTGGAGAACTGTGGAGGGAAGGCGATTGATGAGATAGCAGGAGAGGAGGATAGCATAGCCCCAATAGGATCGAGGAACATGCATTTGAGTCAGCAGAGTGCGAGCGACATCAAGGAGGTGACGGTTTTTACGTTCCGCCACCCCATTTTGTTGGGAGGTGTAGACACAGCTTGTCTGACGAATAACACCATGGTGAATACAAAAGGAGGAGAAGTCGTGGCTAAGATACTCCTTAGCATTGTCAGAACGAAGGATTTTAATAGATGTATCAAACTGAGTCTTAACCATAGAGTAAAATGAGGTCCAAACAGAGAACAGCTCGGAGCGATCCTTGAGAAGATACACCCACGTACACCGAGAGAAATCATCAATGAATGTGACAAAATAGGAACTACCCCGCCCGATGGTGAGGGTAGGAGCGGGACCCCAAATGTCAGAGTGAATGAGGTCGAACGGACGGGAAGAGCCCCGACTTTGCGTTGGTGGGAAGGACCTGCCCGATGCCCCATGGCAACTGGAGAAGACAAAACCTGGACAGATGATACCATGTTAGAAACGAACAAACAACAAGCAGAAATGGTTTTAATCTCAAACTTTATTATCTGAAAAAGATATCTATTACAAAGGTATGCTCTCCCTTATATAGAATGGAGGAGAGATGAGAGAATACAAATAAGAGATGTGGGACTAAAAATTTACAGGACTAAGCGGACTATACAAAACAAACCGCACAAGCCGCGCGGTTAGACAGAGGAAGGGCTAACCGCACGGCTACCACAAGAGAAGAAGAGAGATGTCAGGGGAGACCGGTAGACCGCCCGGTCTCCAAGCCGGCTGAGACAAACCGCCAGACCGCGCGGTCTTCAACCCGTCAAGACAGACCGCCAGACCGCCCGATCACCAACTTCAACAGCATCTTACTGCCCAAGACGTCCACCCAGTACTCCCTAAGGGGTAATAACCTACTTCACTAAGCACTGGTTGGCCGCCTTGCTCGGCTTGAATCATAACATTTACATCACATCACAGAGTTTAGCGGAAGCATTAACAGGAAGCCACAACAAATATATATAACAATATATATTTAACAGAAAATGCACAAGGCCGTAGCCACTATTTATACATGAAGCTCGTAGGTTGTAATAGTAATAAACTAGCAACTCCTCTCTCTCTCAACTCTGCTCGCTAGTACTTGCGTCTCGAAACTCTGGAGACGGCGGGGGTGTCTATGTTCGGGTAGTCCTATCAGTAGACGTATCGTCCTGCAGCAACTGGTCACTATGGTGCTCTATCTCCTTTGATTGGTTATTAAAATAATCGTTAGTCACAAAGCTAAGTGGAAATAAATCTCCTCCCCGGATCCATATCCCGGGCACGACCACACGCACCCAACAAAAGTAGATAGCCGAAGCATGAGAGGGTTAGTACAATATTTCATAAATAAGCTATGAGCAACCAACAAGAGATACAGTATGGTATAACTGGACTAACAACAACAATATAGGTCAGTTAAATTTTAGACTCCACTAGCGCAGTAGCATAGCAGGTATTCACAACTCATACACATCACAGGCATTCACAGTCACATACACACCGCAGGCATTCACAGTCGCGTACACACCACAGGCATTTATAGCCACGAACACACCCTATGTCAACATAGTATGGACCGCTTCTTTTCAAGCAGGGTAGCGAGCCCCGCGGGCCTCGACGATGTGGTCGTCGGTGAAAGTGGCCAGTCCTGCCACTTCTGGAGGTGGTCGTACCGCACAGCCCAGGCCCTAACGCACAACCCCGTGTATTCTTGGATGTGAGCGACATCCGGCGATTCAACATTTTGGTCGACCAGCGGAGGAAACCCGACGGGAAAAACATAACGGTCGGTCATCTGTGGTACTCATCTCTCTGTCGCCTTGAGTCTCCAAAGTTTTCGCACCGGTACAAACGGTCTGTGGATGTGACTGACCCGCCACAATTCACCACAACCAATTTACAAGCAATCAAACAGTGAATTTTGCTAGTACGTACCGGTCTGTGGCGGCCTGCCCTACTATGCTTCGAACTTCGGGTGGCGGCGCTTAGCTCAATTTTCGACAAGTAGCGTGAGAGCTCTTTATTTGGGGCTAAACCTGGAGGAATGCATCAACTTCGGTTATCCCCATCTAAGGCTTGACCTTAATAGTCAACTGCTCGTCGGAGCAGGACCCGGACTTATAATAGTAAATTGCAGAAATGAAAGGGGGTAATTAAAGTTGCGGATAATAAAAGCTGCATAATTTAATTGCTGGAATGAAATGTGACCAGTACGAAACTGGAGTAGTACTAAACATAAAGTATTGAATTAAAGTTGACTAATATGAGACTGGAGTTCAATTGAAAGTACCGAATTGAACCTGATCAGTACAAGACTGGAATTGAATTGAAAGTACTGAATTGAATTTGACCAGTACGAGACTGGAGTTGAATTGAAAGTACTGAATTGAACTTGACCAGTACGGGACTGGAGTAGCACTGAATTGAAAGTACTGAATTGAACTTGACCAGTACGGGACTGGAGTAGCACTGAATTGAAAGTACTGAATTAAATTTGACTAGTACGGGACTGGAGTAGCACTGAATTGAAATTACTGAATTAAACTTGACCAGTACGGGACTGGAGTAACACTGAATTGAAAGTATTGAATTTAACTTGACCAGTACGGGACTGGAGTAGCACTGAATTGAAAGTACTAAACTGAAATGAATAAATAAAGTAGACCAGTACAAGACTGGAATAAAATATGGAGAAAATGATTAGTAGTTCAATCACTCCATTCAGAAGGCTTCAGTTACATCCTCATTCTCAGGAGGCTTAATTCAGTTCCATCTTCGTTCTCAGGAGGTTTCTTTTAGGTTTCACCCATTATTAAGATCCGATAATAATTCAGTTGCGCCCTTTTTTAATCACGGCTTAATCGGATCAGGAGAAGCTTATTATGAGTCATATTTTTATTATTTATCCGAGAATAGATATCAACTCGATTGTTTGCGTCGGATCGAATCCGAGAATCTCGTTAGAGGGCACAGTTTTCCTCAAATTTCACCCTCGAAAATCACTTTTAACACATCAGGGAAATTCTTCACTCAAAATGAGGTTGTGAATTATTTTACTCGAAGCTCGTATTTTCATCTTTCGAGTTCACCCAAAATGTCCACGAGTTATTTTAAGAACGAGGCGCTCGATGGTTTCGCAAAAACCTCGAAATACTCGGAGCTGGAAAATCTTGCCTCGATAAATCTTGTCGATTAATCAGTTGAACTTAATATTCAATATATAAGGTGGTTGCGCGTTTCGATTTTCATTTTCGAAAAATTTGAACGCATAAATTTCCGAGCGCGACCCAAAGCTCCAAGAAATTGGAAAATTTTCAATGTTTACCCCAAGGTTTAGAAAGAGGCTAGTAATTTTTCCAAAACATTTCGAGCAATTTTGGGCCTCCAAATTGTCCAAATAATTCTTATTTAGGCTTTTAAAAATAACAAATCAATTCCAAAAATCCTAAAATTTTTGTGTAGATTGCTCTCGTCAAGGGAATAACTTTCATGTTTAAAACATTTTTCTTAGGAGCCTAGATTACTCTCCAAAAAATAAATTATCCATTTTAATTATAATATTATAACATTTATAAATATTATAAAAATTATAATTAAAAATCTCATCTTCTCAAACGCTTGTATCGAAACCGCCGCCCTTACGGGCCTTGCCCGTCGCCGGCCGGCCACCGGCTGGCAATGGCTACGCCCCCAACCGACTCCCCGGGGGTGGGCGCTCCCTCCGGCGGTGGTCCGGCGGCCTGCCGCCGCCGGCCATCGTCGGAGTTCTTTATTATTATTATTTTGAACGGGAGGGAGGGAGGGAGGTGACGGCGGCGACGCTCCAGCCGCCGGAGGTCACAAGCAACGCGTTGGAAAGAGAGGGAGGAAGGAGAGGAGAAGCTTCCCACCTTATTTGTGGTCTCCGGCGAGTTCCGCCATTAATGACGGTGGAAGGTGGTAGACCTCGGGTGGGCTGTTTCTGGCAAGGCAGAGCTCCGGCTGGGTGGTGGTGGCTCGTGTTACTGCTATTGCTGCTGCTGCTGGAGCCCAATGATGAAGAAGGGATGTGATCGGGCGAGGTCGACTCATCGGCGAACAGTTCGGGGATGAGCTCATCGATAATGAGCAGCTTCTCCCCCTCGGCGAGTTGGTCGTTGATCCTTAGCCTCGCGAGCATGACGTTTCCCGCAATACGAGCTATCTCGCGGCGGACCGACGACCTCTCCTTCCATAAAGTGTGAGATCTCTTGATTGTGTAATGCGGGTCGTCCTTTGGCCGTGGCGCATCTGGCTGAGGAGTTGAAGAACTCGCGCGACCTTCGAAGGCAGTTAGGCAAGTCTCCATCTCGGCGGCGCGGATTTGGGCTGCCTCCAGCTCCGCTTGAGACTTGGCGAGTTTCGCCTCGCATTCGGAGAGCTTTTTGGCGGCTTCAATCTCGGCAGCCTGCGACAAATAACAGAGAGTAAGCAAAATGAATCCAAGTCACTATATGAAGTCATAGGAACTGACAAAACTCAAATCGGAGTTCTCTAGGTCAATATTCAAAAATCTCGTTTTCGCGACGTTCTGCGAGGAACGGTCATATCCACCATATGATCTCGGAATTCAACAGAACGAGTTCCAACACACTCGTATTGACTATACGAGGCCACAGGAACTGACAGAACTCAAATCGGACTTCTCTAGCTTGATATTCAAAAATCTCATATTCGCGACATTCTACGAGGAAAGGCCATATTCATCATGTGACCTCAGAGTCCAACGGAATGAGTTCCGATGCGCTCGTATTTACAACATGAGGCCACGGGAACTGACAGAACTTAAATCAGAGTTCTCTAGCTCGATATTCAAAAAATCTTGTATTCGCGACGTTCTGCGAGGAACGGCCAAATCCACCATATGACCTCAGAGTCCAACAGAACGAGTTCTGACTAGGGGTGCAAGCAGTTCGGTTTGGGTCGGTTTGGACCAAAACCGAAACCAAATCGAAAAGGGTCGGTTATTGTTTTTCTCCAAATCGAACCAAACCTAAACTGATCGGTTCGGTTCACTAATCGGTGCGATTTGGGGCGGTTTTTGATTTTATTATAATAATTTATAAGACAAGCTAATATCATTATTTATGTATTATAGTTATTTTAAAAACATTTTCCTTTAATTATATAATATATAATAAAGTAGTGAAAATAACAAAATGTGTAAACAACATTTATATTGTTAGAAACAGATAGTTTTCATCATACTTTAATCAATTTATAGATCATATGATGTGCGCACTGTGTCTCTATACTATATTAAAATGAAAAACATTAAGTATATGTCATGGTTATCAATTAGGGTCATTAAAAAAATTAGAATCATCTAATCATTTTGTAATATCATCTAAACTTTGATCCATCCAGCAGCCAAGATACTCCCACCGCTCGCAACAAAATATGGCATGGTTTGGTTCGGTTTTCTCGGTTTACCAATATTGAAAACTGCACCAAACCGAAAAGGGGGCAGTTAACCAAAATAAAAAAACCACCCCTACACTGAACCGAGCAGTTCGGTTCGAATTTCAGTTCGGTTCGGGCGGTTTTCAGTTTTTCGTGCACACCCCTAGTTCTAACGCGCTCATATTTACTACACGAGGCCACAGGAACTAACAGAACTCAAATCGAAGTTCCCGAGCTCTATACCCTGCCTAGGATTATCTCCTACTGGGTCACGGGTAGAGGTTCGGGTCACTTTTATTGGGCTCATTAGGGTTTTGGTGGTCCAATAAAAGTCGCACTTTCATCCTCAAATTACGGATGGAGAAGTTACAGCCGATACAATAAAATCTGGCCCTACAACGTCGTGGTAGATAGGAGCACCCCAACCCCTCTCCAGGCGGGTTGTTGGGGAGCCTCCCTTTGAAGTGGA
This sequence comes from Platanthera guangdongensis, assembly GCA_039583875.1. Taxonomy (NCBI): domain Eukaryota; kingdom Viridiplantae; phylum Streptophyta; class Magnoliopsida; order Asparagales; family Orchidaceae; genus Platanthera; species Platanthera guangdongensis. The sequence goes on from CM077147.1 coordinate 29,757,191, forward strand.
CGTACGGGGACAGGAGGTCCAATTCGGGGAATCAGTTCGCTCATTAAAGGGAGGTTGTAGCACCAACAACCCGCCAGTGGGCTAGGGTTGGGGTGCTTGGGCTGCAGCCCGGTATCTAGAGCGGAGCCGGTGTTTGTGTGTTACAATTAGTTTTTTTGGGCGAGAAGTACTGGGATTTGGGAAGTTACGACCCATTCTGCGTTCACTCATCAAAAGGTTGTGGCCACCAACAACAAAGGGGTTGGGGTGCTTGGGCTGCAGCCCGGTAGCACTGGAGCGGAGCCGTATTCATGTTGTACTCTCATCTAGGTGATTTAGGTCCAGGCGAGACGCTGCAGCCCAGCACCACAACCCTTCCCCAGCCAAATGGCGGGTTGTTTCATCTTTGATGAGGGAACTCAAAGTTGGGTTACGGGGACGAGTCACCCATTTACTCGCCCAAGAGAAGAATAATATGGCAATTGGTGATGAGAGTTGAAAGAAGTTCATGCTTGCGGAATGTGACATCCAGTGTGGGCTTACTGTTTACCTCACAAATGGAGGTTGTGGCCACCAACAACAATCTTGCACCCGGTCGGAACCGGACAGGTGAAATTTACTGGGATCCAATAAAAAAACTTTTTATACGTCCCGCATCTCTCACGGCTTTGGGTAGCTGCAGCCCAGCACCCCAACCTCTCTCCCTACGGGTTGTTGGTGGCCAAGCCTCCCTTTGATGAGGTAAAAAAATACACCTCAAGGACCTTGTTCTTTCAACCTTCATCATCAATTGATCCAATTGGTGATGAAGGTTGAAAGAACTTTCCTTGAGTAGTACTGGGATGGGTGACATTCAGTCTGACTATGTTTACCTAATCAAAGGGAGGTTGTACAAAACTGTGGAGGGAGAGGGGTGGGGTGCTTGGGCTACGTATCCAAAGACTTTACGTTGGATCGGTAGGGGAGAGTATCCCAATTTTTTCCTCGCAGCATCTCAATAGCAGATTTCCAGTTCAAGACCCACGAGTGCGTCCGATTGATTATGTATGTTGCTGTCAGAACAGCTTGCCCCCACAAATGCTTCGGCACATTCATCAAAATCAGCATACTCCAAGTTACTCCAAGAAGGTGTCTGTTCTTCCGTTCAGCTACTCCATTTTGTTCTTGTGTGTACGGGTAAGTGGTGTTGGATCCCACGAGAAGACAAGTACTCCTCGAATTCCCTGTTGGTGTACTCTATCTCATTGCCCGACATCAACACCTTTATTGTTGCGTCGTATTGTGTTTGTACCCCTTCATGAAAACCCTTGAAGTAGACAAACAAATCACATTTGTTTTTCATTAAGTAAAATCAAGTCATCTGTGAAAATCAACCAATAAAAGACACGAAATATCGAAATTCATCCACAGTAGGTGTAGGACAAGATCCTCAAACATCAGAATGAACTACATCAAATAAATTAGAACTCCTACCGGAATGCGGGTAGGAGTTTCTGGTATGCTTTTTCAGTTCACATGCATCACATACAAGTTTTTCTTAATTGACTTTTTCAAACAAAATTGGATACATTTGACTCAAAACATAAAATGAAGGATGACCCAGATGCCTATGATAAAGTATGAGTTGGTCCTTCACGCTCCTTCCAACTCCTGCAGTATCCTTTATTAGTGTGGAAAGGTACGAGTCCAAGCTTTCCCTATCCAGGTACCACAAGCCCTTACGCCATGTGGCAGTCCTAAGTTTCCTGCCAGTCTCTTTCTCCTGGAAGATCGCCTTAGGAATATCAAATAAGACAAAACATTTTAGTTGAGATATAATGACACTAATAGATAGCAGATTACGGGAAAGGAAGGGGCATGCAAAACATTGGACATAGTTAGAGTGTCATTACACCGTACAATACCCTTACCAACCACAGGTTGAGCCGTGTCATCGGTAGTTTGAATGTATTCTGGGACTTCTAGGGGAGTATATGAAAGAAATTCCCCAACATTCCTAGTAACATGTCGAGAAGCGCCTGAATCGACTATGCACTCTGGTGATCTAGTGATGGACATAGATGTAAGGGCACGTGTATCACAAGTACCTGTGGCGGAGTGAGCAAAAGAGACGATATTACCCCTTGGCGCAATTATAGTAGTGTGCCACTCATCACACCTTTTTGCTTCCTTTGCATCAGCTGGTGGTATGCATCCAAAATCTCCTACTCCCTTGGGTGACCCATATCAGCAATACCTTCTTCTGCCACTTCCTCGCCTATCATGAGATTTGCCTGATAGCCTCCTCATCCACCACCTCTACGACCTCCACGACCGCGCCAACGACCTTCAAACTTTCCTCGTCCACATGCATCCCTCTCCTTTGGTGTCTTGGGGCAAGTCAGTTGGAGATGCCCACTGTCTCGTCTCATTCATGTATCCCTCGTGCCCTTGGTTGATGGCCGCAGAGCGGATTTCCGTCCCGGAAGAGTGGTTCCACCAGACTGGAACCTAATCATGCTCTCCTCCTGCATCATGGTTGAGATCATCTCATCCAGGGAAGAAATATTTGGCAGAGCAAGTAACATCGCACTTCTTTTCTCAAATGTTGGGTTCAACTCCCTCATAAAGTGCATAGTCATCCACTGAGCTTCTCGCTCCCCTTTCGTGCATTCAAGGTCTTTACAGCATGCGGCTGGTGAGAAATAATCATAGTCTGCCCATATTATCTCCAGATCTGTGGTATACTCCTGGATTGAGAGATCCCCCTAGGTTACGGTCTCAATCTCTCGTTCGATCTGAAACACACTCATGTTGTTTTCGGCTCTTGCAAGAGCCTCTGTAACTTTCCCCAAACATCACTTGCAGTCTTTATGTCATCCACTATGATATCGATAGACGCAACTGTTGAGTTTAGAAGTCATGTGTACAATAGACTGTGTGTAGTCTTCCATTCATTGTACCCATCAAAGTCCTTCTCTGGCTCATTCTACTCGCCAGTCAGATAGCCCTTTAAGTTCCTTCCAGAGAGCGTCCTTTTTACCTGATGCGACCAACTTAAGTACGTAGTTTATCCATCGAGCTTCAACTCCACCGGGAGAAGATCCATCTTCATTGGAGGCAGCGATGACTGAGCCGCGCCCTCACCTTTGGACATTCACAAGTACTCAAAAAAACTTTTAAGTCTGCCTTTTCCATTTTGGTGACTAATTTTTTCCATGAGCATGCTTAACTTTCCCTCAATCAAATGAATTTCTCCAGGAAGCCCGCAACGCGAGGCACCGTACTGTCGCACGCGCAATCTTCTTTTGTCGATAGTGCGTGGAATGAAAGTTGTTATGCACTCCTTCAATGTCATACATCGTGCTTCTCCTCAGCCACAGAAATGCACACGCTCCTCCACAACCGCGAAAAAATATCCCTGTGCGCGCTAAAATCTCCCCCTGCGCGCGCTCGATGTCCCAAGAACCGCTGCGCGTGAAATTCTCCGCCGCGAAATCTTCTCCGCATCTTGAACCGCTGGGTCTTCTCCAATGCGCGCACTCGATTTTCCAGCACACGTCTTCTCCTGCCGCACCCAACTGCCACGAAGTCTTCTCATGCCGGTGGATTTTCCCGCACGCGTCTTCTCCTACGGAGCGCGGCGCTCGCTCTCCTGCACGTGGCTAAAATATCTCGTAGCGCGCAACAGTGCTTCGATCCCTCTCCCGCACGCAGCGATCGTTCTCCCGCACTTCCATGTCGCGATGGATCTGCGCAGTTCTTCCTGATATGTGATGTTGTGTGTGATATGTGATGTTGTGTGATGCTTCTTTCGTCGGAACGTTGCCGAGCTCTCACTGGCACGAAGGGCTCCTGTCAGTCCCGCGTCCTTCTCTGGCGGAGAGAACTCTCGACGTAATCCCGCACGCAACTGGCCGGTCTTCCACGCACAATCCCTAAACATGTAACTCCACAAGGTGCTACTTTTCTCGAAAAGAAAAATAAACATAAGGAAAATAATATCTGATTTTTGTGATCACACGAAATAAAAAATTTTATTTCGTTCTAAACCTAGCTCTGATAATAAGTAGAAAATAAATGAAAAATAAGCTTTTATTATTCACACTATTTTTTATCTCTCTACATCAATACATATCTCTCCTATATATACACACAAGAGAGAGACTCAAAATTAAAAATAGAGATGTGGGACTAATCCCAAAGAATAAAGACATGCTATTGACACACCAATCTGTACAATTTATACACAAAATACCAATACAAGAGCACGCTCTAGTACCAAAACATTTGTAATAACAATGGATGCTCTTTGAAAGTATGTTACAAGTGTATAAATCGATAGCCTAATTCACCCCTCCATCGAGTATGTTGATTAAACCTTAATGAATTCAAGAGTCTACTTATTCTCATGAACTCTGATGACCCTCCTTATGACAGAAATTTTTGGGCATGCGCCTCGTCTCCAGTCGTTGCGCTGGAGCCGCATGTTAAATGATTTTATTAATTAGTGTGACTATTTTTTCCCCGAAAACAATCACCTTCCTCCTCGTTGTTTCTCCCTTTCGAGTTCCACGTGGTGTATAACGTAAGATTTCTTCTTTATCATCGCATATAAAACCTCCATTGTAGATATCGTTTAGGGTTTAGGTGAACAATCATATTCTTTATCATTTTTGCTGCTCTTTCTAACTCCATTTTTTACTACAGAAGTTTTCCATTTTCATTCCCTTTTATTACTAAGTGAGCATGTTTAACTAAAATGCGTCTGTTTTTTATTAGTTTGCAAACATTTTACAAAATCATTGCAATGCGATCATATTTAATTAAAATGCGATTGTTTTTTATTATCTTGCAATTAGTTTTGATTAACCTGCAATCATTTATGTTACTTTTCAAAGATGCAGAAAAATTTCAAAACAAGCAGAACACATATTGTGGACTACCTGCTTTGTATCTGCATTTTTTGAAGTAGTATTACCTATTATATCCAAGTTGCACGATAAAACTAAGAAATTAATTGATGATTTTAGCATTTCACACACATTTGTTCTTCCAAGGCTGTCTGGATATCATAATTTGATAGTCTGGATATCATTTATGACATCCATGCAATCAAAGACGATCACAATAATATTACTTTATATAATAATATTCCGCGATTAAATCATTGACTTTAAAATGCTCGCACATAGATCATCTTCTTCCCCATTTACTCAGCATTTTGAAGAAAACTACGTAAAAAAAACTATTATATCATTATCCTCTTTGTTCGGGACACTCCACCATTAGAGGCCAGAATCACGAAAGGATTTGCAACGTCAGCGAGAAGAGTGCGGTATTCCATCTGGTTCGAAGCCCTCCTTCACTTTTGAAGTCCTCTTCACTTCTGCTTCTTCGAAATAACTAAGCAGGAAAGAAAAAAGACGCGCGGATTTCTTTTTTTCACGCAGGAAGTGAAGGTATTAATAAAAAAATCATTTAACACGTGGCGCGATCGCAATGGCTTCGTATCCAAATCTGGGGACGGGACGCGTACCCAAAAATTTCTCCTTATGACGAGAGAAATCATATTCATCTCTCCAAAAGCGTATCTTTTATCGTCGGCAGTGTATTTCAATTAGTGTGTTATATTTTCTTCCTTTATCTCCATTATTGTTTAATCTCTTAGAATAAGAGAGAAACTCTTAATTAGAGAAAACTAGCCCCTCAAAAAGTGGTGTGACCAACTTGTACGGACTCTGCATTACATTACTATATTCTAGTGCAATCGTGTATAGTTTGCCCCCAGGTTTTGAAAACCGACTCGGACCGGCCGGTCGAACCGGTCCGACCGTGACCCGATAGAGGTCCGATCAACTCTTTAAAACCGCACCAGCCCTGCACCAGGCTGAAAACCAGGAACCGGGCGGTTAAACCCGCAACCCGGAAACCGGCCAGGATTTACAACAACCGGCCGGTCCAGTAAACGCGGCAAAAATTCCTGGTGATGGGATTCGAACACTACACCCTGAATTGAAATATCAGGTATTTAACCACCAAAGCAACTTAAATTTGATGTTTACTTATTTTTTTATCATTTTCTTATTTGGATATTCAAATTATCAAATGTTAGTATAAAAAATACTTATTATAAATAATCTAAATACATATGCATATATTATTAAAAATGTTATTATATATATTATTATAAATGTTATTTATTATTATTATAAATATTATATATATAATAAATGAAATATCAAGTTACATATACATGTATTATTAGAAATGTTATTAAATATATATATTAAAAATGTTATTATATATATTATTATATACTGTTATTATTATTATTATAAATATTATATATATTTCATATTTATCAAGTTATAGCAGTTTAACCTCGGTTGAACCGGTTGAACCGGTTGGACCGGTTTCACCTTGAACCTTTCCTTCCATCGATTCAATATCCGGTCCGGTTTTCAAAACGTGTCTGTCATTTGAGTTTGCAACAATTGGCCTGACACTGCATTCATGCGGTCATAACCGCTTGACCGGTGAAAATAAGTCCCCCCAAACAAAGCCTTAGTTTAATCCAACAATCAAAATGATTTTGAAAAAAAAATATTTATGGTTCCATCCCAGGTATGCCACGTGGATTGAATGGCTGAGATTCTACCATTGCTCCCTAACACATTCATAGGAAAAAAGAACACAGCAGGGTTTCACTTTACTGCTTCCATTCAGATATCAAGGTTATGAAAAAACAAAGAATTCATAAATTTGATTTCAAGTAATGTAAACAAAGATTAAAAAAAGTTCCCATTAAACACTAGCAATATTGAGGTAATTCTTTTCTTCTATCCTCGCTTTTTTCGCTCTCACCCTACATCTCTACGGACTAACATACAGTAAATTGTATCAGGGCGAACTCCGTACCTTGTTCGAGTCAAAAATTTGCCACGAAGGGCGAGAATCAAACTATGTGCCAGACTACTTGCTTGTATATCATGCAGAGACTTCGCTGATGCGTTGGGCGTAACTTTTCCCGGGCGGGATAAAAATTAGATCGTCCCACCCAGAATTCTTATCGTTCACCTGCGAGTTGATTATGGATTATTGACTCGGGCCGATAAGTCGTTAATCAAATTATAGTTTGGGCAGTAAAAAAGTCAACTCTTAGGCTCCGTTTGGCACGGTGGTGGCGGTCATGAACACAGGGGTTAAATTGTCATTCATTAACGCCCACCTAAGGAACTTCATCCACTCTTATGTTCGAACGGATGATGTTTGTTAGGTGATCCTTAACGAATGACGATTTAACCCTTGAGTTCATGACCGCCGCCACGGTGCCAAACTGAGCCTTAATTTCATACCTCCATTTTTTTGATGACATCTTCTAAACTGCCGACCTGTGTAAGAAATGCTGTTTTAAATTTTCATGCAGCAGGTAAAGAATTACAGTAGATTTAGGCAGTGTTTGGCGCAGCTTCTCGTGACTTATTTGCTTTGGTGAGGTTGGACAAAAAAGTCATTGTCATACCAAAATCTTATGCCTCAAACTAGTTTTTTTTTTGTAAGATTTGTGATACCAAACATACATTCTATGACAATGATGTTTCTGTCCAACCTCACAGGAGCAAATAAGCTACGATAAGCCGCGACAAACACAGCCTTAGTTGCATGAAATTAGAAAATAAAGCTTATTAACAATTTTAATTGAAAGGCGCATACAATAAAAAAGAGCACCCCGGTGCACAAAGCATCCCCGCGGAGCGAGCGTATGGGAAAGGGTCCCACCACAAAGGAGAAATGTAGGCAAACCTTACCCAACATTTTTGCAAGAGGCTGCTTCCAGGATTCGAACCCGTGACCTCAAGGTCACATGGCAACACCTCAACCTGTGCACCAAGGCTCCCCTTCCATGTAGAAGAACCAAATGAGTAGATGTGAATATGTTATGGGTTACCATAATATGCTGAGAAAGACCGGCTCCCCGGGAGCCCCTTGAGGCTTTCAGAAGTTCTCTTTCTAGGTCCTCCTGCATAAAATGAATGAAATTTGCTTAAGAAAAACAAGTTTTTTGTGGCACTTCAGATTGTAAAATCATTTTGTTTTATCAAATGAGAGGTGTCAGACCTTCTGAAAGTAGATGGGGCAGTAGCGTTTATTCTTTTTCTTGATAACTAAGAGATCTGACTGCACACAGATATTACCCAGTGGTTAACAATTTGTGAAGATGTTTACAACGGTATGCGATGGTGCCACTTATAAGTTGCAACTGCAGTGCTAAGAAGAAAATACTTGCCTACAGCCGCGGTTTATACATAATGAAAATATTCAAAGCCAACTTTTGTTTTACTAAGACCAAGCAAAATTCGATTCAGAAAGACACATTATGTGGCACTTGCAAGAGGAGTCTTTATTCAAGTTAAAGGACGGGCACTAAATATACCGAGAAGGTTGAGGTAGTACGAGTCGACACATTATGAGTTCATTGTGTTTGCACGCAACCGCTGTGAGGAAGAAGAGTACAAGACAGAATGATAAACCAAGGAATGTTTCGTAGTTATTTTACTTTTGGTTATTTGCATGTGTAGAAAGTCACAGAAGTGAGAGAGAATAAAAAAATATTCTATTAAATTCTTAAAATGCCTAATTACAAAATACATGTATTTGTACACTTATATAGGAAGAGGGAGAGGAGAGGATTCCCAATACTAAGATGTGGGACTAAACAAAAATACAAATGAGCCTATATTTGGGCCTCAACATTGAGTCATTTTACACGTTTTTTCTTTAACACTCCCCCGCAAGCTGGAGCGTACAAATCGTAAGCATCAAGCTTGGACAAAAACTGACGATACAACGGCCGTGGTAAGGCCTTGGTGAGGATGTCAGCAACTTGTCTGGTAGCAGAAACATGTTCTAATTCCAACTTCTTTAATTGAACCTTCTCCCGAATGAAGTGACAGTCAAGTTCAATGTGTTTGGTTCGCTCATGGAACACGAGCTTATTGGCAATATGTATAGCAGCTTGACTGTCACAAAACAAAGTTGTTATTGAGGAAAGTTTGACTCTCAAATCACCAAGGAGACTTTCTAAGCATGTGAGCTCAGACACAACAACCGTCATCGCACGATACTCGGCTTCAGCAGATGAGCGAGCAACAACATATTGTTTTTTGCTACGTCGGGTAATAAGGTTTCCTTTAAAATACATACAAAAACCAATTGTGGAGGGTCAATTATCAAGAGAACTCGCCTTAAACCCTAAACCCTAAATATGCAATAAGAGATAGAGAGGAAGATGGTTTGTAATTTGTATACAAGCCCTTGTCTAGGAGTTGTCTTCAAATATCTGAAGATGCGCTCGACAGTCTGGAGATGAAAGGTTTGTGTACATGCATAAATCGACTAACAACTTCAATAACAAAAGAGATATCAGGTCTTGTAACTATAAGATATATCAGTTTTCCTACAAGACGTCGATAATACTTTAGATTTGTAAGTAGTGGATCGGAGTTAGATTCATGAGCACAAAGCTTATGGTTGACATCCATAGGAGTATCAGCAGGTTTGCACCCCGAATAGCCAGCATATTGAAGAAGGTCAAAACAGTACTTTCATTGTGATAGGACAAAGCCATCAGGTCTTCTTGTCACCTCAAGTCCAAGAAAGTACCGAAGATTTCTCAGATCTTTAGTTTGAATGGTGGAGTTTAAGCGTTGCTTAATTTGTTGTATCCTTGTGGAGTCATTACCAGCAATCAGAATATCAACATAAACTAGGATAATGTCTGTGTCAGTTGGTTGATGACAAGTAAAGAGAGAGAAATCAGTCGAGCTTTGCGTGAATCCAACTTCACGAACCACCTTACTAAACTTGTCAGATCAAGCTCGAGGAGACTGTTTGAGACCATAAATAGATTTTTAAAGATGAATAACACGACTCCCTCATGATCTCAAACCCAGGAGGTTGGTGCATGTGGACAGTTTCTAGAAGGTCGCCATTGAGAAATGCATTTTGATATCCAATTGATGCAAGGGGCAGTCGGTGAATAACTAAGGAGATCAGAACCCGAACGGTATTTAACTTGACTACTGGTGAAAAAGTTTCATCATAGTTGAGGCCTTGTTGTTAAGGGAACCCCCGGGCCACAAGCCGAGCTTTTAGGCATTCACCTGTCTCGTCTAGAGCATGTTTGATTGCAAAGACCCACTTACAGCCGACATAAGTCTGTCCTGGAGGAAGAGGGACAAAATCTCAAATCTGATTAGCCCACAAGGCAGTCATTTCTTCATCCATGGCCGCACGCCACCCCGGATGTTGGAGAGTCTCCTACAAAGAGTTAAGTATAGAAATGGAGGAGAGAGAAAGCGTGAATTTGAGGAGAGATAGGGAGAGGCAATGTAAGGATACATAATTTGCTAAGGGGTAAGTCGTAGATCGACAGGCCGCGAGATAGCACTGGTAGAGGGTAACTGTTGTAGGGCATCAGATTTATGAGAACGACGAGTGTATACAAAAAGAGGTGGTTTTGGTTGCACTGGTGTCGGGGTTGGTGTGGGAAGAAGGGGTGTGAAAGAGGAGACGTGACAGAGACGGTAGGACGAGGTAGAGGAGGAGGTAGAAGAGAATCTGGAGGAGAGGAGTGGAACAGTTGGTCCTTGAGAAAGGTTACATCTGCCAAAACGACCATTTTGTCATCGGCGGGAGAGTAAGCAAACGAAGTTTGATGGATGATCTCAAACTCAATACACAGATTTGAGAAGGTTTGTGAAAGAATTGGTTCCTAAACAGAGGGGGGTGAATAGGTGCAATTCCTTTTTACACTAAGGCAGAATATTTATTCAGACAATCAAATTAATCTATCAGTTCTACAGCTACCACAATCACAGAATTCACAGAAATACACACAGTCACAGATTGCACACAGTTTTATAGTGGTTCCCCAAGGTCTGGGTACATCCACTTTCCCCCTTCGCCTATCTAGCAGTGTGCTAGATTCGGCCTAACTTCTTCTCTTCACCTCAGATCCGCAGATCTTACAGCTCAGAACCCAAACAAGGCTCCTACAACTCAGAGTGAGTCCACACTCCTACAGCTCAGGCAATCTGCCCTACCTCAGCCTTCAACAAGGCCTACAACTCAGAGATAACAATCTCCTACAACTCAGGCTCACAGCCCTACCTCAGCCTTCAACAAGGCCTACCACTCAGAGAAAATAATCTCCTACAACTCAGCCTTTATAAAAACAGGCTTACAACTCAGATCTTATAAAGATCCTACAGAAAATAGATTTAAGTTTGTAATATACCACCACCCTGGTTGAGAGAGAAATGATGGAAGGTTTCTTGATCAGTTCTTGGAAGAATCTGATGGTAGAGAACAACCACTCTTAGCTTTCTTCAAAGCTTCTTGAATCTGAACTCAGTAGGGTTGTACTCCTTTGAAGTTGATCTTCAATCAGCTTCTTTCTTGAAATTCAGATCTCAATCTGAATCCTTCTTGGCAGACTGGTTCAAACTCTGCACTTAAGAGACTTGTTGAAATAAGTCCATTTCTTCACTTCAATAGATGGAGCTCTCTCTCTCCAAATATCTTCTTAGATCTTCTGACGAAAATCTTCTTCTGTTTTTTATGTAACTGTATGTGTATATTCTTTTCATCATCATTTTGTTGATGGAGAGTGTCTTTATATAGAATTTCTTCATGGTAACCGGCTGATCCGGTTTCTAACAAACTTCTGACAGCACTGACAGCTTCAGTAGACCGGTTGGTTATGGCAGATGTCAAGTCATCCAGTCACTTCTTGAAACTCTGTCTCTGTCAGCAAAGTGTCGAGACTGAACTTCATCATGTGTCGACACAAGTAGACTAAGTGTCGACACAAGCCTTGGTGGTGTCGACACAGCTCCCGTGGTGTTGACACTGCTTCTCGACACAGCTTCTGTAGAATGTGTCGACACTAGTTCTATGGTGTCGACACAGCTCCCTTCTTTTCTTCACACAAATTGACTTTGTTGAAATTCTGCCATGTGTCGACACAAGTACTGTGTGTCGACACGGTTGATGTCGACAAAGTCTTCTGTGTGTCGACACTGCCTCTGTGTGTCGACACAGTTGATGTCGACTAAGCTTTCTCTGTGTGTCGACACTGCCTCTGTGTGTCGACACAGTTGATGTCGACAAAATCTTCTGTGTGTCGACACTGCCTCTGTGTGTCGACACAGTTGATGTCGACTAAGCTTTCTCTGTGTGTCGACACTGCCTCTGTGTGTCGACACAGTTGATGTCGACTAAGCCTTCTCTGTGAGTCGACACTGCCTCTGTGTGTCGACACAGTTTCTTCTGGTGTCGACACAGCCTTTCCAAGTGTCGACACAATTAACTCCAAGTGTCGACACAGCTTTTCTCCAGTGTCGACACAAGCCTTCATAAGTGTCGACACAGCTTCTTCTGGTGTCGACTCATGGACTTAGAAATTTTTTCCTGCATTCCTGCATTTTCTTAACCTGCACATATAAACTCAAAACAACATCAAATACACCTTGATGCATATCATTGAGTAAGGTGGGGCTTCTTCAAATCTGGTACACATTTTCCAATGTACCCAACAGTTTGACTGGTATATTCACGCGCATTATCTATGTGAATTACTTTTAAGGTAGTGGAGAAGTGAGTACGAGTCTTAGTAATAAAGACAAAAGATAGATAATTTCAGCACGATTGCAAAGTAAATACAACCAAGTTATGCACGAGTAATCATCAATACAAGGGGTTTTATACGGTCCTCAGATATCATAATGTACCAAGTAGGACTAAAAGATGTACGATGTTGTTTGCCAAAGATTCACAAGTAAACTCATGAAGGGAGACTTCAGAAAGAGCTTTCTTGAGAATCTGGAGGGGAGCATGCCCAAGATATCGATGTCAATCAACAGAAGAGACCGCGGAAAGAAGAGTACGTGGAACATCTAAGAGATGGAGCTCATTAAATAGTTGTCCCTTATCAATGATAATCTGCGTTTATCGATCCTGCACAACAAAGGAGGAAGGTGAGAAGGTTACAGAACAATCAAGTTACTGAGTAAGACGGCAACAGAAAGCAGGTTAAAAGGTGATCCCGGAACATGAATAACTGAGGACAGAGAGAGGGTTGGAGTGAGAGGCACATCAACAATGTTAGAAACCGGGGTGGGGTCACTATTAGCCACAGTGATGAACTTGGGATATGTAGATTGTAAGTACTGAGGCAGTTTTTACGGAGTAATATGGTGTGTGACACCCGAGTTCACAATCCAGTGGGAGCTACGAGAGAGAAAGGATGTACCTTCATTAGATATCAACGCAACGGATCCAGATGAGCGACTAATCACCCTTTTGAGATGTTGGAGCTGGGTGCGTAGAGCATCGATGTCATTATGGGTGGAGGAGTGAGGATCAGCTATAGTGGAAACAATGGGATCAGAGATGTGGAGGCAGACCATGCTTGTGATAACAGGTGGCCTTAAGGTGACCATCCCGACCGTAATGAGCACATTTAAAAAAGGTCTTCCGGCATGTCCTCATCCCCGAGAGGTAGTACGACCTCAGCGAGCCGAAGGACCATGAGCCGAAGGAGCGGGAGGAGCGGGTAGGGGCTACTGGAGGAGAGCGAGAGATAGATTCCCAGGAACATCCGGTGCGGGTGTAACCTTTAATAGCATAGAGCAAACATCGTACAAAGAGAGAGTTGTAGAGGAAGAAAAATCAGAGCTCGAACACTGTGGAGATGAGGTGGAACATGGGCCTTCATCATGGTCATCGCAATAACTTCTTTTTGTGCCCGTTGCGCAACAAGATTTGTCGTGGGAGGCTGATGTTGTATCCATGCCTCAACAAGAGTCTTGGCTCTTGCAACAAAGGAGGTCAAGTCACATGTTGCCCCGGGGTCAAGAGTTTGAAGATCGGTGATGATGTCGAACAGGTGCTCGAGGTTATCCTTGCAAGAATAAAGGGAGTGAAGTTCCTCCCGCATAGCTTTGGTCGTCTCATGATACATGGCCATCAAGTTTGGCTTGGTGTCCATGAAATTGAGGATCCATGATTGGACACGACCGTCATCACGAATCCAATTCTCGGTGGGTACGGTAGGAGTGGCCCTTGTCAGATGATGAAGAAGACCTTTAGTCTACAGCACACGACGAACGGAGTGCACCCACTCCACAAAGTTCTACTTCCCACTGAGAGAGATAGTGGTGATCAGAAGTTAATCATGTAGTTCAGGAAGAGGAGCAGCAGCACTGGTAGGAAGAGAGGAAGTGGTCGTTGAATCCATGGAGTAATGGCAAAGGCAAGAAGAGCAGCGTCGATGAATAGAGGAAGATGTGGCTAGGCAAGCACCACCGGCGGACCGAACAGGCAGTGAGACGGCAAGCAACGGCAGGTAGAAGCTGCGGTAAGGACAACTATGGTAGAAGCGGCGGGTAAAAGTTGTGGGAAGAAGCTGCTGCAAAGATGCGGCTAGAACCTCGGATAGAAGTTGTGAATAGAGCGGAGGTGAGAACTGGAAATAGAAACGGCGGGTAGAGCTGCGGGTAGAAGTTGCGGATAGAGCGGTGGCAAGAACTGGGAATAGAAGCAGCAGGTAAAGCTGCGGTTAGAACTCCGTGTAGAGCTGCGGCCAGAAGTTGCGGGTAGAGTTGGGGTAGATCTGCGGGTCGAAGCTGCAGGTAGAGATGGTAGGTAGAACCGGCAGGTAGAAACTTGTGTAGAACTGCGGCTTCAAACAGCACGAGCAACGAGGAGGAGCGGCGGTTAGGTGACTGCGGCTAGGCAGGCAGTGGGCAGGCAGCGATCTGAGCCGCGAGAACGGCATGCAACAGAAGCCTGCGACGAAAGAGGTCGCGGGATACCGGCGACCAGGAGGGCAAGGCCTACGAGTAGAGAGGGAAGCAGCGACTAGCTACGGCAGGTTGCGAAAGAGACAAGCAGATGGGACCCAACTGAGGAAATAAAAATAGAGGGAGAGGAGGGAAAGAACGGGAAGAAGAAATTTGGAGGAGCTCGTAGAAGGAGCTTTGGTTAAAAATTGTCTAGCCGCCCAAAGTGTATGATAGGAATCAGTAACGGGAAAAAAAATCACGGACCGATTGGCTCTGATATCATGTAGAAAGTCACAGAAGTGCGAGAGAATAAAAAATATTCTACTAAGTTCTCAAAATGTCTAATTACAAAATACATGTATTTGTACACTTATATAGGAAGAGAGAGAGAGAGAGAGGATTCATAATCCTAAGATGTGGGACAAAAAAAGATTACAAATGGGCCTATATTTGGGCCAACATTAGGCCTTTTTCAGGTTTTTCTTTAACATGTTTACCTTTCTAGGTGTTGTCGTACGAGCTAACTTTATTAGGAGTTTACGTGCAAATTGTCATTTTCATTTTTCTTTAAATCGAGCATTTTGGCCTCATGTCGCCTTTGATACTGAACGAAAATTGCGCTCTATGGCTTGAACGAAAATTGTGATTGATTTTAAAAAGATAATTTTGTGACCAACTTAACATTTGGTTGTGGAATCAAGACGTCACGAACTTTGACATGTGATAATTTGACCAAAAATTTTGTAAACACGCACAGGTGGGTAACGTTTGTCCGCATGTAACAATATAGCTAATTCATCCACAAGTTTCTCAATAAAGGAAAGCAACAATAATGATAGCAAATTAACGACAAATATAAGCAAGATTAAATTGGGCAAACAAACTCTGAAATTACTAAACTTTCGCATGCGTTCATGAAAATGGATTAAGAATAATCGAGTAGTGAAATGAGGTGAGAGCCATACCAGCTACCTATGCAAACTGATGGTCCTAGCCGAGCAGGAGTAGCGATGGAGGCAGGTGCACCTCTGCTGGTTTGGGATAGCGAGGAAGGCTTCTGGAAGGAGGGTCCCTGCTAGGCTCCAGCCGGCGGTGGTGGTGGTTGAACGGAACTAGATGAAGCCCTAAGAGATGGTGATGTGAACTCGAAACTAGGGCTGTAGTTTTTAATTATACAAATTGTGATCCTTTAAAATAAATGCGGCACACGGGAATTGTGCGGGGGTATTTCTAACGAATAAACGTTCTAGGCATCGCAAACACTCACAAGGCTAAACATTTGCATGCATTCTGCAATATGATATAAATCTTCCACAAGTATACATTGAAAGCAAACACAACAGAATTTTCAAATTGACAGCAAACAGGAAGGTAGGGCAAGCTCTGAAGTTTTAGAGTCATAAAACATTAAGCATAAAATATTCTATCAGGTTGAGAGTATAAGGGTGAGAATGGTTTACCACAGGTTGCAGCAAGTGACGTTCTAGGAATCCAGTTACCCAAACCAGGAGGGATTCTGGCGGTTAACAGAGGGGAAACGAGGTTTTGGAGACAGTCGATCCATGCACAGCGGCCATCGGGCTTGCTGGAGAGTTTGCGTCGTTGAAGGCAGCCCGGAGAAGAGTCGAACGCGTGCAAACGCCGCTCAGGCAGGGGTTGTCAGGACGAGGAAGAGCCGGTGAAAGGACAGGTCTTCGGTGCTAGGGAGACAGCCGGAGGAGTCGCCGCAGAGGAGACGCGGCTGGATCTGGACGCTAACTGTTGGCAGAGGAGTCGTCGCGGACTGGAGGTAGCTCCGGTAGCAAGTGGCGAGTTCGGAGGAAGTGGAGTCGTGCGGCCGGCGGGCTTGAGGTGGTGGCTTTGTCGGGGAAGTTTAAGAACGGCGCAGGACATAACCGAACGAAACCAAAGGGTTCATTCAATTCTTTCTCCAGCTAGGGCAACCCGCGGTTGGGGCTAGGCTTAAATAGAAGGGAGGGGTGGGGGGGGGGGGGGGGGGGGGGTTAAGCTCATTTAACAGAGTAGTAGGAATTAAATGAAAACATGTCTTAAAAGAGCATGTCAAAACTAAATTATAATTTTAGGATTTGAAATAAAAATACTTAATATAAATGTTACCAATTTTCAAAGCTTGCCTTAACTATCACCAACCTAATTTGACGGACCATTTAATTCGGGGTCTCACTAGTGGGTCACTCAAACAAGTCAAACCAAAAATTGCGCGACAGCATGTGCGAAATAAAAGATACAAGCCCCTATAACGACCGTGAATACATGTACGACGTGAAATCAAATACATGAAATAAACTAGAATTAGGATGCGACACAGGTTGTATCAATTCTCCCGGGGTTGAAAGAGTTCGACCCCGACGAGACTCAATGTGACCTGCAAGTAGAAAGTCCAACTGTCGATACGGCACCACTACGCTATTGTCATGCTGCTGAAAACGAGATATGTGGATAAATTCTGCTTCTAAAAGAGGTAGACAACCAATCTCCATTGGAAAATTATAATTCTCGGTGATAGGATAAACCGTGAACTTATAATCTTCCAATGATGCTCGCAAACAGTTATGAATAATTTATGCAAAATATTTAAATGATCAATAAAATTCGGAGCATCAAATAGGAGAGTGTCACAAAGTGGGAGAAAGAGCGGATTGAAAAAGCAATCAGGTAGGAAGTAAGCATGATCAAATTGTGGAATCATTAGATCAGATCGCATCATACGCACTACTGCTAGATACTTACGAACATCCGCTAATCCCGGAACAACTATTGTTGTGATTACACCCGATGAAGTTCCGCTCATGTCATAAAATTTTAAAAAGATATTAATTCTATCGTTCAAGATCTTCCACAAGAAGCCATGGAAACGGGTGTCCTGACGAGGAGTATAAAATCTACGAGTCGTCTCAACTATCCTAGTACGGCTCGACTTAGAAATCTCTGACAACAATCTATAGTGGTGGTGTAGCTCAACATACTCGCCTAGAACCAAAGGAACGTGATGGGGGCTAAACACGTGCTCATCAAAGACAAAGTCAATAAAAGGTGGTGCTTCCAGAGCACCCAATATGGATGACTCCCGAGAATCAGACGTAACTTCCTGGAGCGGAGGCCCGGGCCGAAGCGTAGCACTAAACAGTTGTGGTGTAGTGACAACTAAGGATGGCGAAACAGATGTTGGCGAGGCCCTCCCGGGTGCCCTAGGAACAGGATCATTCTTCTGGCGAAGAAGAATAATCTTGCTCCCATGGTAATCGAATGAATGAGAGTTTCTCACATCATCATGCAGAACATGTCGGTCATACTGCCATGGTCGTCCTAGAAGTATATGGCAGACATCGATGGGGGCGACATCATATAACACCAAATCACGACACACGACCCCAATAGAGAACTCTACCTAACAATGATGAGTAATGGGTATAGTCAACAACCACTAACAACAGATAAGTGGTACGACTGCTCTAAGGGGCGCGTCACGAGGCCTAACGTTTCTACCATGCGCTGAGAAACGTAGTTTTTCATACTTCCGCCATCAATAAAAATGAAACAAAAATGTCCCTGAATGCGGGCGATAGTGTGGAAATTTCTTTTCTCCAAGGATTATGCTCAGTGGTCTCGCTAGAGGAAATCAAACTAGAGTGCAGAACACAGACTAAGTGCTCTGCTTGCTCGCCCTCGACCTTGATGACGCTATCATCCTCGGGCAGGGGCTCAGGCTATAGGTCACTAAGGAAGACCCCATACTCAGGTTCACCCTCGGTGGTAGAATCAATCACTGCGACAAATTGGCGTCGCGGACACTCAGAAGATTTGTGCCCAGGCTCCATACACTTGAAGGACCAAAACACTCTGGTGTTCGGTCGGTCTCCTTACCTCGGGTGGGGCCAGGGTGAAGAGTCGGTGCCCCAGTAATGGCAAGCGGGGGAGGGGGATCAGAATTACTAGATGTGGATGCAGTGGTGGTGGTACTCGAAGCAGGTCTATCAGTAGACCTCTGACCAGATGTCCTCTTCTGGAGAGCCTCCACTCGTCGTGCTCGGTTGGAGATCTCTCCCAGGTCCCAGAAATGGTGAAGCTCTAACTGGTCTCGTATCGCGTACCGTAACCCATTCAGATAACGGGTCACAACCATGTGGTCTTCCTCCTTCAGATCTAAGAGTGACTGGAGGACAAGGAACTCGTTCGTGTACTCGGCAATGGTTCGCTTGTCTTGTCATAGGTTGTAATACCTACAATACACAGTTTGCATGAAATCAGCGGAGACGTACCTACTCTTGAGTTGAGCTTTGAACTCAACCCAGGTGGTGATAGGTGGTTGTCTCATAGTGCATCGCATCCGCTCGACCTGCCCCCACCATATGAGTGTGGGGCCCTTCAGCTTCAATGCAGCATACTCCACCTGCTGGTGGGCAGGTGTGCGCTTCCAGCTGAGGAATCGCTCAAATCGTTCATACCAATCAAGACACACCTCAGGCTCTAGTGTGCCTTCGAAATCCTCAACATCTAATTTAATATCGGAATCCCACCTAGGTGGATTCCTATTATCTTGATTTGCTAGTTGGGGGTTCTGGTGGTGGAGGTGTAGGAGGTCGTGCATGAGGAGTTGGGGGTTGTGCAGGAGGACCCCCTAAGTGATAATGTGTTTCCAAGTTGTTGACCGAGGTACGTAACCCTAACATGACTTGGTTCGAATCTCTCACGGTTACGGAGAGTGCTGCGACAGTGGCTATGAGCTCATCCATACGTTTACCCATGTCTCCTAAACTTCCCTCTGTGTCCGACCATTGAATCCATAGATAATTTTGAAAACTCTTAAACTTCAAATTTTTTTTTGGAAACGACTGCCGCTCGATTATCTCACGATAGCAGTGAGATATCCCAGCAGCCACATCAAACTAATGTAAACTCGAACCTAGGTCTGTAGTTTTTAATTATAAAATTTGTGATCCTTTAAAATAAATGCGGCGCACGGGAATTGCGCGGGGTATTTCTAACGAATAAACGTTCTAGGCGTCACAAACGCTCACAAGGCTAAACATTTGCACGCATTTTGCAATATGATATAAATCTTCCACAAGCTATTCATTGAAAGCAAACACAACAGAACTTTCAAATTGACGACAAACAGGAAGTGAAAACTAGTGCAAGCTCTGAAGTTTTAGTCATAAAACACTAGCATCTTCGCACGGCCTGCCGGCCGTGCTCGATGCTCCCGGTTGCCTTGGGTGCTCACGGGCTTCGCCCGTTCGCACCCAAGGAGGGTTTGTCGATTTGTGTTCGATGTTTTGGTGCGGCAGGGCAGTGGGGGGAGGGGGGATGAAAACGTGGATTACCGGGCGGAGGCGAGCGTGAAAGCTCGGGCGGCGTGGATGGGGCGGATGCGCGCGTACACCGGCCGGAGGCGAATCGGAACTGATGGAAGGTTGATGGCGGAGCCTGCGACGGCGCCGGTGAGTGGAGCGGTGGCCTCGGAGAGTTGGAACGGTGTTGGCAGAGAGAACGCGTGCAGGGCAGTTAGGGTTAGGGGAGGGGGAATGAAAACGCGTGCAGGGCAGTGGGGGGGGGAATGAAAACTTGGATTTTCAAAAATGGGACTTCTGCGGATGGTGGAGTAATGAACGTGGGGTTTTCTTTTATTTTTGGGGTTTTTTGGTTTTTTTTGTGGGTTACACGTGTGAGTAGGTGGGGTTTTTTTAAGTAGTGTAGATTAAGCATAAAATATTCTATCAAGTTGAGAGCATAAGGGTGAGAATGGTATACCACAGGTTGCAGCAAGTGACGATTTAGGAATCTAGTTACCCGAACTAGGAGGGATTCTGGAGGTTAACAGAGGGGTAAAGGGGTTCTGGAGACGGTCGATCCATGCAAACCTGTCATCGGGCTTGCTGGAGAGTTTGCGTCGCTGAAGGCAGCCCAGAGCAGAGTCAATTGTGTGCAAGCGCCGCTCAGGCAGGGGTTGTCAGGACGAGAAAGAGTTGGCGGACAGGTCGTCGGTGCTAGGGAGACAGCCGGAGGAGTCGCAGCTGGATCTGGACACTAACTGTTGGCAGAGGAGTCGCCACGGACTGGAGGTAGCTCCGGTAGCAGTGGTGAGTCTGAAGGAAGTGGAGTCGTGCGGCCGGCGGGCTTGAGGCGGTGGCTTTGTTGGGGAAGTTTAAAAATGGCGCTGGACGGAACCGAATGAAACCAAAGGGTTCGTTCAATTATTTCTCCAGCTAGGGCAAACAGCGGGTGAGGCATGGCTTAAATAGAAGGGGTTTTTTTAAGCTCATTTAATAGAGTAGTAGGAATTAAATGAAAACATATAAGGTCTCAAAATAGCATGTCAAGATTAAATTATAATTTTAAGATTTGAAATAAAAATACTTAATATAAATGTTACTAATTTTCAAACCTTGCCTTAACTATCACCTACCTAATTTGACGGAATTTTTCATTCAGGGTCTCATTGGTCGGTCACGCCAACAAGTCAAACCAAAAATTGTGCGACAGAATGCGCGAAATAAAAGATACAAGCGCCTATAATGAGCGTGAATACATGTACAGCATGAAATAAAATACATGAAATATATTAGAATTAGGATGCCACACAGGTTGCGTCAAATGGGCAAAGGAATGAGAGACGAATAGTGGTCAAGAGAGAGGAAAACAGTAACCATTTCATTAACTTCTTAATTCAAATAAGAAAGACCATCACCAGAATCTAATACTAAATTGTAACACTTCCATCCGTCACATATAATATAATAGAAGGTCTGATCGGAGCCCCACGCCATATTCCACGGACAGTTAGTGAAGTTACTTATTGAGACCATAATTTAAACACGTATCCTAACTCATAGTGCATTCTAGCGGAAATATTTCAAAATTGTAACAAGAACTGGAAGTGATTCGGCTCTTTTTTTCTTCATCGAAAACTAAGGATTGTGGTAACTTCTAGATCTGCCTCTAATCATTCCTTGCTAAGTGTTATGGTTGTTTTTTATGTCGCGTTCTCGAGTCTGTCTTTCATTTTCCTTGTTTCTCCTCTTTTACTTGCTTTTTCTTTCGTCCCCAAGTATTTTTATTCGTTTTCTGAGTCAGATTTGTTTGTACTGGAACTGATTCGGCCTGCAGGTGAGGATGACCTATCAAGGATGACAGATCTTCACATGTGCTATCTGTGGGTGGCAATCCTTGCCACTGCACTAACGCATGAGGTACCTCTTTACCTTGCCTTATGACTTTGCGCAAACTAATAATGGCCAAGGGAGGATGGAGAGGGTTATTCTTCCAGTTAAGTTTGGGTAACTGTGTTATTTGTTGCTCAGGAGCTCCATTATAGGGTTTAAGGAAGGAAATATGAAACACTGGGTGGGTGTATTCATGATTCCGGAGAGAGGAGAAGGCGGTACGCCGTCTCTCTGATGATTTCAATTACTTAAAAAGGTCCATAGAACTTTAGGCTTAGCTTCTTGCTTGCTGGTCTGGTTAAGGTTAACTGTCGATATAGATGCAGCTTTAGCAATACTCAATCTCTATGTCCAGTTTGAGCTCCTTGCGTTTTTTATCTGCTTGTCTTCATTTTGTGATGTGATCTGGCAAGGTTTTCCTTGAGTGAATGGTAGAGTTCTTTTCTGGTTTGCAGTGTCATATCCACAACTTCATTATTAGTCTCACCCGCACAATAATTTAATAAACAGGAGGGGGCGGCCAAACATGACTTCAAAAGGAGTCATGTTGGTCGAAGTGTTAAATGAAGTATTATGATGATATTCTGCATAGCTTAAATAATGAGCCCATTTCTTAGGATTTTCATGGGTAAATATTCTTAAGTATTGCTCAATGAAACGGTTAAGCTGTCGGTTTAGGGATGATAAGAGGAACTATATTTTAGTTTGGTTCCTTGTAATTTAAAAAGTTCTACCCAGAAATTGCTAAGAAAAATTGGGTCTCTATTTGTAATGATAGATTCGGGATTGTCATGTAGTTTACCGACACACTCCCAAAAAATAGCAGCAACATTGGGTCCAGATATGGGTGGTTTCAATGGAGCTAGATGGATTGTTTTTGAAAATCTATCTACTACTACTAATATTATCGTGTATCCAAACGACATAGGTAGATGGGTAACAAAATCCATTGTTAAATCTGCCTGTAACTTGGATGGAGTAGGTATGGGCAGTAGTAATCCATAGGGTGCGTGATTGGGGAGCCTTGGCTTTCTGGCATACATCACACTCTTTGATATATTTTGCAACCTCCTCCATGTTATGCCAGAAAAGTGAGCCCTAATTATATATAATGTCCCCCTAATTCGGAATTCCCACTTCATTAATTATTTTTTGTTTGATTAGGGATTTCTCTAGAATGTATATGTTGTGATGATGAATGATGTAATTTTCTTGTAGTTTCCAGTTGGGATAGCTTAGGAGTTCTGCTTTAATTTTTTTACTAAATTCATCTCTTTCATAATCCTGCTCTAGTCCCTCCAATAAAGGAGAAATTGGGATAGATATCATATTGAGGCTCTTAGGCAATGAGTCTTCTGAAATTTCAGGGATTCTAGAAAGGGCGTCGGCAGCCTGATTATTTTTCCCTGCCTTATATTTTATGATAAAATCATAACCTAGTAGTTTAGAGAGGAATGTCTGCTATTATGGTGTCCAAATGTGCTGGGTGAGGAGGTAATGCAGACTTTGGTGGTCTGTGAGAATAATAAATTGGTGCCCTAATAAATATTGCCTCCATTTTGACACCGCAAAAGTGAAATCATACATTTCTCTTGTGTAGGTAGATTATTTTTCATTAGTGGAGATAGTTTCTTACTATAATATGCAATGGTATTATTCTGTTGTTTTAAATCGCTCAGATGCCTGTGCCTGAAGCGTCAGTTTCTATTAGAAAAGGTTCATCGAAATTGGGTAAGGATAAAATTGGTTTGGACATTAGTTTTTGCTTACGTTCTTCAAATGCCACTTGGGTTTTTGGGTTCCAATGAAAAGAATTCTTTTTTGATAACTCAGTTATAGGAAAAGTTATTTTGGCATAATTCCTAATAAATTTTCGGTAATACCCGGTTAAACCTAAGAATGGCCTAACATCTTTATGGTTTTTAGGAGTTGTAAACCGCTTAATAGTTATAATATTATTTTTATTTGGAGTAACCTTTCCTGGAAATATCGTGCTTCTAAAGTTGTTTTCAAATGTGTCAAATGATCTTCTATTGTAGGGATGAAAATTAGTATGTCGTCAAAGAAAATAACTAAGAATTTCCTAAGATAGGGCTGGAATAGAGTGTTCATTAAAGCTTGAAAAGTTGACGGAGTGTTGGTTAAGCTGAAGGGCATAACCAAAAACTCATAATGCCCTTGATGTGTTCTAAAAGCAGCCTTATACGCACCTTCATCCGCCATTCTTATCTGGTGATATCCCGACTTTAAGTCCAGTTTTGAAAAAACATTTGCCGCATATAATTCGTCCATAAGTTGATCAATTGCGGGAATGGGAAATTTATCTTTAACAATAATCTTATTCAATGCCCGGTAATCCACACAGAACCTCCACGTCCCATCTTTTTTTACTAATAGCATTGAGGAACGAAAAGCTGAAGTACAAGGTTGGATTTGGCCATTCCTCAACATTTTCTTGACTAGTCTTTCTATCTCGTTCTTTTGGTGATATGGGTACCGATAGGGTCTTAAGTTTGGAGCAGTTCATCCCTCAGTTAGGTTGATTTTATGACCATTACTACGCCAAGGGGGTAGTCCTGTAGGTTCCTGAAAATGTTTAAGTTGTCTACCTAAATTACCTAGAGTAGGGTGAATAGGTGAGTTCTGCGTCTTTTTGCGGAATAAAAATTTGTAAGAGCGATGTACAGAAACTAAACAAGCATACACAGACGATGCCAAGAATTATAGTGGTTCCCCAACCTTGGGTACATCCACTTTCCACCTCACCGATCTAGCAACGCACTAGACACGGCTACTTCACTATTCTCTCGGATTGAAAACAATCCTACAACTCGGAATAAGGTTCCTACAACTCGATCCCCCAAAACAGGATCTACACTCGGAAGAGAAACTTCCTACAAAAATCTCGGAGAACAAAGCTCCTACAACTCGGAGAAGAATCTCCTACAAAAATAAAATGATTTACAGAGAAATATACAAACAGTAATATCTCAGATCTGAATCTTCAGCCCTTCTTCTTTCTTAAACTTTGAAGCTCTGTCAGAAATAGATCGAAGAAAACAAAGACGAAATCTCTGAATATGAAAACTTTGTACTCAGCACGATCAAGGAAAAGATCTGTCGATGTAGAAAATCTTGATCTGTTGAATCTCTTGTTCTGAATCTTTTGGATCGAAAGCAGATCGGCGATGAATACAATGAACAGCGGCGGCTTCTCGATTTAGAATGAAAATTGCGATTCAGAATACTTAGGTTTTTCTTCTTAGGGTTGGTCGATTATGATAAGACCTTTTATAGGACTTGCCTAACAGTCATAATCACATTAAATGCATGTCACGTGGACCAATCAAGTGCTAATCATATTTGAAATTACTTTTGTCGGGACTTAAGAAAAATTCAAAAATCGGTACTGCATTTCTCGAGAGAGTCAATTGTATTCGAGAAGATGTTTTCTGTTTCTCGAGAAGAATTATGAAGGTCTCGAGAAAAGTACTTAGGAAAAAATGTAGAGGTGGAATCCAGCTTTCTCGAGAATGAGAATAAGTACTCGAGAAGAATAAATTTGTGTTCTTGAGAACAAGTATTCTGATACACGAGAACAAGAAAGTATCTCGAGAAAAGATTTCTGGCTCTCGAGAAGAGTATTCAAGGTCTCGAGAAAAGGTTTCTGGTTCTCAAGAACTATACATGATCTTCTCGAGAAAAATCTTTGGCTTCTCGAGAAAAAGACTTGGAAAAAGTTTTGACTGGAAATGAGGTAACTCGAGAAGGAGAATCATGGTCTACTCGAATACACATGAATTTCTCGAGAACACTAAGCTTTCTCGAAAACTGCTTCTGCAACTCGAATACATGACTGATCTCACACGAGTATAAACTTTAGTTCTACTCGAGTACAAAAGGTCCTACTCGAGAAAAATACTTAGAAAATTTTTGTAAGTCTGAAAACTTATTTTCTTCAAGAAATTCAGCAATCAGCTTTTCTCTCATGGCTTTAGTTCTTGAAAAAGAAGTGTCTCAATAGAGAGGCTACACATGAGTTAACATCATGGATCACACAATGAGGGATTACATTATATGATCTTGTGTTTGGTGACTCATTGTAGATTGACATTGGTCTACACTTGGCAAATATATCCTGCAAACACTAAACTAGAAAAAACATCAAATACAAACTCAAATTATCTTAGTTCAAGGGTAACTTCATACAAATCTGGGTTATTGTGGATGCAATACCCAACAGTTCCTTAAATGTTTTAGAATAATTTCTTATTAATTCTCTGAATTGGTTGGGCAACTTATCTCTTATCTCCTCTAATGAAGGTTCAATATTACTTGGAAATTGGATCTCCTTGGTCATCAATAAACACATTGTGGTGGGTTTTAACGCAACCATCCTGAGAAGCTGCAATGATGAAATCTTTCCAATTTGGGTTTTTCATTATAACCCACTAATTTCACTTATTCTTGCTTGCCTTGGTATGAGATGGTTATATTAACATGGTCCGTGTTGACGGGGCCTAAAGTTCTTAACCAACGTTGTCCTAAGATCAAATCCACCCCTTCAATATCAAGGACATATAAGTGAATAGTATACTGGATGGTTTGTATGAGCAGCGATACTTCTTTACACTTTCCTTTACACTGTTAGGTAGATCCTTTTCCCATGAATACTGGAAATTCATTAATTTTATGTATGGAAAGTTTTAAGAAAATTGTCATCCTAGTGGAGTTGAAATTGTGAGTGTTACCCTCATCTATGAAAACTTTTATAGATTGGTTTTTAATATACCCTGTAAATCTTAACCCGTGATTAGGTATTGCACCTGTCAGAGCGTGTCAACAAATAGTGGTTGTCGGGTCCTCTTCCTCTTGGACTATTTCTAGTGAATCTTGGTCAATTTCCTCTTCTTCATCTGTTCCTCCTAGATAAAGTAACGCTCCTCTCCCCATGCATTTATGCCCCGCATGGTAGCGCTCATCGCAATTATAGCATAAACCCTTTTCTTTTTTAGCTTGTAGCTCTGCCGGTGTTAATCGCTTTATTGGTGGCAACCTTGGTCTTAAGGGATTATTAAAAGCTATATCGGGTCCATTATAAGACTTATTGTGTTCAGTAGCAGTATTGTATATTATTCTGGTGCTCGGGGTATGTTTTGTGTCATCTTCCAGTTCTCGATCTTCGTGCATTCTGGATATCGCATGAACGTCATGAATTTTCGTTGGTCTGGCTAATAGAATTGGTCCCTTGATATGTTCTTTTAGGCCAGACACGAACATATCAGTTATGAAATCTGGGGCCAGTCCCGATACCTTGGTAATTAAATCTTCGAATTCCTTCTTATATGCTTGGACCGTGGTTGATTGTTGTAATTTAGTTAATTGTCCAGCTGGTCTTATATAAAAAGAAGGGTCAGATCTTTTTTGTACATCTACAAACATGTTAAACGTCAAAGCAGGATGATCTCTTAAGGTTGTCTGGTACCATTTAGATGTTGGTTTGTCTAAATGTAACGAGGCAATCAAGAGATAATCCTGGATTCTAATTTCATTATATTCAAAATAATTACGGAGTTCATACAACCAGTCGGTTGGATTCTCCTCAGAAAATCGAGGACAAGGAAAATCAAAATTGTCAGGTCGATCGGAAACAACCTGAATTTCGGTAGTCACTGGCGTTGGTCCAAGAATTCCTTGCGTTGTAGGTGCAGGATTTGAATCTGGAATACTGGGGTGATTGCACCTTTCCCCGATCTCAGTTGGACCTAGATGTGTACTATGTATCCCCTTATCTGTCATTTTTGGCATATTCTCGAACTGTGACACCATTTCACGCCTCAATGATGCGATCTGGTTGGCGTGTTCCGATGACTGGTCACGAGTTTCAAGAATTTTCTGGGCTAAAAGATTCTCTTTCAATTGAACTTCGATAGAGAAATGACTTTGGATCTGCTTCAATTCGGCGATGAATCGATGTTGCAGTTCCTCCATTTGCTTTGTTCTTTGTTGTTGCTCGGCCTGGATAATACTCCTGAGTTCCAAGAATTGTTGTTGGTCATCCTTCGAACGGAGACCTTCACTTATGGTTGAGCTCAGTGGGATGTTTCTCTCAATGAGAGCACCAAAATGTTAGGCTCCCGCCGGCGGTAGTGCTAGTTGAACGGAACTAAATGAAGCCCTACGAGATGGGGAAGAGAGAGGAAAACAGTAACCATTTCATTAACTTCTTAATTTCTTCTATTACAGCTAAGCCATATATAATGGCATACAAATGACCGTTGCTATTATATTACTGTTACACTTATTATTTAAAAAAACAGATAAAAACAACATCAAAAGGTGCGCCGATATTCCTGGGATAAATATTAATTTTTGTCTAGAGACAACTGGATAATCCCGGCCCTTGATATTTCTGGAGTTCTGTTCCAAGCTTTTTGCTGATGATGAAGACTTCCTCTAGATGATTGTCATTTGGCAATATCTTAATAACACTTTGTTGGATAGATGACAGATGGCGAAATTTGAATATGGCTGCTGAGGAAGATCTGAGGCGTTGATCTTACTCTACCCCTAACAGTCCCGCCCAGGTAGAGTTGTTGTCGTGGAAGAGAAGTCAGGCAAAGGATTGTCGACGTCGAGGGAAAACACACTGGCCGGAAACAAAGTAAGAGGAATAAGCTCCGGAATCAAACACTGGCAGGGGATGGTTTCCGTCGGTAACCGTCGATTGGAACGAGGAGGGACGGCCCTATCCTCGTCGAAGGGACCAGCGACGGATGGAGGGGCCGTCGGGGTTGGAGAAACACCCTGGTGGAGGCGTCTGGCGGGATTGTTGGTCGTCTAGCGGCGGGGAGACAGTCTGGTATGGGGCGAGCGGGCAATACCGAGCAGAGGAGTTGATTCTCTGCTCGATTTCTTTTCCCGTCTCCCCTATCCCTGAACCGGCAGATGTCTTTTAAAGAAACCTGGGAAAAGGGGGGTTACAACCATCCCATTTCATTCGGGAGTTGAAATGAGCTTAATGACAGGGGGGTTTCGAATGGCTTATTAATTCAGCTGGCTGATTAATTAAAAGGAATCTGTTACGGGCCGTGATTGAGAATGTGTGCACCGGGGAAGAGAAGGGAAGTCCTCGATGGCGGAGGAGGCCTTCCTGGAGGTCCGGCGATCTATGGTGGCAATGGAGGCGAGCGGGTCGATCGGCGCTGGCGAGGCGCGTGCGGCGTGCTGCAGGATTAGGGTTGGTGGACGGGAGAGAGAGAGAGAGAAAGAGAATAGAGAGAGACTTAAAAAATTATAAAATGGAATACTTCTTCCTTCCTTCCCCATAGTTTCCCCCATCCGGGTCTTAAGTAGCAACACCAAAACGCCCCCTCCTTGGGCTTAGACACGAGGATTAAACAAGCGCGAAATAAAAATATAAAACAGAGTAGATACGGTCGGCGAACTACGCGACCGAGGCGGGACCATAACATCTCCACCCTGCCCAATGACAAGTTTGCCCTCAAGCTTGGTCTGTAGTGACGGTCAGTGGCGGGTCGCCCGTGTCAGCACCCCGTTCGGCAGCTGGGTCGTCGATCTCCAACCAGAAGAGGCGGTTGCAGCGATGTTCACGGAAGAATGTCTCGTCGCAGTTGTAGCAGAGGCCCTTGGCTCGACGGTCATTCATCTCTTGTGGTGATAGTCGGTGAATGGCAGCAGGGCGGTTGGCGTCGCATTTCGGGCCAAGGAGACTGACGGTGGCCGATGACAGAGGGCGCGAAGTACGACTCGACCCATCGGTGTCCCGGTGATGTAGGTGAGGGCGATCCAAGAGCAGTCGCTTCTCGCAGACGCGAGCCAAGCTCATTGCAGTGGTCAGATTTGCGGGTGCTTGAGATTCCACGTCCATGCGTAGGCGCTCATGAAGTTTCGCAGTGAAGTACACCTGCTGTGTCGGAAGAACGGATGTCGTGCGGGCCAGGTGGACTTGAAACTGCTCGAGGTACTCGTCGATCGGACCGGTCTGTTGGAGTGAAATGAGATCCGCCAAGGGATTGTTGTGGAGCGATGGGCCGAAGCGGAGGGTGCAGTGTCCCTTGAAATCTTCCCAAGATAGGAGTGGTTTCTCTTGTTGCAGATGGGAAAACCAAAGTTGTGCGGGGTGGAAGGCAGCAACGTGGAGCCATTCTTCCCACGGGGTGCGTTGGTGGGCGAAGAACTGCTCACAATGAGAGAGTCAGGCTAAGGGGTCTTCGTGGTCGTTGAATATGGGAAAATCCAGCCGCAAGTACCGTGACATCCCGTCGTAGTCGTGCCGCGGGGGCAAATTTTCCGACAGGGTTGGCGGAATCGGCGCCTCACTGGAGGAGCCCGTCGCCGGTTGGGCCGGTCGGTTAGCCGCTAGTTGGGTGGTGACGGCTGCAATGAGGGCGTTGTTGTTATCTGTGAGGAGCTTGGCGAGGGACTCAAAAATTTGCGAGAGGGAGGGCTGTTCGGCCATCGTTGAGGGGGAAATCAGAGGGTTGCCGGCGCTGGAGGGAGTGGAGGAAGAAGTGGTCGGCGGCGGAAGTATTCCGGTAGAGACAGCGATCAAGGGGCCTCCGTCGATGGAGGAGCCGAGAAGGATGCGTGGGGACGAGGGGCCGGTGGCGGAGGAGAGAAGAGAACCCCGTTGAGCGAGGAGCTAGGGAGTATCGGCGGCCGAAGAAGTGGATCGGCCCATAGTGGGCGGAGCGGGGCTGGTGCCCGCCGGATCGGGTGTGGGGAAGCCGGCACAGTGCGGCTAGGGCGGTGGTGGCGCGGATCGGGGCAGTCGGCGATGTTCGGATGGAGCGGAAGTGGAGAAGCTTCGCGGTCGGTCGGTGAGAGTACTGGTACCTCTGATACCAAGTTACGGGCCCGTGATTGGGAACGTGTGCACCGGGGAGGAGGAGGGAAGTCCTCGATGGCGAAGGAGGAGGCCTTCCTGGAGGTCCGGCGATCTATGGTGGCGATGGGGGCGAGCGGGTCGATCGGCGCTGGCGAGGCGCGTGCGGCGTGCTGCGGGATTAGGGTTGGTGGACGGGAGAGAGAGCGAGAAAGAGAATAGAGAGAGAGTTAAAAATTATAAAATGAAATACTTCTTCTGTCCTTTCCCATAGTTTCCCCCATCCAGGTCTTAAGACGCAACACCAAAACGCCCCCTCCTTGGGCTTAGACACGGAGGATAAAACAAGCGCGAAATAAATATATAAAATAGAGTAGATACGGTCGGCGAACTACGCGACCGAGGCGGGACCATAACAGAATCAAGAATAGGAAATGGAGTGGGGTTACTTCTTGAGAGGCAATTAAATGGAATTGAATGAGCCGGCTGTTTCATCCATTTAGATGCGAGTGAAATGAGCTTGATAATAAATTTGAAATTAAATAAATGTACTACCTTAAGGTTCTAATTTCAGATTTATTTAATATTTAATAATTTCA
This sequence comes from Platanthera guangdongensis, assembly GCA_039583875.1. Lineage (NCBI taxonomy): Eukaryota > Viridiplantae > Streptophyta > Magnoliopsida > Asparagales > Orchidaceae > Platanthera > Platanthera guangdongensis. The sequence goes on from CM077147.1 coordinate 29,788,632, forward strand.
TTATTTGTTTGCCCAAAGTAACCCTAGCCCCAATTTGAGGGACCAATTTATTTAAGATCTTATTGATTGGTCACACCAATAAATCGTGCACACGACGCGATACAAAACACAACAGTACATGGAAAATAATGTACAACTTGCGCAATGACATGCGCTACATATTTAATAAAATACGATAAAAATAAATAATGATGCAATTCAGGTTGCATCAAAATCAATCCACGATCACTAAAAATGATGATAGCTTGCTGGTGATTAGCATCATTTGGATCTTTCAAGGGTGAATCAAGTATGTTTGTGGAGTAGTCTATCTATTTTGCATTTAAAGAAAAGCAACTGTGCTGGCAAGGGAGAGGGTAAATATAATGGAAGTGGTTTTGGGAGAACAAGGGGTGGAAAGTTCGATAAGGAGTAATAGGACGTCCTCAAAATTTATCAAAGTGTGTGCAATTGGTCATTGATGGAAGGTGGGTAACTGGTTGGACCAACTGTAAGGATCTTAATCTCTTCAAAAGCCGGATTGGGGAGAAGTAATGTTACGAATACGGAAGAGGGCGAGGGACAAGGAAACTACGCATGTCTACGTCGGGACCAAGGTGTGAGTACATGGATCCTAACACGACGACGAACGTTCGTCAGTAGTGTGCACGGGATATCACACCCATTAGCTTTATGTCTTATTATCACATATATATTTTGGTTCGTGGGTTATTTACTGTTTGCCCTTGAGTATTTCTGAATTAGGCACTATATAAGCCTATGCAAATCTTTTGTTTGCATCATCTAGGGAGTAAGATCATTTTAGGAACGACCAAATTCTAATCATTTCTTCTTCCTCCTCCTCTTCTCTTTATTCTTCTCTTCTTCAAACCCTATCTCCTAACATTTGGTCTGTCATCTTTAGTTCACGGTTTCCTTCGCTCGAAATGATCAAGCAACTGATATAGATGCTCCTTCCAACAAACAATCCAGCGCCTGTCTTCCGCTCAAACTCCCTTACTGTATCCTCCCCGCACCGCTCTTGTCAGCGTCGGACTTGTCGCGTCACACCATCTTAACTGATCACAATTGCGTCGATCTCTCCCATGCCAACAGTGTCGCGTCGACAGGGCCTCCTCTCACCCGACGACCCAACAGCGCGACCTCGCCGCCTTATTGTCCACGCGACAGTACCTCCCCGCACATCTCTGTCTCCCCTCCCCTCCCGACACCGCAAATTTACATCCGCTTGCGGTTTCTGTCGATCTCCACAGCATCGCTCCAGATTCCTGCACTACACAAGCCCTGCTCCCGCGTGCATGCCCCCTCGACTCCGTTCAATGGCGCCCTCCAACACACAAGCACTTCCACTGTGGATGCATCCATTTCCATCCGCCTCGATGCTCATGAGGCGTCCATCGCCTCGGTAAAAGCCCTCATGTTGCGGATGTGGGCTAAGTTTCATGCCCTCCTTGCCGGCCGAACACGTTTCCCCTCGACCTCCAACGCGGAGTCTCCATCTCTTTTCGGTGCGCATTCATACCTTCCACGAGATCATGTTCCGCCGTCGGGGGACTTCCGTCTAGCTCACTTTTTGCTCGACATTCCCTCCTTCAACGACATGGACCCTGCGGGGTGGATTGTCGATGCGGAACAATTCTTCGACATTCATCTGACTCTGGAGCCGCAAAAGTAGCTATATCTTTCATCGGCATGGAGGGGCTTCATTGGGTACACTGGTTGCGACAAAACAACCCTTCGCTCTCTTGGTCAGAACTCTGATATGACCTTATCCTCTGCTACGATGTTCGCTATTCCGGGACAGGAATATAACATTTATGTGGTGTCTGCCAATTGTGCCTCCTCGACGATTACATTGAGAGTTCATTGCCTTGACAACGCATGTTCCTGGCCTACTATCAGGTCATTTCTTGGGCTTCTTCATGCAGGGGCTCCTTCCCCACCTCTGGTCCCACCTTTGCACCCACCACCACGGACAATTACTCATGAATCTCACCAGCTTGGCGGAAGCGGGCTTCAATGTCACCTTTGACGACACTGGACGGCAACCGGAGAGTTCTACGCCTTGACCGATTGCATACCCTCTAACACCCTTCTAACAACCACCTCATGTGCATACTGCGGCTTCCCCGCATCTCGGATCACCACCTCGACCGACCGACAACCGAACGGCCCCGAATAAATAACCAGGAGTACCACGATCTTCGCACTAATGGGTAACTACTTCTGTTATAAACAATCCTACTCCCTGGCTCATGTTGTCCTTTGAAGGAGCTTCGCATCACCAATGGCGAGGAAGACCCCGAGATCACCCTTGGGATTTTGAAGCCCAGGAGGGCGATGACTTACCAATTGACACATGACACTATGTGTGGCTGGATCATCTATAACATTTGTGTTATGCGGTTGGCGACACCTCTGCCCCCCACGCTATGACAACTGTCTCTAGTTCCATGAATGGCAATGCCCTGGCAATGTTGATTGACAGTGGGTCCAACCACAATTTCATCTCCCAATGCCCGGTGACATAGCTCTATAATCTCTTGTCTCTTGCCCTTCATTTCGCGGTCTGCTTGGGCAACAATCGCCGCAATAACATTGGCTCTGTACGGACATGCACATGACTGTGGGTCTTGCCCTCTCCACGCAAATTTATACTCTTTTGAGCTCGGTGACGTTGACGTCTGTTGGAAAATGGCCCATAAATTGTTTTTGTCATTGGCATTATATTTTGCCCGTGTACAAATTGCCCACTGGGTCATCTATCTCTTAGGCACCTTTAGTCCCACATTACTAGATTCATTCTTGCTCCTTCTCCCTTTATTTATACACGGAGCTTCTTGCACGTGTGTTAAATATATAATGGAGGATATTTAATTTGCCTATTTATTTATTCTCGAATTTTCTGATTTTGTACATGGTATCAGAGAAAGTTGAATCCTCTAGTTTTTGGGTAGAGCTCTTGCTCCCATCATAGACAAGTTCGTCGTTCTTGCAATCTCGTATTTGCACCTGCACCTATCGCGGCCTCTTATTTGAGATCACACCTCTGTGTTAGGTCTCTATTCTCCATCTCTGTGTTTCCCACTCCCTCCCTCCCTACTACTTTATAGACCTCTCCGTCGGGACCCACCTCTGCTCATACTCGCGTGACCTGCGAGACTGTCGTTACCCTGACTGCGTCGCTCCTATTCGTGCGACCTATGAGCCCTCTTCTCTCAGCCCAGTAACCTTCGGTCTCACATCTTGAGGAGCTCAGTGTCCGACGCTCTTTCTTTCTTGCTCGCTCCGTGGGGTGACCACTTATTTCTGCGATCTTTCTTCCCTGAGGCCAGTGCGTCTCCACGGGCGTGATTTGATAAGTTTAGTCGGGTGTTCGTGATTGTGGTTTCACCCGAAGCTCGACAAACTTCTCCTTGTTTGTTTGTCGACGTCCATTAGGCGCATTTATTTTTTTGATCTATGTTGATAATATTCTCATCACAGGTGATGATCGTTCTGGCATCACTCAATTCAAGAAACACAGCCTCTCAAATTCAAACAAAAGATCTGCGTTGCCCCCGATACTTCTTGGGGATTGAGGTAGCCTGAAGACTTGGTGGTCTTTGTCTTATCTAAGCGAAAATACTGTCTTGATCTACTTCACGATGTCGGCTACCCTGGGTGTAAGCCTATGGATACACCTATGGATGTCAATTACCAGCGTTGTGCTCATGGATCGGACTTTGATCAACTTCTCCCAAATCCATTATATTATCAACACCTCATTGGCAAGTTTATCTATTTTACTATCACACGGCCCGATATATCATTTGTGGTTGGGTCAATCGCTTCATGCATGCTCAGCAGACCTCTCATCTTCAAGCAGTCAAACGTATTCTTAGATGTTTGAAGAATGCTCTGGGTCACAGACTGGTGTACAAGCCTTCCAGCTCTTTGAGTATCATTACATACTTTGATGTTGATTATGTTGTATCCCTCGATGATCATTGATCCACTAGTAGTTATTGCACTTATTTTGGCAAAAAATTGGTTACATGACCAAGGCAAGAAGAAAACTGTGGTCGTCCGCTCCTCTGCTAAAGCAGAATATCATTCCATGGTTGCCTCCATTTCAGAACCCACCTGGCTAGAGAGTCTCCTTACTGATTTAGGGGTCAAACATTCATTTTCGGTCATTCTATTCTGTGAAATAAGGTTAATATTCATATTGCTAAAAATCTTGTATTTCATGAGCGTCACAAAACACACCGAAGTCAACAATCATTTTGTCTGAGAAAATGTTCAACTTTGAAGATTGATTTGACAAGTTCGCGTTGCGGATCAAGTTTTAGATATTCTTACTAAGGTTTTGCCGTGCTTACTATAACGTCAGTATCTCTCCAAGCTGGGCGCCAACGATTGTATGCTCCGACTTGGGAGGAGTGTTGGAAAATGGCCCATAAATTGTTTTCGTTATTGGCATTATGCTTAGCTAGTGTATAAAGAGCCCATTGGGTCATCTCTCTCTTAGGCTCCTTTAGTCTCACATTGCTAGATTCAGTCTTGCTCCTCCTTTTATCTATATAAAGAGCTTCTTGTACACGTGCTAAATATATAATTGAGAATATTTAATTTGCTCATTTATTTATTCTCTAATTTTTTGGTTTCTTACAATGTCATATTCGGCGTCTCGTTGCTTCGTACCCTCGATGACGTGTATGTCAACTGGGATTGCATGACGAGGCAATTTCCTCATACGGGAGTCCATTTACGCTTGCAGAAAAGGCGTTCCTTCCCTATCCGGCGACAGCACTCCATCCTCCTTAGCAGCCAGCGGCAATGAACTTTTCCATCTACTTGTGGCACAACGTCGAGCTGACCGACCCGGCCACCCCTCCACCACTCCAGCTACAATGCCTCCAGGAAGTTTCTTTTGCATTGACAAGGGGAATTTTCAAGGAGGGTGGCATTGTTCCGAATACAGAAGAAGGTGGGGGCGAGGACACGACACATATATTGACATCGGGACTGAGGAGACAAGGACACGGATCCCAACACGAGGACGGACGTTGGTCAATAGTGCGCGCAGGCATAACGCACCTGTCAGGTTTATATTTTATAATTGTACAGGTATTTCGATCTGTGGATTATTTACTGTTTGCTCTTTGTGTATTTCGGAACTAGACACTATATAATCCTATGTAAGTCTCTTATTTGCATCATTTTGGGGGTAAGACCATTTTAAGAAGATCCCTAGGGGCTGATTCTAATTCTCCCTTCCTCGTCCTCCTCTTCTCTTCACTCCCCTCTTCTTTAAACCCTATCTCCTAACAAGTATGAAAAAAGTTTAGAAGGTAAATTCTTTTCTATGCCTCTCAGCTAGAGGAGCTTCTATTAATATATTCTTAATAAATTTAAAAAATGCACTAAATCATATTTAAAATGACAAAAGAATAAAAGGTATTTCTAGTAGTTAGTTGAACGATACTCAATAAGGCTACTTGACAAACCTACTTGTCAGTAAATGGGGGTATCACTTGAGATGTTGGCAGCGTGTTGGATTTTGATTTGAACAGAGTAATGGATACAGCATACAGTGGATGAGGAATCAAGATTGATGCAGTCAAAGTACCAGACATGATGAGGACGCTACCGGAAACATAACGGCTTGGAGGACCATATTTGGGTGAACCAAATGAAGGCATACGCACAAATTGATGAGCATCATCTAAAGCTATCCTGCCTTAACTCAAAGTGTCATTTTTCAGCTTCATGGTAGAACTGGCGACATATTAACAAAACCTCCACACTTCTATAAAAACATAAACCTCCAGATATCTATTAAAATAGCAAGGAACAGTAAAAACTTTGGCTCTGCTTGCACTGTGGGTATCAAGCTGAATTTTTTAAAAAAGAAAAAATCTCAACCACATTGATTCTGATCAAACCGCATTGTAAGAGTTCATCAAATTTCCATCATTTTTTCATTCAAAAATAAGATTTCATGATTAGGAACGCAGAGAAATCAACAAGTAATTGCATGGCTAACATGGTAATAGATAAAGTTCACCTGAAATATAGGAACTCCATCAAAGCCCCTTGAACGATCTGCAGATTTTAACTAAAAATGAAAAGTTTATTAGCACTGCTGAAAATATGTGTAATAATGTAAGGAATTAAGGTTTTACTTTGCGTGACAGCGTATAAGAAGTATCTGCATTCATATTAGTAACTCAACGCTGCAATATAGGTGTGTGATGGTTCTATTAGTTATTTGAAATAATAGTGGTAATTCTATTGAACGAAAACAGAGCTCTCACAGAAAATTCAAGAAAACTGTATCTAATAAGAATAATGGAATTAAAATTCCAATAGCATACCTCTAGTGCATTCTTTATTTGGAGAGGATCGGGCAAAAACCTAAATGCGATGCCCTCAACCTTCAGCAAATATACCTACAGAAAATTATTTCAAAATATTTAATAACATATACAATAGACCCATGGCAATGTCAAAGGCTTGAAATAACACCGGGAATACACACCATAAAAAGTGTTAGAAAAGACAATGTCAAGACCCATGTTTTGACTCATTTGTGTATTTTCTTCCTTTTTTTTAGTCTGACATCTTGGATTTGAGATTATTCTCTCTTCTCTCCCTATATATTTGTACTCATACTTGTATTTACATACACAAGAAGGACATACAAGATTTCATATTTTCGCCCCAGTGTTCTTCTACATGGTTTCAGAGATCCACTGATCCTCCCGGCGGATACCCCCTTTTTTGACCGTCGGCCTGGTTTCCTATCCGCCCCCGACTTTCCAGTTTCCCAACCGCCCACCTTTGGACGGTCTCTTTTTTTTGCCTTAACCGCATCCTCTTGTGCGGGCTCGCTTTTCTCCTCCCTCCCTCCCGTTTCTTCTCTTCTCTCCCTTTTATAGGGATTCGTCTGGGCCCCGACTTCCCCCGGGCCCCCACTTCCCCCTGACCGCTCCGGCCTTTACCACTCGACCTCTTCTTTTTCTCTTGCGGCTTCTAAACTGTCGGCCTGCTTCTATCCGCAGCGGTCTGTCTCTATCTGTTGCAGCCTCTTCTGGTCGCGAACTGTTCTTACCCGCTCGACCTCTTCTTGTCGCGATTTGCTTCTCTCTGTCGCGGACTGTTCTTCCCCGCTCGACCTCTTCTTGTCACGCATTAATTCTCTTCATCGCGGACTGCGGTTTGTCTCTATCTGTTGTGGCTTCTTCTCTTCTAGGCGTCGCGGACTGTTTGTTGTCTCTTGCAACGCGGAGTTTTATTGCTCTTTGTGCGGGCACCTCTTCTACCCGCGGTGCTTCTCTTTTACCCGCTGCGGTCTTGCTCCCCTAACCGTTGTGGTCTTGTTTTGTCTTCCCGCTGCGGACTTGCTCGGTTCTTCTCTCTGCATCCTCCTGTCCGGCAGCTTTCTCTTTGTTGTTCGCAGCGACCTTTTCCGTAGCCGCTGTTCGCCACTGTTTGCCATTGTTCGCTGCGACCTTCTCCGTAGCCGTTGTTCGCTGCGACCTTCTTCGTAGCCGATGTTTGCCGCTACTCGCTGTGGTTTCTTCTCTGCTCGTTGCGATCTTATCTCTTGTTCGCTGGCGGTTTCTCTCTCCTGGCCGCTACGACCTTCCTGCTCGTTGGCCTCTTGTCACAGTCATGTGCTTAGCCGCATCTGGTTAGCCAATGATTGTGCTTAGCCGCATCCTGCCCTTTTCTTCTGGTGGCCGCAGTTGCCCTTTGTCCTGCTTTGCCGCAGATTTTTGTTGTACGCCTACCCGCTACCGATGTTGTTCACTCGCTGCTACTACGGCGACATCTCTTAGCCGCGATTTCTGCTAGCCGATGTGTTCTTGCGACGACTTCTCTTAGTCGTTGCTGATTCGCTTGCTCATGGGTTGTGATTTCTCTGTTGTTCGCGACCTATCTGCTAGTCGTTGCTTGTCGCTCCTCTGTTCGTCAAGGTTGTTCGATTGTTCCTGCTAATCTTGCTCGCGGCAAATCTTGCTCCTAGCCGTTGCACCGCCAGGCTGGCCCTTATACAATGGTCGTCCATGCTCCATACAGTGTTAAGACTGACATTGTCGCTCTGCGCACTCAACTACAGCGACTTACAGAGCTACCTTGCCGCTCAACTGGATCTGTTGTGTCTATTTTTGATGGGAGTATTTCCTGCCTTGCCCACGGTTCCACCTGGATTCTGGATTCCGATGCAACACATCATATTACCCCCACCAAACCTTCAAGATACTTGAACTCTGCGTATCCCAAGTTCATTACTGTTGTCAATGGGGACTCTAATCCGGTTGCTGGATCAGCCGACGTGACCCTTACCTCATCTCTCACTCTTCGCTCGGTTCTTCATGTTTTGGGCTCTCCTTTCAATCTCCTCTCTATTAGTTCTCTTATACACGATCTTGATTGTTGTGTGACTTACTCATCTACCTCGTGTTGTGCAGGATCGTCGGACGCAGACTGTCATGGGTAGGGGACAACTGGTTAATGGTCTTTACATTTTGGACCACCACTCCACGCTTCTCTCCACTACAAGTTATGTTGATTGGCATCGGCGTCTTGGGTACCCTCCTCTTCGCATACTCCAGAAAGCTCTTCCAGACACGTCCCTCACTGACTTCACCTGCGAGTCCTGCATTTACAGCAAACACCATCGTTCTACCTTTTCACCACATTGTACTCGGAGCAGTGCTCCTATTTTTCGGTTCATTCCGATATTTGGAGACCCTATAAAACTGTCAACATCTCAGGTTATCGCTACTTTGTTACATTCATTGGCGATTACTCTCGTGTCACTTGGTTGTACTTTCTTCATGATCGCTCTGAATTGCCCAGTGTCTTTTGTTCATTTATCCTTCTAACTCGTAACCAATTCTCTACAACAATTAAAACTCTTTGTACTGATAATGCTCGTGATTACACATGTCATATGTTTACCGACTTGTGCATTGAGTTCAGCATTATCCATCAAACCACCTGTGTCTATACTGCTCAACAAAATGGTGTCGCCGAACGCAAGAATCGCCACCTTTTGGAGGTCGCTCGCACCCTTATGACTCAAATGAATGTTCCCACCATATACTGAAATTTCACAATCTCTACGGCTTGTCACCTCATTAGCTGCTTGCCCTCCTCTATTCTCCATTTTCAATCTCCTGTTTCCCTTCTTTTTCCCTTCACATCCCTATTTGCAATCACTACTCGTGTTTTCAGTTGTGTATGTTATGTTCACAACTTTGGCCCCTCTACTGACAAGCTTGTCTCACGTGCAACAAAATATATGTTTGTTTGGTACTCTTCCACTCAGAAAGGTTATGTCTGCTACTCTCCCACTGATCAAAAGACTGTTACATCGGCCGACGTCACCTTTCTTGAGGACCAGCCCTATCATTCTCAACCCCTTGGCCCTCCACTGTCGTCATTGTCCCCTCCTCTGCGGCCAGTTATTCTCGTTCCTTCGCTATTACCACCTCTCCTCCCCACGCCACTCCCACCCCAACCACCTAAGTCGTTTATAATCCATGTGTACGCTCGTCGTCCTTCCTCTTCTGCTGCCCCAAGCCCGTTACCTTCTACTAATGACAGTCTGTGTTCCAATGATCTGACGGCGCCTTATACAGCTCACTCAATGGCGAATTATGTTTCTTTACATCACCTGTCCCCGGCACTTCGCACATTTGCTACTTCATTATCATCTATTTCTGTCTCTAACTCTATGCAGGAGGCTCTCCAACATCCCGGCTAGCGGACAGCAGTGGATGAAGAAATGACGGCCCTCCGGGCTAACCAGACATGGGATCTGGTTTCTCTCCCTCTTGTCCAGACTACTGTTGGCTGTAAATGGGTCTTTGTCATCAAGTATGCTCCTGATGGGACAATTGACCGTCTTAAAGGCCGTCTGGTGGCTCGCGGCTTCACAAAATAACAAGGTCTAGATTATGAAGAAACCTTCTCTCTGGTAGTCATGCTCAACACAATTCGTGTCCTTCTCTCTGTGGTTGTGCATCGCCAGTGGCCCTTACATCAACTGGATATCAAAAATGCCTTTTTAAATGGCAATCTTCAAGAGACGATCTACATGCAACAACTTTTTGGGTTTGAGACCATGGGGGAGTCCCGAATTTGTCATCTTAAGAAGACAATTTATGGTCTCAAACAATCCCCTCGGGCATGGTTCAATAAGTTCAGTAACGTTGTTGGGGAGGGCGGCTTTACTCGGAGCTCGGCAAACTTCTCTCTGTTTACTCGACATCGAACAACAGAAACGATTCTTTTTGTGTATATTGATGACATCATAATCACTGGAGATGATTTAAAGGGAATACAAGTGATCAAACAACACCCTAGTTTCGTGTTTCAAACAAAAGATCTGGGGAACCTTCGATACTTCCTTGGCCTTGAGATCGCAAGAAGTCCCGATGGCCTCGTTCTATCTCAACGGAAGTATTGTTTCGACCTTCTTCAGGATGTTGGTTATTCTGGATGCAAGTCGGTTAACACTCCTATGGATGTCAATCACAAGTTGTGTGTGCATGCTTCTGGTGCAGATCTTCTTCTTCCAAATCCGAAATACTATCGACGACGCGTTAAGAAATTGATTTACCTAACAGTCACGAGACCAGACATATCATTTGTTGTTGGGGTGGTCAGCCGGTTTATGCATTCTCCTCGGATGTCTCATCTTCAGGACGTCGAACGCATCCTCAGATATCTAAAAACTGCTCCTGGTCAAGGGCTGGCATACAAAACCTCTTCTTTTACTCCAACATTGGTTGCGTATTCAGATGCAGATTATGTTGGTTCCCTGGATGATCGGCGTACTACCAGCGGATTTTGTACCTACTTTGGAGGTCACCTTGTTACCTAGCGCAGTAAGAAACAAGTTGTGGTTGCTCGATCTTCAGCTGAAGCTGAATACCGGTCAATGACATCTGCTATATCCGAGCTTACATGGCTTGAAAGTCTCTTAAGTGATATGAAAGTAAAACTTTCCTCACCAACTACCTTACTCTGTGACAGTCAAGTTGCTATACACATAGCTAAGAACCCGGTCTTTCATGAAAGAACGAAACACATTAAAGTCGACTGTAATTTTGTTCGGGAAAAGATACAAATGAAGAAGCTGGAATTGAGACATGTTCCGGCTAAGGACCAAGTGGTTGACATTCTCACTAAGGTCCTATCAAGTGTTCTATTTTATCAATTTTTGTCCAAGTTGGGTTCCTACGACTTGTACGCTCCAGCTTGCAGGGGAGTGTTAGAAAAGACAATGTAAAGACCCGTGTTTTGACCCATTTGTGCATTTTCTTCATATTTGTTTTAGTCTCACATCTTGGATTTGGGATTCCTCTCTCTTCTCTCCTTATATATTTGTACTCATACTTGTATTTACATACACAAGAAGGGTATACAAGGTTTCATATTTTCGCCTAAGTGTTCTTCTACAAAAAACATATATAGTGGACTAACGAGTTCTCTAACTCAAAATAAGTAGACAACTGTAAAAACTCATATCTGCAACTGAGATAACTACAATTGATTCTTTTTGTTAGTTATATCTGCACATTTTAAATATGTTGAGCCGAGGACTTTGGCGTGATGTCTGACATTATTAATCAACATTTTGTAGATGTTATAACATTCTTATAAATTACTTTTAGCATTTGTTCTCTTGGTTAGAGATAAGCTTTTTGGAGCTTTACAAAGGTCGGTTTGATCTCGGAGGGTGGCATGTCGCTACTCTGTTACAAGTACAGAAAAAGAGAAAAAAATGGCTAATCCTCGGAGCTTTGATGGAAGCGCACCGGCCTTGAGTTGGCGTCGTGCTTACGGAACCTTGATAGGAGCGTTCCGGCTTTGGAAAATCCTCTAAGTCCACGGAACTTCGGGAGGGAGCGCTCTCGTTGATGCGGAACCTAAATAGGAGCGCTCTCGCGGAGGCGGTTGACGTCACTTGAGGCGTGAGGAATCCGTAGCGCAAGGAGAAGAGCAGAGCGAATTCCTGAGCAGAGAATCGACCCAAGTACACGACCTCGCCGGAAAATCTCAGAGCTCACTCTTGCCTTTGGAGTTGTTTGGCTTGAAATGAAGGCCTGAGGGTCTATTTATAATTTTCTGGAGGGGCGCTTCAGTAATTACAGCGGGGAGTGATTTGTGATGGCGAATGACGTAGCTTTATTTTGATCACGCGGATCACAAAATTTACTAAATGACGGAAGTGCCCCCTCTCACCCGGGCAGTTCGGGCGGCCCGGGCAGGGTGCCCGGAGGCGGTCGGTCGTAAAGGGTGTGGCCGGGGCTCGCCGGCCGCGCGCTGGCGCGAAACCTACGCAGTGCGCGGGAGCGCGGCCTGATGGCCGCGTGAGTGCGCGACCCGGAGGCCGCGCGGGTGACGGCTGCGCGCGCGCAGGCCGCGTGTGTGCTGCCTGCGCGAGGCACGAGGTCATGCGCTCTTAGGCGCGGACTCGGCGCGCCCTCCCGGTCTTCTCGGGTGCTTGCGGTTCTCGGCGTGTCGTTGGTCTAGTCGGGCCCTTTTGTACTTAAGTCGGATCAGCCCGGAAATTTCATGCGGACCCTATCAAATGCCCACAAATTTTTGCGAGTCATGATCCGCGAAGCGATGAGCACGGAAATTTTTAGCCTCAATCCCTTGCCTTGGGAGTCACGGACTTATAATTGCCTCAGTGTGTGCGCGTCATAAGTCATTTTTGTTTGCGGCGTGAAATGTCCCCTTGGTCGGACCTTGATGCTGGCGTAGACTCCTCAGAACCGCCCATGTCTGCATTGACGGTCGAAGATATATCCTGCCCCCTTGGTTCGATATCGCGGGAGAACCAGTGGGCTTGTCGTTACCTAAAGACGTGGAAGGACACACTGCAAATTTGAGTGATTTAGTGTCCTCTCATGTCAGGAACTGGGACGGAGCTTCTGGAGGCGGAGGCCGTCGATGGCGTCTGTGCCTTGGGATGTTGTAATAGAGTGAGCTTTCGCGTTTACAGGACACCAGGAGGCTTGGGGCCTTGGAGTGGATCGAGGTCGGACAGCTGAGCGAACCTTGAGACGATGGCTACGAAGGTAGGCTTGTGGCGGTTGTGTGTTGTCGAACTCTGCCTTATATTTGGTTGGGGATCCCGTGCCGCAAAGGCTGCGGGTGCATTCCGTTCCCCTAGTGGGCGTTGTCTTGAAAGGTGGTGTTGGTGATGGGGAAGCTGCCAATTGCGTCTGCGCTACACACAAGCTTGGCATTGTCGACTGGCATATTGCCTTTTTCATTTGCTTTGTTTAGTTGCGTGGGCCTTTGCGTGACGTGTTGACCATGCGATCCCCTACGGGTGGTGGCCTTGCGCGGTGAAGGCACCGTCGTCGTCATCAGGCTGGGGATCTTAGCAATTGCCGAGCAGTTCTTTACTGTTGTCCGTGTTGTGATGACTTGGTGCTGTGACATGTGTTGCGGCAGCCCGAGAGCATCTGGTGATTTTGTGTCCTCTGTTCGTCGGGCTCTATTGTTGGCGGCTGTCGCCGAGCGTTAGCAACGAGAGCTTGATGCTTAAGTGTGACGGGGAGGACACTTGCCCCCCTTGCCTTGGTAGTGTGGACGGACTCGAAGATCTGTTCGTTTTGAGAGGCGGCGACGAACCTTGGTTCGTGCGCGCATTGAGAGTGCCTGGGATTTGGCGAGGAGATTTTGCTCGCTTTCGCCTGGGGAGGACCAGGGTCCGTCCGCGCGGTAGTGGTGAAGAGCCTTTGTTCGGTCACTCTTTAGAAGGAACTGAGTGCGTCTGGATGGAGGTGGAGTAGCTAAAGAAAGAGAAGTCTCGACTGACCGCGGAGCTGAGGGAAGCCGAGGCTATGTGAGTGCATGCGGTGACCGAGTACAACCGGTCTCATGACTTTGAGATGGAGCGATCTCGTATTGCAGAGGAGGTCCGGTTTGGGATGATAGCGGTTGGAATTGATCTGCTTGAGTGCGATGTCACGCGCCGCTTGGGCTTTGGCAAGGGGTCTCGGGCTGCTCGGAGGTTACTGGAGCAAGGTGATTTGGGCGTGTAGGATGCCTCGGATGACAATGCTGAAGTCGATGTTGAGGGACGATCTCATTATGCCTTTTTTTGTTTGTTTGCTTCGCCTTTGTTTTATCGGGTGCGCCTTCGCATCGTCACATGATGATGTAACCCGCGGGGCAGCTTCCTTTTTTCGGATCTACCATGATCTGGTTGTGCATGGGTGTGTGTACTCTTTTGGCAAAGTACCGTTTATCTTGAACGCTGGCATTTTGCGCAGCTTGTTAGGGGAGATATTTGTCCACTTGTAATTTTGGGAGGACCAGAGTACGCTTAGGAGTTGGAGGCGAGGATCCCTCGCGCGCTCATTCCTTAGGAGAACCGAGATTCGCCCTGGTGGAGGTGACGAAGAACCTTTGTTTGAATGTGCTTTGGGAGAACCGAGGTTCGTCCGAGTGGAGGTGGCGAAAAACCTTTGTCGATTGCGCTTTGGGGAAACCGAGATTCGTCTTAGAGGAGGTGGCGATGAAGAATTTTTGTTCGATTGCACTTTGGGAGAACCGAGGTTCGTCCGAAAGGAGGTGGCGTAAAACCTTTGTTCAATCGCGCTTTGGGAGAACCGGGGTTCATCCGAGAGGAGGTGCCAAAGAACCTGTGTCCATTTTGCCTGGGAGGTGCAGACAGACCAGGGGGTGAGATGCCCTGTAGCGTGGGAGCAGAATGCTCAGCAGCGCGGGGGCACGAGTCCCTTGGAGCGCGGGATCGGATGCTCAGCAATGCGGAGGCATGAGGCCCTTGGAGCGCGGGAGCGGATGCTCAGCAACGCGGAGGCATGAAGCCCTAGCAGCGCGGGAGCGGATGCTCAGCAGCGCGAGGGCATGAAGCCCTAGCAGCGCGGGAGCGGATGCTCAACAGCGCGGGGGCATGAAGCCCTAGCAGCGTGGGAGCATGAAGCTCTAGCAGCGCGGGGGCATGAAGCCCTAGCAACGCAGGAGTGGATGCTCAGCAACGCGGGGGCATGAAGCCCTAGCCGCGCGGGGGCATGAAGCCTTAGCAGTGCGGGAGTAGATGCTCAGCAGCGCAGGGGCATGAAGCCCTAACAGTGCGGGAGCGGATGCTCAGCAATGCGGGGGCATGAAATCCTAGCAGCGCGGGAGCGGATGCTCAGTAGCACGGGTGCATGAAGCTCTAGCAGCGCGAGATCGGATGCTCAGCAGCGCGGGGGCATGAAACCCTAGCGCAAGAGCAGATGCTCAGCAGCGTGGGGGCATGAGGCCCTAGCAGCGCGGGAGCGGATGCTCAGCAGCGCGGGAAGCGGATGCTCTGCAGCGCAAAGGCATGAAGCCCTAGCAACGCGGGAGTGGATGCTCAGCAGCGCGGGGGCATGAGGCCCTAGAAATGCGGGAGCGGATGCTCAGCAGCGTGGGGGAATGAAGCCCTAGCAGCGCGGGAGCGGATGCTCAGCAACGCGGGGGCATGAGGCCCTATCAGCGCGGGAGCGGATGCTCAGCAACGAGGGGCATGAAGCCCTAGCACTGCGGGGGCATGAAGCCCTAACGCCACGTTTCTTGTTGCTTGCTTGTGTTATTCACCTCAGATCTTTGCTTCGGGAAGACGTGTATGTCTGACGGAAGTAAAGAGCAGTTACAATATAAAAGGAGATACAAAAGCGTGCACGCAAGTTCCATATTGCAGTTTATTATGCTAAAGGAAAAATACACGAAATCGAGACACGGGCTTTGCGCGCGTTATTAGGAGGAGCGACCCCCGCTTGTGCCCCTAGCCTATCTGCGTCAGGATGTTGCTCGTCCTTTGGCTGGATTGTCGCTCCGCGGTGCGGGCTTGTTTTGGGCGGCGTTTTGCACAAATCTTTCGAGCAGACCTTATCAGATGAGGCGCTCGATCTCATCCTTCAACCGGTTGCAGCCCTCTGTCTCATGGTCGTGTCCGTGATGGAAGTCACAATATTGTGACTGGTTTCCTCTCTTTGGTGCAAGCGGTTCGGGCATGCGAAGCTCACTGCTGTCACGGATGGCGAGGAGCACGTCGGTTCGAGTGCTGTTCAAGGGAGTGTAGTCTTGATGCGGACGAGTTCCTTGGTCCCGTTGGGACACTTGGCACAAGAGCGGGTCTGTAGCATAGTAAATGCACATGACGGCTTCAAAATGCCTGACGTGTTCCAGAAGGGTCGTCTGACCCATCAAATGTCTCAAAGTCGTGGAGTTGGATCCCGGGTGGAGCGGGATATGTCAGGACATTGTAGAGCTAGGGGGAGACGTGCCGCACTTTTATGTCAAGGTGCCACACGTGCTCGTATTCCTCCTTGATCATGTGTCTCACTTCCTCGCGAGTGAGTCCTCTATCGGTCAGAGTGGTGGCTTTCTTCATTGTATGAAAGTTTTCACGCGCAAGAATGGGAAGCTCTTCGGGGACTGCGAGGTGTGTGGAGCTGTTAGCGCCGGACGACTCGTCTGCGATGGGACCCTTGGAGCGGGCAATGTCTTCAGGCATTATCTGGCTCGGGATCTGCAGCGGTTGGCCTTCAGGAGCGATATCCATATTGAGAGCGCGGCGAGCCCTTAAGTTTCCCAGTAAGGCGAGCGTTCTTGCGCGGCGCTCCCTTCTCAGATGCCTGCATTCTTCTTCGGATGCTTGGGATGCGGTGACGGTGGATTCTCGCTGAAGCGGGGCGTTGCCTGCGGGCAAGTCGGCAAGGGCTGGATTGGTATGCTCCTTTGGTGTCATGTTACTGGCAGTTTGCGCGCTTCCCTTCGCCATTGCTGCAAGTTGGAGGATGTTGAAACTTGTCAGAGCTTCTAGGAACACATTCCCACAGACGGCATGTAAACCTTTTTATAAATCCCTATGAAAAACATAATCTTAACATTGAGTTGTTAGAGATCCCAATCATAACAAGTTGCATAAGATAAAAGAATACGAACAGTGCTAGTTTTGTCGCTGGAGCAAATATCTTATAATAATCCACCCCATACGTCTTGGCATACCTCTGAGCAACTGATAGAGCATCACATCTTCCCACAATACCCTCCTAATTTTGTTTCATCAAAAATACACATGTTCCAAAAGACTTTCTTGATAGGGGGAAGACGAACAATCTCTTAGGCATAATTCTTCTCTAAAGCTGTCATTTTGTCAACTATAGCATATTTTCATTCAGGAATATCATTAGTAATATATCAATGGTTAGGAATATCTATGGAAGAAAGAGAGGCAGAATATGCTTTATATTCAGATGACGTGGACTGCTAGAATACAAAGCTCTAGATATGATGATGAGTAATAGTAATGTGAATACCATTTAGGAGAGCAATATAGAGGTTAGGAATATCTTTATGACTTGGCTCCAAAGCATGTACTGGTCAAACAAAAGCGGGTTCTGAGCAAGGAATAGCGTCAAGAATTGTTTAAGCTCAGGGGTCGTAAGAATGTATATAAGGACAAAAGGAAAAGGATGGTCCACTTCACAAGTGGTTATCCTCTTCCCTTTGAGAAAATCCATAAATGGATCATGAAATAATGGATCCCCTTACGAAAAATAACATCCATGATGCAGAAAACGTAACAGAAAAAAGATATATAACTCGTAGTCTTTCATAGTGGTGGAATAACCAATAAAGGCACACTTCAATTATAAAGAGTCCAGCTTGTCACAATTTTATTGGTGAACAATGACAAAGCAGACATGCTCAAAAGTTTTTGTAGAAAGAGTAGAAGCAATGAACGGTATACTTGCGGACAAGTAGGTGATAGGTGAGACATAGTTGAAATATGTGATGGAAGATGATTAATTAGGCGTGTAGAAAACATCTGTCAGAAAATGTTTAGGAAGAAGCATAGTAACTAACAAACATTTTGCAACTTCTAATAAATGTGTGTTGTTCATTTTTGCTACTCCCATATATCACAAGTTGAATCAGGGAGCCTATAACTATGATAAGCCCTCCATGACAAAGAATGAAGTTTTCAGAGAACAACAACGTAATATTTTGCATCATATTTCTTCCGGGATGGATTCTCATGACTAGGTTGAATAATCAATCTGTCTACATAACGTTTGGTTGCATATAACATGTTGAGTTGGAGGTGTGAAAAATCCAATGCCTAGGATGTACACAACCGACCAGAAGAAAATCACAAAGGAAAACTTGCAGGAAATGCTTGAAATCAAGAAAATAAGTTTGCAACACCACATAGATCAAAACCCGGACATACACCGAGACATACACGGTTATATGATTCCGTTTGAAGTCCGCAAGAAATAAGACAGAGAATCTGAAAATTACAGAAAACAGATAAACCTCCTCAAATCTTCAACTCCTTCTACAGCGACGTGCGAGCAAAACGCCGCTTCAAAAAATCACACCAAGATGAAGACCTCGTTGAGGGCTACGTCGTGGAATCAACGATCTCTAGAAACGGCAGTCGTGCGGTGGTGAATCTTAGAGAGAAGTTTCTCTCTCTATAAACCTTCACATAACAGTTGTGGCGGCGATCCTTCTTCACGGGAGGGAGAATGATAGCTACAGTATCATTAAAAACTTATGGCACTAATTAAGAGCATATATATATATATAAGTAAAGGCAGCAGTCGACTTGCGTTGAAATCTAGAATCACGGTGGCGTCAACTGAACTGAGGTAGCGTTGGCTGGATGATGAAGTGGCGTCGACTGAAACCCCCCATCAGATCTGCATCAACATCAAAGAAGCGTTGATATCCGATCCTCCCTATCAGAGCATGCATGTGTTGAGTTCTTCATCAACCCATATCAAAGCATGCTTTGAATACATATCAGAGCAACTATTATGATTATATATATGATATATAAATTTCACCTTAAAGCTCAACACTCCACCTCTTAAGGTCAAATCCAGATACAAGTCCGAGTAGTCTGCGAAGGCGCTCAAACGGCCCCTTGGATAGAGGCTTCGTAAAGATGTAGGTGATATTGTCTTGAATACGAACGTACTCCATGGCAAGAGATCCACCAAGTACTTCCTCCTAAATAAAGTGGTGCTCGATCTCGATATGCTTTGTTCGCGCGTGACAAACCGAATTTGTAACAAGCTTCAACGCACTTTCGTTGTCATCGCGGAGCAAAGTAGGATTACGAACTTTTTCATAAACATCCTCCAACAACCTTCGCAACCAAATGCATTCCTGAGCCGTCAAGGACGACGCCTTGTACTCTGCTTCAGTAGTGGAGATGGACACCGAATCTTGTTTCTTGCTACACCACGAAATCGTCGTTGAATCGCACATAAAGACGTACCCCGACGTCGACTCGATCGTTAGCATCTCGGTCATAGTCGACATCCGTGAAACAATGTAAACTGAAGTCGGTGTCTCTTCCAAACAGCAACCCCATGTCCGAGGTTGATTTAACATACTTTAAAATTCCCTTTGCCACCTCCAGAAGAGGCTTCCTAGGCTCTTGCATGTAACGGCTCACTCGACCAACTGCAAATGAGATATCTGGCCGTATAATCGTCAAATAAATAAGACTTCCCATCAGAGCCCGGAAGGGCTTAGGATCAGGCAAGATCCTTCCTTCATCCCGACGAAGTTTCACTCCAACTTCAAGTGGAGTAGAGCAGCGCTTCTCATCTGCCATGCCAAATCTCTCCACGATTCGCTCTATATAGGCCTTCTGAGAAATCAGCACCCTGCTCTTCTTCCTCTCCACTTCAATGCCAAGGAAATGGTGTAGCTCCCCCAAATCCTTCATCTCGAACCGGACTGATAGTTCTGTCTTAAGCATTGTCACCTCTCCGTCGTCATTTCATGTAATGATCATATCATCAACATACAACAGTACGAGCACGTGAAGTCCACTCTTCTTCTTCACAAACAAACTCGAGTCAGAGTCCGATGCATAGTACCCGCAAAATAACAAATACTTCGCAATTTTTCCAAACCAAGCTCGAAGCGCCTGCTTCAAACCATAAAGGGTTTTTTTCAACTTACAAACATGCTCTGAATGTGACTTGGACACGTACCCAGGTGGTTGCTCCATAAAAACTTCCTTGTCAATCTCGTCGTAAAGAAAAGTGTTCTTCACGTCGAGTTGCCATAAATTCCAACCTTGGCTCGCCGCCAATGCAATCACCACCCGCACCAAAGTCACCTTCGCCACCGGGCTGAATGTTTCCTCATAATCATCTTCATACTGTTGTGAAAACCCCCAAGTAACAAGGCGAGCCTTGTAACACTCTATGCTGCCATCCACCTTCTTTTTGACCATATACACACACTTGCAAGTGACCGGAGCAACGCCATCAACTTTGGGAACAAGGTCCCAAGTTTCATTTTTCCAGAGGGCATCCATGGCCTTCTCCCACTCCCTTACTCAAGTGGCCTCCTCAAAACACGACGGCTCTCGCTCGTTAAGAGGACCTACAAAGAAGCAAGAACACATGCTAACAAGATTAACTTCCATGTAGCGAGTCGGTGGAACGATAGTCCTCTTCGACCTCCGCAAAGTAGAATAACTCTCCACCGCTCCAACAACATCATCACCATCAACTCCCCTGCCAGAATAACTTGGAGCATTGCTCCCCCTACTTTCAGAACCTGAAGCACCTAAACTAGAGCATGTTGAAATAGGAGCGCCTTGAGACAAGGGCAACTCCACCAAAGAGTTTTCAGCCACTCTTTCTTCCCTCCTTCCTTCACTTCTACCTCTTGCACTCTCCTCCAAAGCAACAGTAGAACCTCCTTGATAAGAAATCAACTCATCAAACACCCCATCACAAGACAAAATGAACCGACGTGTATGCGGGTTCATGCACTTCCACCCCTTCTTTTGCTCGTCATAGCCAATGAATATGCACTTGCGTGCCTTTGCATCCAACTTGGTTCTAAGAGCATCCGAAACGTGCACAAAACAAGTAGCTCCAAACACTCGCAAATGCTTCACACTCGGCTTCTTTCCAAACATCATCTTGTGTGGAGACTATAGCTTAATAGGACTTTGCGGCAACCTATTGATAACGTACGTCGCGTAAGTCATTCCCTCCGCCCACAAGGCTTTGGGTATGTCACTTGCATGCAACCAACACTTGCATCTTTCCTCCAAGTGTCGAATCTTCCTTTTAGCCACTCCATTTTGTTGTGTAGTGCGAGCACAAGATAGCTCCCGCCTAATACCATGCTTCCTGCAAAAAATAGATAACTCGTTAGAAGTCAACTCTCATTCGTTGTCCGTTCTCAGCTTTTTGATCCGCAAATTCAGCACGCCTTCTAATTTCTCCTTGAATTCCACAAACTTCTCGAAGACCTCCGACCTCTCCTTCACACAATACACCCATGTGTATCGAGAAAAGTCATCCACTAGCACAAGCAAGTACAGGGTTCCTGAATATGTTGGTGTGATGCACAGTCCCATCAAGTCACCATGAATACACTCCAACGGCGCATTGCTCCTGGAAAGAGTCCTGTCAAATGGGAGGCGATGTGTTTTCCCAAATTGACACTCTTTGCAAACATGATTGTCACCGAATGAAGATAAGTTAGGTAAGTCTTTCACAAGGCCTTTTGCCACCATAGCTTTCAACTTATCCATCCCCACATGACCCAACCTCTCATGCCAAATCACTTCACTGTCATTGGTCTTCATCTTGTTTACATAAGAGATTGTAGATAGCACATACAAATCCTTCCCACACCGTCCAGTGTGAGTAACGTCCGCCTTCATGGAAGAGAAGTTCCGCAAGAACTTTACCTTTGTAGGCCCAAAGAGAACATGATAGTCTGCATCCACCGCATTCATCATCGAGAAGAGGTTCTTCCTCATCCCCGACACATGATAAACACTGTTCAACTTGAGTGCACTTTCATCACTGCCCAATGTAACTATCCCTTCTTCTCCACCGCATGTACTGAATTATCCATCGTCACAGTAACATCATTCCCCTCGTAGACCTGAAGGGAGAAGAATTTTGATTTATCATCGGTAAGGTGATGATCACCCCCAAAATCAACAATCCAATCATCCTGAAAATTTATGGAGGCCAAGGCATCGACCGACGTCGCCGTCATCTCTGCCAAGGAACAATTTCCACATTCTGCTTCATCTTTAGATTCCTCTTCTTTCTCTGCTACGTGTCCCGGCTTGAGATTCGCCTTGCAATCTCTCTTGAAGTGACCCGATTTGTTGCACCTATAACATTTGGGCACCTTCTTCCCTCCATCAAACCTGGGAGGAAACTTCCGTTCATCTCCCTGTGATGAGGTAGAATGACCCTCTCCCTTGTTCTTCTTCTTCTACCTATCCCAGTTCTTCTTCCCGGAGAATAAGACCTCACTTTCTCCCCCTGAAATAGTGCAGCCCGACATTTGCTTTGCCAAGCTTTCTTGCGAAGCCAATAGATTATCCAACTCCAACAAGGATGGTTGAATAGCCCACCCTTACACTGAAGTAATAAACGACACATACTCCTTCCGCAAGCCGCAAATAATATGATGCTTCATCTTGTCCTCCGAGATCGGTTTATCCGGGTCCAACGTTGATATCTCTGTGCACAGGATCTTCATCTTCAAGAAAAAGGCTGAAATCGACATCTCTCCTTGATTCGCCTTCGCCAACTCATTCTACAAGAATTGTAAACTTGCGAAATTCTTCTTGTTGAACAATCCATCCAACGATGCCCAAATCGCTGAAGTCAATCGGCATCCGATGATGTGATCAAACAAGTCTGAAGATACTGCCCGTTAGAGCGTGAGCTCGACCTTCGCATTCATCTTCTTCCATGCTCTCACCTCCTGACCGTTGTCCCCGGCCGGAATAACTTCCACCTGTTCATCAACGCCAACAAGCTCCTACAAATCTTCTCCCAACAGATAACTCTACATACATGATTTTCATTTCTTGTAACTTGTGTATGTCAACAACTCAATACCAAGACCTCTCGCATATCCTCCTGCATCGTCCATTCATGTATACCGATCTTCTTCACCGAAGAAACTTAGCAATCACCGCTAAAACCGACGTGGATCTGATACCATGTGAAAAATTCAATGCACAGGATATATAAACCACCAAAAGAAAATTACCAAGGAGAACTTGCAGGAAATATTTAAAATCAAGAAAATAAGTTTGCAACATCACACAGATCAAAACCCGAACATACACCGAGACATACACGGTTGTATGATTCTGTTTGAAGTCCACAAGAAATAAGACAGAGAATCTGGAAATTACAGAAAATAGATAAACCTCCTCAAATCTTCAACTCCTTCTACGGCGATGTGCAAGCAAAATGCCGCTTCAAAAAACACACCAAGATGAAGACCTTGTCGAGGGCTATGTCGTGGAATCAATGATCACTAGAAACGGCGGTTGTGCGGCGGCGAATCATAGAGATAAATTTTTCTCTCTATAAACCTTCACAGAACAGTTGTGGCAGCGATCCTTCTTCACGGGAGGGATAATGATAGCTACTGTATCATTAAAAACTTAGGGCACTAATTAGGAGCATATATGTGTGTGTGTGTGTGGGTAAAGGCGGCAGTCGACGTGCGTTGAAATCTATAATCACGGTGGCGTTGACTGAACTGAGGTGGCGTCGACTGGATGATGAAGTGGCGTCGACTAAAACCCCCAATCAGAGCAGCGTCAACATCAAAGATGTGTTGATATCCAATCCTCCTTATCAGAGCATGCATGCGTTGAGTTCTTCATCAACCCATATCAACGCATGCTTTGAATACATATCAGAGCAACTATTATGATTATATATATGATATATAAATTTCACCTTAAAGCTCAAGAGGCGGTGCCTTTCAAAGTAGTTAGTATCGTCCAAAGCACGACCATACTCTTCATAGAGCCAATGGAGGCTCTCTCCCTCGAGATGTTCTCAATGAGGTAAGAGTAGAATAATTTGATGGAAAAAAAACATGTTTGCAAGGCTATCCATAAATCCAACTTAAGGGTTAAAACAATTAGAGTACACACTGTCATGCTCTTCATAGAGCCAATGGAGCCTCTCTCCCTCGAGATGTTATCCATGAGATAAGAGTAGAATAATTTGATGCAAAAGAAATGTTTGCAAAGCTATCCATAAAGCCAAATGAAGGGTTAAAACAACACGGTGTACAAATCTAAGATAATCGGCACGCATCATCTTCAACAACATCGAGGGTGAACTTCAATCAAAACAAAAATGAGAGAATATGGATCCATTAGACCACACAATAATGTGCATCAACACAAAAGAGGTAGACACTAGAAACCGTCAAAAGTTGATTCCGGCTCTCTTCTAACTTTTAAACCGATGGACACTTCAACGAGGAAAAAATAGCAAGATGGCAAAAACTCCTAACACATTGCATTAGCCAACTATGCGCATAAATATAAATCACTCTTTTCAGTTCATCCCGACTATCCCTACTGTTACATTGTTCATCTATTATATAAATCCATTGTGATTTCCTTGATAACTATCATGAATTTTATATTGTAACTAAAGTTTGAAGCATGCATGCCGTTTTTCAAAATATTCATGTTCATGGAAGGCCAAGAGAGGGGGATAGAGAGAAAGAGACCTGATCAAGATTGATTGGAACAACCCTTGCCCCTTTCCCCAATACAGGTTGCCTTAGTTGAACCTGAAGATCAAGGATAAATTGTCCAATTTAGATGAAGAAACGGAGGAAACGCTCAGTTAGGGCAACGGCTGAAGTAACAAAAACCTGAGCGAGAAGAGACTGGGCATCCTCTTGGCGGAAGCAGAGGAGGCCGAGTGACTTAGCCCCATTGTTGGGGTCGGAAATGAGGACGAACTCGTTGTTGGCGTTGCCGACGGTGTACACCGCCGTGCCGGCGAGTGTCTGCGCGACATAATCAGCGCTCAGTGCGATGTCGAAAGAGTGTTTCCCTTGCGCCGCCATGGATAGGGCGGCTAGGGGTGCAGCTGCAGGAGAGCATGCTGCGGCGAGGGCGGTGGCAGCCGACGGCTAATCGACTGGAAAGGTCAGCATTGAGGCGGGAAAAATCGGCACTGATACGGGAAAGGTGGTGATGGATAAAACAGGATATGGAGGCGATAGGGTTGGGAAATGGAGGAGGAGAGCAGGAGGAATCCATTGAAATGGCTGAAAGAGGGAAAGTGGCGGAAAAACCCGGCATCTCTCTCTTTCTCTCTCTCTGTCTCTCTCTCTCCTGTAGCGGAGTTTTCTAGCTTCTGGCGCGAACTGTCAGTGGACTGAGCTTCATCTCTCTCTGCAGCCAGCATTACATCTCACCTGGCATCATCATCAGCTGGTCACCTGTGTAAAATTTAAATTTTCTCGTGGAAGTTCGCAGGAACACTCAATCATAATTAAGTCATGTAGAAATTAACAGCAATAGAAGCACAAGAGTCTCAAATTTGGATTATCAACAACTTCTTTACAATGCGAGACATACATTGTGATGCATGATTTCGCAATATACCCGATGGAAACAGAAAAAATTACAAGTAAGAAGAAATTGCACGGTCTGAAGAGTGAAATCGCACAGACCACACAAGTCTCTGACTGCAAGTCCTGTCCGCCGAAACCGCCAAGTCGCCAACTACAACCAAGGCATGCGGACTGCCTTTGTTGAATGCTGATGAACTGAACTGAATCCGTTGATAGACCGGGCGAACTGCTCGAACTGACCGCAACCTGGAGGAAGTGACTTCAAGCCGTTGAGACCGCGACCTGCTGAATACCGCTGACTGTAAACCACAAACTATTCCACACTGAGTTTTTCAACTAGTTGCCTAGTCGCTCAGTGCTAGCCGCGCAGCCTGTACAGACAAGTCAACTTTACTTAGTTGCGCGGGTTAGAAAACCGCAATCGCAAGATCAAAACGTGAGCCGAGTTCTCACTGTTTTGTAATATATGACGATTCGGGGACCACTATTTGTAGGCGATAGTGGGAGTGTGATCACTGTCACGGTGATAGGATAACCGCCCGTCATCAAGCAGCTAAACCAACGTATCCGCATAAGTGTGGATACCAACATCAGTTCGCCACAGATAAACATCTATCTGCATAGACGAAAAGAACAACCAGTCTGCCAAGCCGAGCGGACAACAACATCAGTCCGCATGGACTTAGCAAACCAGCCACGCATTCTGATCCATCATCGTACTTATGATGAACTGCCGGTCTCCGCAACCAAACCGAGCAGTATAGCAGACTTGGCGAACTCCAGAGCAGACCACGCAACCATGCTGATAGTGCGAACTGGGCAACAAACCGGACTTGTCATTGTTGAAATTTGTGAAGTGGAAGTGGGTGATGGGACAGGTCGCGCGGCCTGTGGCGGACAGCTTTGGCGGAAACCGGACTGAGGTTTGCGGCCTGGTGAAAAGTCTGGTCGGCTGTGCTGAGCGGGTTGTTGCAAGTCCGCGGTTTGGTGCGGCCTGGTATCTGCGGATAGAGAGGCTTGCGGACTGGTGCTTTGCTCAGTAGTCGCGGGTGCAAGCTTGTGCTGAAAGGCGGACGAGTTCGCAGCCTTGCGGACTGGTGTGTCCGCGGTTTGGGCTGTTGTGGACTGGGCCTTGAGCTTGGCTGAGGCCCAGCTCAGGTATTACAGCAGGTCTTGCTGTGGAGACCGGTTGGCGGACTGGTGTTTGGAGTCCGGGATGAAGCTGCTTAGCTCGCGGACTGATTGCGGTCTGTGCTAGGGTGTTTGGCGGATGGGACTTTGTGTCCGCCAACTGGCCCTTGAGAACACACCATGGTGTCCGCCGTATCCGCCAAGTCCGCTGTGACCGGGCGGACTGTTGCTGTTTGCCTTTGGTCGTGGACTTGTGGCGGATTGAGGTGTGAGACTGCCTCGGGTTGGTGCGGACAGCCATTGAAGAGGGTTTGTTGTCCTGAAGCAGTTGGAGCTTTGCGGGCTGGTGCCTTGTCAGCTTAGGCGGACTGTCAACGGTTGTCGTGCTCCTGGCGGTTTCCTTGGTATCCGGCTAAGTCCATGCGGACTCAGCGGACGGTGGTTGTGTTCGCGCGGACTGTGGGTGGTGTCGCTATCTCTTGGGCGGTGACCACACTCCTCACCTTGCCTATAAATAGGACGCAGTAACCTAAGTAACGTGAGTGAACAGTAAATTGGGTTGGGCGAGTGCTGCGGTCTGTGTTTTCCAGTCCGCGCGGATTGTTTCAGGCTGACGGTTTGCTGTGTGCAGGTCGCGCGGATAATCAAGGAGCCAGGAGCTTGGCTTTGACTTCGGTCAGTGCTTGGAAGTGTGCGGTCTCTTCAGCAGGAGGTCGCTCTGCGGCTTGTCAGTTCTGTTTCAACCAGCTTCAATAACCTGTCCGCCGGCTTCAGGCGGGTAGGGGAGTTCCTCAGTTCGGGTTCAGCAGGAGGCGACGGTCTGTCCGCGCGGCCTCGCGGCTTCGGCGGAATTCGGCTGCAGCATAGCTTGGGTGAGCTCAGCGGTCTCGGCGGTCTCGGCGACCTCGCGGTCTCGGCACTGGAGTGCTGTCCGCTCGGCTTGTTTTTTGGTTCTTTCTGTTCACAGCTGTAATACTAGCATCACGCTATGTATGCGGATTGTAAAGAAGTGAATGATAAGACCTTCTTGTGCTTCCATTGTTTTGTTGGGTGCAACCTCTAGTCCTTGGGTTTTCCGCAGGTTCACGAACTGGGTAGTTTCGAAGATATTAATTTGGTGTTTGGGTTATCTGGCTGACCACGTTGAGAAAATTTAACAGTCATAACACCATGACCAAGTCCACACAACCAGCAAACTCTGGCACAAACCACACGAATAGGCCCCAACGAACTAATCGGTTAGATTCCACAGACCACGCTAACCGCCTGCCCCTTTGCGAGCCAGAGAACCTGCCAAGCTCCAAGCGGACTGTACGGTCTCAATCCAGATCGCAATAGTCACGGTTAGACAAGGCTAACCGCCCGGTTACTCTCCAGAGTGCTTGTTGAACCAGAGCGCAGAAGAGAAGAGAAGAAGTCAAATTCCGTCTAGCTGCCATCTTCTACCCACCAGACCGTTGACGGTCTCTACGGTCTGTATGGTCTGCTTTATCAAACCGCCCACTCAATTTTACTTTCACTTCAAAAAAATTCAGCACTCCCCCTTAAATTGAGAATTGGAAACCAGTCCGGGCAAACCCCGTAACTGAATAAATGGTCCCTTCGGCAATGACTTCGTGAAGATATCTGCGATATTGTCCTGGCTCTGCACATACTTAACCATCAGAGACCCCTCCAACACATTCTCTTGAATGAAATGATGCTCAATCTCGATGTGCTTGCCCCGCACATGACAAACTGGATTATTGACCAGTTTGAGAGTACTCTAGTTGTCACCGCGCAGCAGAGTGGGACCTCGCACCTCCTCATAGATGTCCTCCACTAATCTCCTAAGTTAGATGGTTTCCTGAGTTGCCAAGGCCAAAGCCTTGTACTCTGCGTCCGTAGTGAAGACAAATATTTAATCCCGCTTCTTGCTACACCACGAGATAGTTGTTCCGCACGTGAAGACATATCCCGACGTCTACTTCCGATTATCAGAATCTCCCATATAATCAGCATTCGTGTAACTATGCAGCTTAAAACTTGTGTCCCTCTCATAAAAGTGGCACATATCTGAGGTGGACTTCACGTACTTCAGAATGTTCTTAACCGCCACAAGATGAGGCTTCCACGGCTCTGTCATATACCGACTTACTCGACCTACAGCATAGACAATATCTGGTTTTGTAATCATCAGATGTATGAGACTCCCCATGAGAGCCCAGAACACCAAGAGATTTGAAAGAATCCTTTCCTCATCATGCCAAAGCTTCGGACCGACCTCTATAGGAGTGGAGCTATTTTTTCTTTCCCGCATGCTGAACCGCTTGACGATTCTCTCCGCATAGCCTTTCTAGGAAACTATCAAACCGCTCTTCTTTCTCTCAACCTCAAGTCCAAGAAAATGGTGGAGCTCCCAAAGATCCGTCATCTCAAACCTGATAGCAAGCTTAGCCTTGATCCCTGCTACCTCTTCCTTTGAGTTATCGATGACGATCATAGCGTTAACATATAATAGTAATAGGACCTGAAGCTCCTCTCTCTTCTTAACAAACAGACTTGAATTTGAATCTGAAACAAAGTAACCACAGAACTTGAGGTATTCTATAATCCTCTCATACCATGCTCGAGGCGCCTACTTTAGACTATAAATGGTTTTCTTCAGCTTATAGGCGTGTCCTTAATGTTTTTCAAAAACATAACCAGGTGGTTGCACCATGAAAATGTCATTGTCAATCTTGTCGTAAATGAAAACATTCTTTACGTCGAGTTGTCAAATCCTCCACCCTTAGAAAGCAGTCAAATAAATCACCACCCAAAATGAAGTCATCTTAGCCACCGGACTGAACGCCTCTTCATAATCCTCATCATACTACTGCGAGAACTCCCTGAACTACAAGACGAACCTTATACTGCTCGATATTGTTGCCAGCCTTCTTTTTCAGCTTGTAAATCCACTTGCATGTCATAGGAGTGATGTCTTCGACCTTGGTCAAAAGGTCCCAAGTCTCGTTCTTCCTGAGGGCGGTCATCTCCCATCCATAACATCTTCTCATTCCTTAATATCAGTGGCGTTTTCAAAGCAACACATCTCATTCTCATCCAAGGGACCTGCAAAGAAACATGAGATGAAACTCACCATGTTTCCATCCTTATATCGAGTCGGTGGAATAATGGTCTTTTTGGACCACCGCAGGGCTTGAACTTGATCCACCACTTCCACTGCTTCTTCTAAACTAGTTCTCCTTCCGGTCATACCAAGAGTATCGCTCCCTCTGCTTCCAGATCCAAAAGCTTTCGCCCCAGACCTAGATGAAACTGGAGCAATTGGTGATACAGACAACTCCATTAGAAGATTCCGAGTAGCTTCAACTTACCCTCTTTCAGACCTGCTCTCCTATAGCTCCACATGCGAGCTACCCTGGTATGATGTCAATTAATCAAATATCACATCTCGGGAGAAAACGAACTTCCGTATCACTAGATCCATGTATTTTCAGCCCTCTTTCTCTCATTATAACCGAAGAAGACTAGTTTTCGCATCTAGTTTCGTTCTGAGAGCGTCTGGAACATGCACGTAGCAGGTTGACCCAAACACCTGAAGATGTTCCACATTGGGCTTCTCCTTGAACATCAGCTCATGTAGAGACTTCATGTTGTTCAGACTGAGAGGCATTCAGTCGATGACATATGTCGAACAGGTCATTCCCTTCGCCCAAAAAGCCCTGGGAATGCCTTTGGCATGAAGCCAGCACTTGCAAGTTTTCGTCAAATGATGGATCTTCTACTCTGCAACTCTATTTTGTTATAGAGTATGTGCATAAGTAATCTCCCTTCGGATTCCGAGCTTTCAGCATAAGTTGGAGAACTCATTTGAGTTAAACTCCCCTTTATTGTCAATTCTCAACTTCTTGATCCGTAGACCAGGCCAGCCCTCCACAAGCTTCTTGAACTCCACAAACTTCCTGAATGCTTCTAACTTCTCCTTTATAAAGTATACCCAAGTATACATTGAAAAGTCATTGACCAGAACCAGCATATACCTGCTACCGTCGATGTACAACTCATATTCGTCGAGGAGTGGTCCCACCAAAGCCAGGTAGACACAAATCGAAGTCAATAAGTCAAGATGTAGGTCAGCGTCAATGCACCAACATACCGAAGGCCTGAGCGAGTATGGTGAGCTCCCCTTGCATACTCGCCAGGTAGGCGACTAGGTGCGATACTCGCCCTGCCGTGCGAGCTCCCCCAGGAAGTTGCCTTGTTGCCAAGGGGGTGGGGTATAAATATACCCCCCACCCCCCACCCCTATCAGGATTTCCCTATAAATAGGACCCCAAGGGTACGAGGTGAGACACGAAAAATCCCGACAAGGATCTCGTGAGCTCTGTTTCCTTAGAGACCAGGTCGCAACCTCGCGACTTTGTTGCCAACTAGTTTCCCTCATACCCAGCTCGACCAATATTGGTTGTGGAGGGATTGCTTCTTTCAAGCATCCGGGTACGTTGTGGGACCTTCCTGCCGCAACATTTGGGGTCATGTTTGTTGCTTTTCTTCATCCTAGTCACTTAGGCTACCTAGCCTTGCTACAAGGCCAGTAACTTTAGGGTGTCTCGATCATGTTTCTGAGGTTGGGAATTTTTCTAGTTTCAACACTTGGTGCGGTGAGCGTAGATAGCGGCTAAGGAAGAAAGTTTGGTGGTTTGGCGAGATGGTGAATGACGACGAGCATGAAGAGTTAGTCAGCAACTCGACTGGTGATGGTAACCCCGCGCGAGGTAGCGAGTTCGTGACTGTAGCAGCATTTGAGGACTTCGCCAGGAGGATCAAGATGACATTACTCGCCGGACTTTCTCATCGCCCCGATGTCACGACGACCTCCCCTCGACGCGTGACACCGCCATATGAGGAAGTTCAATCGAGGCGAGCTGGGAAGGAGCCCGCTTGGGCGGGGGAAAAGCGATTGATGCAGTCGCGGCATTATTCGACGGGTAATCAGGGTATCAGATTCTGAGATCCAGAGCCATCAAGATACCGCGATACTCGCCGTTGTAGAGAGTATGATGATTTTAGCGAGGATGAAACTCGTCATCGTCAGGGGGAGAGGAGCCCCTTTTCTAACGAGATCCTCGCGGCCCCAGTTCATGAGGGGTTCAGAGAGCCCGTCCTCACCTACTACTATAACAGAGATGACCCGGTCAGACATCCCTGAAATTTTCCTTTTTGACATGACAGATAAAGTGATGATAAATTATCGTGTAGTGTTAGTAAACCTCTATTTAATTTATCTTTAGACAATTTTAAGATCAATTTGGCGCTAGAGTGGCCAAGACGCCTATGTCATAATTCAATTTCATCATTTTTTTGAAATCAAACATTTTAAAGTACTAAGCAAAAGATCATGAAAAGAAATCATATATACACTACATGTTCTTGGTGAAGTAAATACAACTTCATTTGACTTAGGATTTATAATTTTACAAAAATTTGTAGACGACTCAAATAAGATGGTTAGACCTTTATCATAGAATTGACTAATAAATTTTAAGTTATGTTTCAAGCTTTCTACATATAAAAAATTTGTAAGAGTAATCGAGTCATTACCCACTATACCAATTCCTATGATCCATCCCTTTTCATTATCGCTGAATGTTACCATCTCTCCTTTCTTCTTTGCTTGTCTAAGGAACTTTGCTTTATTGTCCGTCATGTGTTTAGAGCATCCAAAATCCAGGCACCATATTTTATTTTGTCCTTAGCCTGCCAACACACATAACAAGAAGATGAGAGTAAATATCCAGATACCTAAGTGGTTTCTCACATAGAGTAGGTGGAAACCTTAGGCACCCAAATTTGCTTCAAGGTAAAATGTCCCATTCTCCTGCAAGATCCAGAGGTGTGACCAGAGTCAAGGAATTTAGTATACAAAATGAAGACCCTTTTTAGTTTTGGACTCTTGCTGGAGGACTGGGGGCAATCAGAATTATAGGAAAAAATTTTCAAGGACCGATAATTATTTCTGTTGCTACCAACAACAATATATGTTACCGCCAGGTGATAGTGTTAGAGACCAAAACCTAGTTCATACTTCATGTTTCTTTGACGTTGGTTTTTAAAGAGGTGTTTTCTCCGACTAGGATTCCACACCTATTTGCAATTTTTTTTCCTGAGATCAATTTAGGAGAGAGAAATTTTCAGGCCATTTTTAAGTCCCCCTTTTGAAGTTTGAGAGATTTCACTTTGGTGTGGGCTTAAAGAGGGCATCTTTGAGTTCTTTTATTTTTTCCAAAGAATGATCACACTCTTGGCAAGAAATCTTCTCTTTCCCAAACATTTTCGCTTCCTTAGTTTAACCTCTTATTTTGTTTAAGAAGAATTTTATTTAAGAAAAATTTTGTTTTCAGATTTTAAAAAAATCAATTTCTTTTAGGATTTTGTCAAAAGCATTGTAAATTTTTACAGATTCATATCTAATATAAAGACCATCATAAGAAGAGGGTAGAACCTCAGTGCCACTTTGGACAATGTACATGTCATTAGATGTCACATGGCAGTTCCCTATAAGACACGTATTGGCTTCTTTTTCATTGCTCATTGCAGTACTGCTTGATGCTTCAGATTATGAGTCATCCTAGGTTGAAGCCTTTAAAACTTTCTTCTTTTATTTCCCTTTGTGCCACTTCTCATTCTAATCTTTCAGGTACTTTGGGCACTAACTTTTGATTTGGTCGGTCTTCTTGTAGTGGAAGCATTTCAGCAAAGCATGTTCATCTTTGTCATCACTCACTTTCTACTTCTTTGAAGATGATCCTTTCCTTCTGGCATCCTTGCTGAAGTATTTATGGAAGGACTTCCTTCTCTTCAGATTCTTCATGAGTCTTTTAAAGTTATTTACAAAGAGGCTTTCTTCATCCTCTTCATCAACGTATTCATCTTCTCTCCTTGACTTGAGTGCCAGGTCTTTCTTCTTTGGCTCCTTATTGTATTCTTCATTTTGGATTTTGAGCTCGACCTTATGGGTTTTTAAGTTCCCAACAAGGCACTCAATCTGGAGCTATCACAGATCATGTGATTCAAAGATTGCGGTCACCTTTGGGTTGAACTTTGGAGGGAGAGACCAAAGGATTTTCCACATGAGATTGTCATTACAAAAGGTTCTCCAAAGAATTTTTGAAGCGTTAATGGTCTTTTGTGAACCTAGTGTACATCAAATCCACGTTCTCATCTGCCTCCATACTAAATTTTTCATATTTTGACTGGAATTGGAACAACTTTGAATCTTTTACCTGCGAAGTACCTTCATGCTTTAGTTCCAAAAAATTCTAGATTTATAAGTAGTTTCACAAGCACAAACTCTATTAAATTCATTCCTATATAGAGCACAAAACAAAGCGTTCATGGCTTTAGTATTATTTCTACATCTAGTTTTATCTCCCTCATTCCATTTATCCTTAGGTTTGTCTATGTTAACTTCTCCTACAATATAAGTAGGAGTTGTATATTACGTTTCTACCATGTTCTAGACTTCAATATCAAGTGTCATTAAAATATTGTATGCACTCTCTCTAATAATTGCAATCATTTCCAGTAAATAATGATGTTCTACATATTCCTTGCCCCTCATCAAAAGCGAGATCATGGAGCACCATTATTCCCAGTTGTTAGGCCGTTATGGAAAAACCTAGCTCTAATACCACTTGTTGGATTATGCATTGTCCTTAGAGGGGGTGGGGGGTGGGTGGGTGAATTAGGGTTTTAAAAGAAGTAACTTTTATGTAGAGTATTAAATTAATTCTGGGTTTCTATTGTTATTGCCAATAATAGTGATACTACCAGGCGATAGTAACAAAAACTTTGCTTTCTTAATAGAAACTCAGATTAATAAGTAGTAGACACGCAATTAAAGAAAAACAGAAATTTTATTTAAGTTAGAATGATTATAAAACTTTTGATCCCAATTACGCTTGGGGTCGAGGCAACTGTAAAATTCTTCTTCCTTTCCTATGCCAGCCTTTCTCCCCAAGGACCTGTTGGTTCTAGCCAATCTCTACTAGATAAGGCCTCAAACCACCCCTAACTCTACCCTAGAACTAGTCGCTACAACACACACAATGAATTCATGAAATTCTACTAGGAAACCGACATCCGCATCGGACGATTTTGCCCCTATGTCTCATATGACGTACTCTCCCCTACCTGCGGTAAATTTACAATTTAGAGAAGATAATGAAAATACAATAATACAAAAAAAACCCTCAAAGAGATTGACTCATCAGTGAGTAGGCATGATCAATCTTTTGTCTAAGTCCGTAGCCTACAATTTTGTTGAGCGGAGTTCTTGTCATCAAGGAGGATGCTTTAACAAAATAATGTGAGTTCTGTATTTAGTCATGTCCTCTAGTTGGTGTCTCGTAGATCCGTACTTCAAATAGTGGGAACTTCTCTTTTTATAGGCACAAAACCTATCACCAGCGATAGCACTACCACTCTGCGATAGCTTCTTTAGGCAGACATCATCTCCTTTGGAAATCTTCATGTTTAGCATTTTTTTATATCCATTTTAGGAAACTTTTCCAACCCATTTATGGAATGTTTGAACTTTGAAAACCACTCTTCTTGGCATCTAATTTTTCCGAAAATGGTATATCCAAAAAGATATCGCTTGGCGGTAGCAGTATAACCCGACTGTAGCACCTTCCATTTTCAGTAACTTCTTCCTCGATTGGTATCCTTCCTCTTCTATCAGATAGTTAGTATTATTGCCAATGATAGCAACAAAACATTGTCATCTTTGTCTTTTTGATTTGTCTTCTATGGGGAACTGAACCTATAGTTCCTACACACTATAAACATACACCAAACATGATCAAATACAAAATAGGATTTGTTATTCAAAAATAAAGAGATGCAGACGCATGTTCCAATGACCTACTTGGCCAGAGAGCTTGAAGATCATCTCCACCACCGCCTAGAAGCAGCAGTCCTCAAACCTATAGATGAAAGGCTCACACGGGAAGAAGTTTACAGCTTAATTATTGAAGAGCACGAATAAGCCAACAACTTAATGCTTTGGCCAGCCGTTCTCTTGATCATTGCTCATCATTCACACCCAAGGTTCAAGTACATCAAATCTCCGTGACTTCAAGCTCCTAAAGATTGAGATGTACGATGGAATGGATGACCCATTGGAGAATGTCAGGCACTTCACAATCATAATGCAACTCTACAATGCCACCAATCCTCTGTTGTGTCAAGCATTCCCGACGATACTAAAAGGACAAGCTCACACCTAGTTCTTGTCCATTAAGGTGGGAGAAATCAAGAATTTTACAGAGCTAACACAATAATTCACAGACTAGTTCATTGTCTGTTGTATGATAGTAAAAGATCCCTACCACTTGTTTGAGATTTCCCAAAATAAAGGTGATACCATGAAAGATTTCTTTAGTCATTTTACCAGTATGACATGAAAAATCTCTATGATAAACCCAGAGCTTGGGAGATTTTGTCCAGCTATCCCGA
This sequence comes from Platanthera guangdongensis, assembly GCA_039583875.1. Classification (NCBI taxonomy): domain Eukaryota; kingdom Viridiplantae; phylum Streptophyta; class Magnoliopsida; order Asparagales; family Orchidaceae; genus Platanthera; species Platanthera guangdongensis. The sequence goes on from CM077147.1 coordinate 29,824,710, forward strand.
TCTCTTTCATCAGATCAATACACAGATTGCAGCTGATGATGCAGCTAAAGCACACCGTCAATAGTTCGAAAGGTACTCAAAATGACATCAAGAGTAGGAATTAACAACACTGTTGGTTCCTAAGAAGAACGAATAACATCGTGGCAATTACTAGCAAGCCCTGGGTCATCACCACCATTAAGCCTTCACTCCCCTCAATAATTCATGAATGTAAGTGTTGTTCACCATACACAACCACCCCTCTCTGTAGAGGCCAAGGGCTCTCACTCCAAACTATGGGGATCAATTTAAATATTATGACTACCATCATGATCACAAGCATAGGATAGAATATTGTCCTGACTAAAGATAGAAATTGAACGATTCATTTACCTAGGGCACCTCGGGAGATTTCTCCAAAACAATGGCCCTGAATCAATAGGTCGAGAATGATCCAGCAGGAGGTCGATCCTCGGGATGATCATGCCATAGGTGAGCTTGTTCCCTGCAAATTAGACCTCCAGAACTTCCAACAACTTTACTTTTATCTCATGTTATCAGTATTTTTGTAAGCTAATCACAGTTTCTCATTATGCAAACATACAACAAGTGTCATTCATAATATAACTAGATGTTGCGCAAACTCCAAAATAGAGTGTTCAAATCTCCCAAAAGGAGACTCTGGCCTCGCCCAAACAGGGTGCTCACATCTCCTAAAAGAAGACTAGCCTCTTCCATACAGAGTGTTCGGATCTCCCAAAAAGGGACTCTGACCTCTCCCAAATAGAGTATTGAATATACCAAAAGGAGGCTTCTGTCTCTCATATATAATGTGTTCGGATCTCCCACAAGGCAACTCTGACATCTCTTAAATTGAGTGTTCAGATCTCCCAAAAGGAGACTGTAGCCTCTCTTATACAAAGTGTTTGGATCTCCCAAAAGGAGATTTTGGTCCCTCCCATACAGAGTCTTTGGATCTCCTAAAAGGAGAATCTGGCCTCTCCCATAGAGAGTGCAACACTCGAGTTTTCCCACCATTGAAAAACAACAATTCAGGCTTTTGGAGCTATAGCTGATGATAATGATATCATCCGACCATAGTATGCCATGTGGCAGACAACTACGTGTTAGTTGGTTGTGCGGCAGTTGATGAGCGTCAATAACTTGGTCAAGCAGCCACTGCCTGAGATATCGCTCGACGATAGCGATATTTCCTGATGGTAGTGTTTAATCAGATCTCTCAAAATAAATCTGGCCATCCATTCCTTTTGGCTTAGAGATCAGTTGACTGGGATTAAACCAGCAATTATTAAGTGGTTGATGAGATTCCACTCTTCTCATTCTCTCTCTCTTCAACTTGAGAAAATAAAGAGGAAGGAGGAAAATGGAAAAGAAAGGAGGAAGGAGAGGGATAGAAACAACCTTTGGAGGAACTTTTGCACTTCGAATCGTGAGCCAACGGTAGATTCGTGGAGAGGAAGGTGCTGCGAACCCTTTTGTCTGGATCAACTACAAATTCATGGCTCCAAAACGATCTTCAAAGGTAACGATTCTATTTCTAAATGCTCAAGTATGATTCTTATCAAGCGCCACCATTTCTGCCAACAAAACTGTCTTCCATTCACTGTGCTCAAAAGCTTCCTGCCAAGAATGAGGAATAGATATGGAAGACAAGCAGTTGACAAGAGTCATAGATCACAAAGTGAGAAAGAGAATGCTGGGTAGAAGCATAATTAACTATGTTAGTACCTGAAGATGGATCAAGTGGAGACCCAGGTAGTGTGAGCAAGGCATGTGTGTTCGTGCCCCTCCTACGTAGTGTGTAAACCATCAATGGAAGAGGCATCATCGGGTCCCCAGGGATAAGAGGGAGCACCAGATCACTAGGGGCAGGAGGAGGTATCACCGGGTCCCCAGGGATAGGAGGGAGTACCAGATTACCAGGGACAGGAGAAGAGAACGTAGATGGTGGAAATGAAGGAGAAATGGGCAAGGGAACAGAAAGGAGGGGAACTCACTTCCCTAGTAATTGTCTCACCTTGAAGAGAGGTCTCATAATAGGCTTCAGATTCATGGAAGGTGACATCTATAGTAACAAATGTCTACTTTGTGGTGGGATAGAAGCATTTATACCTTTTATGGATAGAAGAGTAGCCAATGAATACACACATCAAAACGCGGGAGTCGAGTTCGGTCTAGGGATGGACGTGCACAAAACACACATCCAAAGATACGAGACGAGAGAAAAGTGGGACGAGCCCCTAAAGTGTTCAAAGGAGTATGAAATCCAAGTACACGGGTAGAAAGACGATTGATGAGGTAGGCAGTAGTAAGAACTGCATCACCCCAATAATATTTAGGGAGATTCATGCGGAGAAGGAAGCATCCGGCAACCTCAATGAGATGTCGATTCTTGCACTCAGCTACCCCATTCTAAACTAGGGCGTAAACACAAGAGGTTTGATGTATAATGCCTAGATCACTTAGATATTTCTCAAAGCGGGAATCAATAACTCACATCCATTGTCATTACGCAAGATCTTAATGGTAGCACCAAATTGAGTAATGATCATCTTATGAAATCATTGAAAGAGAGAAAACACATCGCTTTTATGTTTCATCAAATACACTCAAGTACAACAAGAGTAAAAATCAATAAAAGAAACAAACTATGAGCAACCAGAAATAGACACGACAAGACTGGAGCCCCAAATATCAGTATGAATAAGAGCAAATAGAACTGAGTTACGTGGAGACATAAGAGCAAGTGAACTACAATGAAGTTTAGCGAGTTCACATACATCATAATGAAAAACACTAAACAAAGTAGAAGAAATAGTAGAAAACAAAAGTTTCATAGTAGCGATAGAGGGATGTCCAAGGCGACAATACCAAGAATCCAAATCAAAGGGTCGGTCTGCATTTAGAGCTTTTGGAGGCAGAGTGAGGCTGGATGAAGTGGAGGATGAGGGGCTGAACACAAAGTCTGTTGCATAGTCTACGAGAGTCAATCACCAACCCCGTCTTCAGGTTCTGAAAAACACAAGAGGTGGGAAAAAAAGGTTACTGGGCAGATCATAAAGCTAGTCAAATGACTAATAGACAGAAGATTGCGAGTGAAAGCACGAAAATGAAAGACAGAGGAGATACAGTAAGAGAGGAGCATGGGATGGATCATTTCCCAGCATTGGGAGATAATGATCCATTAACAATGCTCACTTTGTCTCTACCAAACAGAGGGGTGTAGGACACAAAACCTATGGCAGATTCAATCATGCGATCAGTGACTCCATAATCAATGATCCAGTATGAGGATGCTTTGGTGGAAGCAGGATGAGCACCTGTAGGGCCCTGGTGGATACAAGACAAGGAGGATGAACTGGCCTGCTCAGCAAGAAAGTCGTGCATCAACCGGCGGAAAACCAGAATTTCTTCAGCGGAAAGAACGGAGGGTGTCGCATTGGAATCCAGAGAGTGATGAACAGAGTTGCCCTCCACAACATCAGACAAATGTGAAGATATAGACAAGGATGATCTATTATAGGGGCGACCAGAGCCACGTCCACCACGAGCAAGACCGCCTCTGGGAGAAGGAAAACCATGGAGTTTGAAGAACGTATCTCTGGTATGGCGAAACTTCTCGCAATAATCACACACAAGGTGATCTTTCTCTGTAGGCTTCGATCTAGTGTCACGAGCAGGACAAATCCCGTGGTGAGAAAGAGTGACAAAAGCAGATACCTCGGTGGCAGAGTCGGGAAGGAGAATCTGTCGGTGGTCGAATTCCTGCAGTAGAAGGTTGTATACTTCTAGTAATAAAGGAAGAGGAGAGAATCTCATGATCTGAATGATGATCGGGTCAAAATCCTGATGTAAGCCGTGAAGAAATTTGAAGATGTAGTTTTGTTCTACCCGTGCCCTCACCAGCACCTCATCTTCTTGAGACAAGGGGGTCAAAAAATCAAAATGATCATACTTTTGATAGAGTTGGGTGAACTCCAGGTAGTAGGCAGATGGGGGTCGATCACCTTGTCGCGGGAGGAATATCCTCTGTCGAAGTTGGTAGATCTGAGCTGCATTTCCACAACATAAGTGGGTGATCTCTATACGCTTCTAAATATCCGCAATAGTATCCAAGAATAGATAATTCTGAGCAATGGGCTCCAACATAGAGTTAAGCAGTCAGGTCGTCGCAAAGGAGTTCTCAGAATCCCACTAAGGTCACTCTAGAGAATCAGAAGGTGTCTTTGTCGTGCCACTGACATAACCAAACAAGTGCCAGCTTTTGAGGGCAAGGATGATAGAGCGTGCTCAAGGAAGGTAGTTGGAACCATCTAATTTCATAACAGTGATTGAGGGGTACTATGTTCAAGATTTACACGGCTAGATCCAACGGAGGCTGAAGCAGGAAGAGAAGCTGCTCCACAGGAAGACATATTTGTAGAGGAGTCAATCCCCACCATAGAAGACCTCGAATAGAAATCGAGGGAACACACAAGAGATCACAGTAGATGTCGTAACAGAAGGCTAGCCCTCATAGAAAGAGGGGAAGGGAAATCAAGAAATGAGGGAATCAAGAACCCAAGAGACTGGGGCCCCCTAGAGGACGGGAAAGGGCGCAGAAGAGAGAGGAGGCGAGGTTGTTGTGAAGGACGGAAACCACGAAACGGGAGGTGAGACGGGAGCGGAAGTGGGATTGCGAGCCAGGAGCGAAAGCAGGATCACGAGCCAGGAGCAGAAGCGGGATCGGGAGGCGAAGGCAGAATCATTGAGCAGGAGCGGGATTGACGCGAGAACCCTAAGGCTCTGATACCATTATTAGAAATATTGGAAGACTCCAATGGTTTGAGGACGTGGTATCGATCTGCAACATGTCTAACGCCTTCAAATGTACATTCTTCTACATCACCTTCAAGGTCAACGCAAGGGATTGGTTCCACTAATTGCCAGCAGGATCCATTTACTGCTTCGTCGATCTGCTTCGGGGCCTCATGGAGAGGTTCGTGACATTCAAGAAGAGGGGGAAGAAGACAACGACCCTCTTCAAGATTACCCAAGAACAACATGAGAGCCTAGGCCATTACATCGATCGCTTCCAGGAAGAGATCTTGGAGGTGGAGGAGGTAGACAGCTTCACCCTGATGGTAGCCCTGAAGTTCGGTCTCAAGTAGGGGCTCTTAAGCATGGAGATGGGGTCCAAACCCCTGAGGTCCTTCGAGGAGATGGTGGAGAGGGCGAATACATTTATCTAGGGAGATGAAAAGAATAAGGATTTCTTGGCACCACTGGACGGGGATGAGCCGTTGGGGAAAGGGAGAGAGGGACCTTCGGAAGCAAGAGGTGGAAGGCCGTCAGAGAAGAGGATTGAGAGGAGAAAAGAGGAACCAAGGAGAAGAGAGTTAAGGAGAGAGGAACTGAGGAGGGAAGAGCCCAGGAGAGCAGAGAAGAGGAGGAGGCAGAAAAGGCCTCGAAGAGATGAAGAGAGGAGGCCCGCGGAGGCTTCGGTAAGGAGAGGAGAAGAAAGGCGATTCCAATATCCCAAGAATCGTCCCCAGTGGAGGCCACCGGTTCTGCCACGTTTCCAGCCAGAAGAGAGGAGGAACAACAAATGACAAGAGGGAGGCTGAGGAGGAGGGAGAAGAGAAGTGATGATCATCGCCCGTCAGGGGAACAAGCATCGCCGGAGGGAGCAACGGGAGATGCATCAGGAGGCGAAGATTCCCCTATACTGCGATATTCATAGGGTAGAGGGGCATGAGACATTAGCCTTCCCGAAGTTCTAGGAAGCAAGGAGGAGGTTGGAGGCTGGAGTAGTAGAGAGGGAGCAGCAGAGGCAGGAGGCCCCAGTGGGGCAGGTGGTGTATCAAGCTCCAGCAAGGAGGAGGAATGAGGACCGTGTCAACCTGGGAGGTCGCAGAGAGGTGATTCACGGCCCAGGAGGCGGGCAGGTTTGCGTGATCAACGGCGGGGCCTGACTCGGAGCTTCCCGCAAGGGTAGTCTCCAACAAATTTATCGGAAGAGTGTCGCCTCGTAGAGCATCTCCTCGACCTCGCAAAACCCGCCGCCATTGGAAGAGATCACCTTATTTGAGGAGGAAATGCTAGGGAATGAAAACTCCTTCCATGATGCCCTAGTCATTCAAGCTGTCATAGAGGACTTCACCGTCGACCGAATTCTGGTGGACAACGGGAGTTCGGTGAATGTGATATTCAAAAGAACCATCGTCGGGCTTTAGGTGGAAGCTTCTAGAGTCCAAGCTGCGGATGGACCCCTCTTTGTCTTCTCAGGAGAGAAGAAGGAGGTGGAAGGAATGGTGGACCTTCTGGTCACCCTGGGCGGAACTTCAATATGATGCCGCTTCGTCATCGTCGACACACCAAGCTGCTATAACGACATCTTTTGGCATCCAGTCATCAAATACTTCAAAGTCGTTCCTTCTTCCAACCATCAATGCCTAAAGTACTGTCATGGAGACGTCCAAGTAAGGATCATGGGTGATCCGAGAGCCGCCAGGGAATGCTACCTGAATGTTGTCAGCACAATCAGCTGGATGGAGGATGCTGAGAGCTTAAAGAATATACTGGAGAGAGAAGAGGGTCTACGTGTTGCTGAGGAGTTAGAGGAACTAGAGGTAATCTTCCGAAAAGGGGACTCAGGTTTGTTGAAGGTCGGAGGGTTCTTGTCGCTGGAAGGAAATATTGAGATGGCTGCTTGCCCGCAAGAGAACGTCGACATCTTTGCTTGAAGCGCTGCGAAAATGTCAGGGATCGATGCCGATGTTGCTTGCCATCGCCTCAACCTGGATCCCGCAGTTGCCCCTGCTTGTCAGAAGCAAAGTAAGAGCGTTGTCGTGCTGGCTGGTCCAATCAGGGAGGTAAAGAAGTTGTTGAAGGCGGGGTTTGTCTCAGAGATCCAGTATCCAGGCTGGGTCTCCAACGTTGTAATGGTGAAGAAGCCCAGAGGGGGCTGGAGGTTATGTATCGACTTTTCTATATTGAATAAAACTTGCCCGAAGGATTGCTACCGCTTGCCTCAAATCGACGCGCTGGTTGATTCCGCCGTCGGGTTTCCTGTGACAAGCTTTCTTGATGCTTTTTCAGGGTACCACCAGATCCCGATGCATCCCCCTACTGCCGCAATTTCTCCTTCATCACCAATGATGACTGCTACAATTACAAAATAATGCCCTTTGGGCTCAAGAACGTGGGCGCAACATACTAGAGAATGATGGACCAAGTATTCAAAGAACAAAAGGGGCGGAATCTTGAGGTATATATGGATGACCTTCTGTAAAAAGCAAGAGCATCGCGGAGCACATACGAGATCTGACGGAAACCTTCGCCACCCTGAGAAGGTACAAGATGCGTCTCAATCCAGCCAAGTGCATCTTCGGGGCAGGAAGAGGGGAGTTATTAGGTCACCTCCTCACTTCCAGGGGGTGGAGCCTAACCCCGACAAAGTTAAGGCCATCTTGGATATAACATCTCCAAAAGACTCCAAGGAAGTTTAGAGATTGCCTGGAAGGCTGGCCGGCCTTAGTCGCTTCCTCTCCAAGGTAGGGGAGAAGTATTCTCTATTCTTCAAAACTCTCCATGGCAAGCAGAACTTCGAATGGACCGCGGAGTGCAAGGATGCCTTTATAAAGCTTAAGCAGCAGCTAACTCAGGCTCCTCTCCTCCAAGGCCCGCAGGGAAGCAAAGACCTCCTACTCTATCCATGAGTGAGAGTAGAAGCGGTCAGTTCTATGTTGGTCAGGGAAGAGGGAAAGAAGCAACTCCCCATTTATTACGTGAGTAGAGTGCTGCGGCAAGTGAAGACGAGGTATCCTATCCTGGAGAAGCTGGTTTTTTCCTTAGTGGTTTTGGCTCGTAGGCACCGCCCGTACTTTCAAGCTCACTCCATCAAGGTCATCTCGGATCATCTGCTTCGAGGTATCTTGGATGTGGTGGAGCATTATGGCAGGTTGTCAAAGTGGGCAGTTTAGCTCAGTGAGTTTGATATCTCTTACTCTCTGAGGGTAGCGATCAAGGCCCAGGTAGTGGCGGACTTTCTCGCCGACTTCTCGGGCGTGGTAGAAGGATACGAAGGCTCTCCTAGCCCAGTCTCTCGGAAGATGTTCGTGGATGTGACTTCGGGCAGACATTCCGTGGGAGCCGGAGTCGTGCTAGTAAGCCATCAAGGAACCAGGATCGAGCAGGCCGTCAAGATTCTCTTCCTCATCACAAACAATCAAGCAGAGTACGAAGTCATGGTGGTCGGCTTGCGTCTCGCCAAGGAGTTGGCAATCAAAGATATCAGGGCCTTCACTGACTCGATGGTGGTTGCCTCGCAAATTAGAGGGGAGTTTGAAGTACACGATCATGTCCTACAAAAATACTTAGTCAAGGTTAAAGGTCAGATCAGAGGTTTCCATTCTTTCTTTGTCGAACATGTACCCCGCGAGGATAATTCAGAGGCCGATTATCTCGCAAAATATGGTCCTCGGGCCGGGGGAATAGTGACCGAGTTATTTCGACCATCCATCAAGAAGGGGGAGATGATGGAGATCGAGCAGAGAGCCTCGTGGAAAGATCCGTTCGTTACGTTCTTAACAACAAGTTAGCTCCCTACCAGTGAAGGAGAACAAAGAAAGTTCTGGTACAAGGCTGCTTACTACCTGCTGCAGGAATGAGAGATTTACCGCAAAACCATTTCAGGCCCATTGGTCAGGTGCTTGTCAGAGATCGAGATCCCTGTGTTCTAGAAGAGATCCATTCGAGAGAGTGTGGCAGTGTCAAATAATAAAAGTGAGGAGATTAATCCCCATATATCGATCTCTCGAGGAGTGCAAGTAGGGAGTGTGGTTTCGCTATTGGAAAAGTGATAGCAAGCATTAACGTGGCAAAGGGGGTTTAGTTTTGGTTTCCTAAGCTTAATGCTAATAATACTAATGCGGGTCGTCGTCACCGCGTCGCTTGGGTGGATTACTCTAGAGAGTAAAAGGGAAGCTAAATGAGCTAATAAGGGTCGCAATCACCTCTTCACAACGCACGCTTCTAACAATCGCTAGAATGGCACAATCACAACAAGCGCAGGAAAAACTGAAGCTTAACAACACAATCAATGATTAAGACATAACAACATATCGACATGTTGAAACCTTAAGCAAAACATTGTTCTCACGCAACAATTCCACTATCACAAGTTCAGAATGAAGTAACCACAAGAAGAGGTGGAGAAATACAACCGAGCGCACGAAGGCTTTCCGAGATTCACGGCCGGAGTCAAGGGTTGTCGGGCCTTGTCCGAGCTCGGTCTTCGGATGACGTCCGGGAACCAAGAAGGGCTGCCACTTCCTTCGAATATCCCGTCTTCTTCGTGACTGATCGCTGGGCTAGTTCTGACCGAAGAACTCCGCAAGTGCAGCAACAATAAGCTCGGATGGTAGCTTGGAGGTCGGAGAAGATGAAGGTTGCCGGAGACACGACTATTGCAAGCTTTCAGAGGAGAAATGGTGGCTGGATCAACTCTCCAAGGAGGAGAGAGAAAATGACGGCTGAAGGCAAGTTTTCCCGCTCGGAGGAGCGGAAATGGCGGGGGAGCGGAGCTGGATCCGTGGAAAGAGAAAATCTGCAACCTAAATAGAAAAGTCAAAAAAATGGTCACGCACGGTTTGGCGCACGACCGTGCGCAAACCTTGCGATATTAACTTTCAGGATAGACACGAGAAAGGAGAAGCGTTGACCCGTGCGTTTTCCTTCGCGCTAGGGCAGTTCCACCCGTGCGTGAAGGACATCGCACGGGTAGCGACAGAGCACTGGAAAACAGGGACACACAGGAAAACCGTGCGTTCTACTCGCGCACGGGCGCTGCCGCCCGTGCGTGAACAAATCGCACGATTAGCCACAGTAAGTAACAAACTAGAAAGCTACAGGAAAACTGTGCGTTTCCTTCGCGCACGGTTTCGAAGAAACCGTGCGTCAACCGTGCATGAGGATCGTCGAACTCAGCTCGACGAAATTCGTCCAACTGAACAAAACGCACAATACAACGCAAACCGTGCATGAAAGAAACGCACGACCGTGCGTTTTCCTTAAGACAAATTTCCTGCCTTTGTGAAAAACGCACCACCCGCACAACAAAACCAAAACTGGAGCACAAGCTTCCAACACCAAATACTGCAAAGAAAATATTAGGAAAGAGCCACGGGGAGCACCATGTGCATACCCCCAATAACAGAATGTGCAATTGCATACCCTCGGGCTAAAACAGTGCACAAAATGGTCCATGAACGAACGATGCAAATATAACCGATATCCGGTTGAAATGCAATGCACGAGTGAGAAAACCAGACCAGATGAGTTCGAAAAACCCTATAAATATCAGACTCATCAGACAGCCATTCAGGGACTCGTACATTGGAGCAGAGAATCTTAAGGCATGGTTATTTCTGGCCAACCATTCGGGCAAACACAGAAGGCTTCTCAAAGTAATGTTATATGTGTCAGCTCTTCACACCTCTTCAATTGTAACCTGCTCGGCATCTTCGCTCGATCACCGCTCCCTGACCTTTCTCTATTTGAGGAATGGATTTGATCGACCCTTTTCCTCAGGCTAGCGGGCAGAGGAAGTTTGTCCTTGTCATGATTGACTACTTCTCCAAGTGGATCGAGGTCAAGATGCTCGTCAAGACCACTTCGCAAATCGTAAAGAACTTCATCTGGGGGGAGATCGCCTGCAGGTTCAGAATTCCACTGGCCATCATCACCGACAACGGTCCGCAGTTTGCCAGCCTGGAGTTAGAAGACTTTTACAAGCTGCTAGGGACGGATCTTCGGTTCGCCTCTGTGCATTATCCTCGTAGCAACGGATATATTGAAGCCGTCAACAAGCTAGTCATCAACCTAATAAAGAAGAAGGTCACAAACTTGAAGGGAAACTGGGCAGAGTAGTTCCCTTTGGTCCTATTGGCTCTGAGAACAACTCCAAACTCGGCCACGGGGGAAACACCCTTCAAGTTATCGCACGGGTGTGAGACACTCATCCCAGTGGAGTTCGAGGTTCGAAGTCCAAGGGTGATTGCAACAGAAGATGGAAGCGAAGAGTGGCGTTTGGAGAATGAAGAGGCTCTCTCTAGATTATATTGAAGAACTCCGTGACTTAGCCTCTATCCGCTAGGAGGAAATCAAGTGGCGCATGACAAAGCACTTCGACAAAAACGTCCGCCTCAAACATTTCCTCGCAGGAGATCTAGTCTTTAAAAAGGTGGATGCCGCAGGAAGGGGATCAACGGTTGACAAGCTACACCCCAATTGGGAGGGCCCCTACATCATCCAAGAAGCCTTAGCCACTGGAGGCTATTATCTCCAAGATCAAGGAGGAGAGCAGTTGGGAGGTACTTGGAGCGGGGATGACCTGAAAAGGTTTTATCCCTAGCGATAACCTGTACTAAATCTTTGTGATCCTATTGTATATATATAACTCAGTGGCGGCCAAATTATTTCTTTATGTGCTAATCCATCCCAAGATTCTAAAGGATTTGAGGTCCAGCCCCGCGATCGACTCCGAAAACCAGCGGTCGACCTGTTTCTCGTAAATATCCCAGAGCGGATGATGGGACGATGCCTTGGGAAGCACTCTTGTAAGACCGAGCCTCTGCATTGATGGCCGAGATCAGCTCTCCCCATGCATGTTGGCGTAGGTCCCCCCCGATTGCATCGCTTCTCCGATTGGAGGAACTATCGGGAATATGCATGGACGCTAACCTCCTGGACTCGATAGAGGGCCTGTCTCACCCGACAATCATTAGTAAAAACATCTCAATTACCCCCAAGGCAGGATAACTTGCCGAAGAAGGGGAGAGAACGAGCCCAAGGGAAGATGTTGGCCTCGAGTGCATCCTAAAGGACCCTCAGAGGAACATTACCCTTCGCTTACGCATTGGCACTCGTAACGAGATGGTATGGCCGAAAACGATCTCCACTATTGGATCGAGATACGAGCCTTTGACCCGTCTCTCTTAAATAACCCAGAGCAGGTGATGGGACGATGCCTCGGGAAGCGCTCTTGTAAGACCGAACCTCAGCATTGACGACCGAGATCAGGTCCCCCCTTGCATGTCGGCCTAGGTCCCCCCGATTGCATCTCTCCTCCGATTGGAGGAATTATTAGGAACATGTCTGGACGCCAACTTCCCCATTCGACGGGTTCAAGTTCGTCTCTTTTAAAAAAATATCCCTCATTTGCAAAACATCTGTGCGGCTAACTCATTCATCGTCACTCAAGTAACAGGATGAAATCACCTAAACCCGGTTGAAGTCCTCGAGTGGTAGAGTTATCATAAGTCCGAGTCCCTGTATGAGCTCCTCTCTTGCATATAAGCCAACAACCTCCTCGAGTGAGACCAAGTTCCTCGTTGGAGTGATGTCGTAGTCTGTAAACTCTGTACGGGCTTCTCCCCTACAGACCGACTACTAGTCAGCCGAGACGACTGATTCCCATCCCCAGTTGAGCTTGGCTCTTGTTAGGGTGTCGACTGCTTCCCACCCCCAGTTCAGCTTGGCTCCGGCTTGGTATCGACTACTTCCCACCACCAGAGGTGATGAAAGATCCTCGTTGGAGTGATGACGTAGTCCGTGAACTATGTACGGGCTTCTCCCCCGCAGATCGACTACTAGCCACCCGAGTCGACTAATTCCCACCCCTAGTTGAGCTTGGCTCCTGTTAGGGTGTCGACTGCTTCCCACCCCCAGTTGAGCTTGGCTCCTGCTGGGTGTCGACTACTTCCCACCACCAAAGGTGAAGAAAGTTCCTCGTTGGAGTGATGTCGTAGTCCGTTAACTCTATACAGGCTTCTCCCCTGCAGACCGACTACTAGCCACCCGAGTCAACTGATTCCCACCCCCAGTTGAGCTTAGCTTCTGTTAGGGTGTCAACTGATTCACACACTCAATTGAACTTAGCTCTTGCTGGGTGTCGACTGATTCCCACCACCAGTTGAGCTCGGCTCCTGATAGGGTGTCGACTCTTCTCCATCCCCAGTTGAGTTTGGCTCCTGCGGGTGTCGACTACAACCTCTAACTCAGTTGAGTTGGGCTCCTATGAGGTATGCGACCATGCAGGTACAAGCAACAATGAGCAAGCATGCAACTTCTACCATGCAGGTACAAGCATCAATGAGCGAGCATGCAACTGCGACCATGCTGGTGCGAGCATCAAAGCACGAGCAAGAGGCAACGACCTGCGAGTAGGCAACGAACTTTGATGAGCGAGGTCCAAGTGCGAGTTAGCATATCATGAGCACTCTCTCTCCGAGCCTATGAGCCCATTGAGCGACATCCAGCAAGCGAGCACGCGAGTAAAAGAATAAAGAGAAAGGGAACCTACAACAACAAAAAAACCTTGTACTGTGTCAAAATGATTATAAGTTTCAAAAATTTCTAAGTGTTTTCTGTAGGAGAGTATGGAGAATATCGACGAGCAACTAAGACTCATCATCGCCAGTATCGGGCCGATATTTCTCATCACCAATATCAACGTCTTCTTCCTCACCATTGTCGTTGTCTTCCTCCTCGCCTCGCCGCCGCTGCTGCTGCTGCCGCTACCGCTAGATCCCGACGCCGAGGAAAGAACGCGGTCAGGCGAGTTAGATTCCTCGGCGAGTAACTCCGGAATCAGGTCCTCAACCATCATATTCTTGGCCATCTCATCAAGATGTTCGCCGATCCTCAGCCTGGCGAGGATAATATCCCCCGCTGCCCGCGCAATTCCCCGACGTATGGCTGACATCTCATCCCCATGAGGGCGGGGCCTCTTCACCGCCATATGTGGGGACTCCTCCTATTACGACGCAGCAGGGCGAGGAGCTAAGGTGCTCGCATGCTCCTCGACGGCGACCATGCGAGTCTCCATCTCGGTGGCGTGAATCTGGGCAGCTTCTAGATCGGACATTGCGTTGGCAAGCTTCTGTTCTCATTTTGAGAGCTTCTTCGCTGCCTCAATCTCAGCAGCCTGCGAGGATCACTAAACAATCAGCAAAATAATCCAAGTCCAGATCAGACATATCGCACGGGGAGGCGGCTTACCTCATATTCCCTCCATCGAATTGATTGCATGTCGAGGTCGATCACCTTCTTGGAAACGACCTTTAGTGCCTCGTGTGTCTCGAGCAGCTTCCTCGCCGAGAAGTGGCCCAACTCGGCAGCTCGCAAAATAGAGCGTGAGGTCAGCTGGGCAAGCTCCTCTGGGCTGAGCTCCACCATGGACTCAGCGTCAGCTCGCCCGTAGATGGCGTGGAAGACGTCGAAGGCCTCCTCCTTGTCATCCTAGTCCTCAGACCAAGCAGGGAGGTTGGTGCTCAACGACACCCGGTGTTCGTCAGCAGACCAGGAAACCAGCGGGTGGCTGAAGACAACCATACCTTCTCGCCCAAGGTTGTAGTTCAGATGAAGGTAAGGCACTCCGATGTCGGTTGTAGATTCCCGGTCATCGAACAGCTGGCGGGATACCTTAGCCTGCTTGCTCGCATAGTCAGGCGACCTGACCTTCTCCTTCCCCTTGGCGAGCTTATTTTTCTCCCCAACTTCTGGCAACTGGTTGGGGGGGGGGGGGTCTGGGTGCGACAAGACGACTTCCTTGGCCGAAAGAAGTGGCTTCAATGGGAGCTCGGAGGGTACTGCGAGAATTAGGAGCGACTTAGTGTGACTTTCATAATAGCTAAATGTGAGAAATTTTTGAGTATGTTCAAGCTCCGAAGACTTACTCTCGCAAGGGTGGATCTCTAAAAGAACATTGATGTTTATTCGCCAATGGATAACGTCAAACCGTTGCTCGCGAAAAGCCTCGACCATCTTCACGTGCACACCCTCCAAGATTGGCGGCAAGAAGGCAACGTCAGCGGGTTGGTGTGGCCTCCCCAGCACACCGTCGAAGTCGCCGGTAACGACGATGAGGTACTCGCTCCACCGATGGACTTTGTTCGTCGTCCCGACTAGCATGCAGACGTAGCTGCTGAAGAAGACGATCTTGTCTGATGTCGCCCCAAATGCGAATATCTTCTAGAATATGGAGAGGTTGAAAACGATCCTCTCTTCCTGCAGGTAGCATAAGAACCTCATGATAATAGCCACACCGTTGGGGTTGATTTGAGCAGGGACGATACCAAAGTACTGGAGGATCTGGGGATATTCCGGCCACAACGGAAGTCACAAGCTGACTTCGAAGTTACAGAGAGGTAGAATCAGCCCGCATTCGATATAGGAGTTTAGTCGCACTGTACGCGCGTGGAGTCTCGCCGAGTAGCCCTCAATGAGATGTCGCTTTCAAAACTCCTCTAAATCTCGCTCAGAGGTAACAGATTTCTTAAAAACAACATCGGTGAAGTTCGCGTCATGTGCTTGTCGGTGAACGCTGACATCATCCCCGACCATATTGAGCGAGTTGTTTTGGCGAGTAAGAAGCGAGAAGGCAAAAGGGAGGCGAGCAAGGAAAGTTACTCGCGACTATAAGTCTAAAAATCGCAGCAGCTTACTTATGATTTACCAACCCCCTCTATTTATAGTCCTGGGCAGGGGTATATGAACCTCGTGCGAGTATCGGCCTAAATCGCGTGCCTGCAGAGAGCAACCCTAACACCTGTTCTATCTCGCATGAAACTTTAAAGAACCTCGCCAGAACCCGCAGAAGATATATACGAAAAGTCGCAAAAAGAAAATGAACTTAACAGACAGAAGACGGCCATCAACCAAATAATGACGAGATTCAAACTCACTTATTACAAATATGAATATTTTTCATTACATATGTCGCCAGAGGCGAGTTCGGCTAACTAGAAAGAGGAAAAAACAAAAAACTAAGTCCTAGGGGGCCGCTCTAGCGGGTGAGGATGTCGCCCGGCCCAGCCCATCTCGCGAGCCCACCGGTAATGCTCCGTGGCCACATCTCGCGAGCCCACCGGTAATGCTCCGTGGCCACCGATATCGTATCGTCACCAAGCCACAGCTGCTCTTCCATCCTCGCCAGTCGGCCTGCAGAGCCCGTACTCGCGCGCATACCAGCCAGCTCGTCCAGAGCAAGCTGAAGACGATGGTCGTTCATCGCCATCCGCCAATCTATCTCGCCAATCATATGGAAGAGAGCCTCGTAGTTCTCCAGGCTGGCCTGATGCTCTTCCATCCTCGCCATCCTCACCTCCAACGACGAAATCCGGAGGTGAGGCTCACAAATAGCGAGTTGGTCGAACCTGGACTCCAACTCCAAGTATGCGCGAGCGGCTGCATGGCGATATGCGCTCCCAGACAGCCCGATGACGTCAAGAAAAGCCGCTCCAGGGGTTGAAGGGCGGTCTGTCAAAACAGTAACATCGCCAAATCAGAAGTTGGCATCGACGATCAAGTCAGCACAACAATGACGTTACCTTGGCGAGGCGATCGAGACCGTCGAGGAGAGTGTCCGCGACCAAAAGATTCTCTCTGACCCGAAAACGAACCGCCAGTGCGTTCGACGGGCCTCCCCCGCCCGCGACCTCCATGGTCGTGATCCCCGTTCCTCGGCGGGAAGTAGTTGGTCCACTGTCTTCAGGCCTCTGAGCCGAGCAGTCCAGCAGAGGAGGTGGTGGCAGCACCGTGCCCGACAACGGTGCCCGCGAACTTGTCAAGTTTGGTGGCAGAGGCAAAGGTGTACTCGCGAGCTGTCGCGAGGTCGAGGGGCTGCATGGAATGGCAGAGGCATAAGTATACTCGTCTCCGGTTATGGCTTGGAGATAGCAGGAGGTGGCGGCGGCAAAGGAATGCTCGTCACCAGCAGTTGAGCGGTTGCAGGGGCCGCAGAAGCTTTGCCCGTCCCGGGCTGAGGAGTCTTGGCCGTCGCGAGCTCCTTTCTCGCAGGAACATCCTTGCTCGTAGAAGGAACTTCCCCTGCCGAGAAATCTGGTACTTCGGTCGCCTTCTTAGAGCCGATGTTGATCCGCATAGTGCACGCGGTTTAAACTCGCTTCCCGGCTTCTAGAGCGATCAACGAAGCCGTTCGCATAGGAGTGACGTCAAGCACCACGATGACATCATCTGGAGGGAGACCTAAGTTAGCAAAAATCAAGTTAGTAAAAATTTTGGCAATCGAATAAGATCGTAATAGCATCGACGGGATAACGACCTGACGAGGCAGTGAGGTTGGTCTGTTCCTGTGCTTGAACATCGACGACTTCGGGGGCTGGCGGGATGATCGGTGATTTGAGGAGATCGGTGCCATGGACTGATATATCGGGAATATCGTCCAGCCCAAGCTCGTCAAGGAGTTGCTGGGTATTCAGAGGGGATGCGAGATCCTCGGTCATCGCAGCGACGTCCTTCAGTGATGACGGCGGGTTGCCGATTTCGGGGGTGTGCGATTTTTTGGACTTCTTCGTCTGCTTCTTTTTGCTAGGAGGCAAGTCAGCAACAACTTCACCCTCCCGCAGCCTTTTCGGCTTGGAGGGCCGGATGAAGCCGATCAACGCATTAAGGCTCTGTTTGAGAAGTTCCTCATCAGCTTTCGACATAATCGGCGAGCTCCAGTAGGTATACCTCGAAAGCCGGGCCCCCCTATTTATAGAGCTCGACGGGCACCAACGGGATGCGAGTAGTTCGGAAGCTCGGCATAGCAGCTCGCCGAATAAGTGTTGGATGATTCTTTCCGAGTTCCCACGTCGCTCAAAAAGAGTGGGGATTGTGTACAACCCATATTCGTTGAGGAGGGGCCACACCAAGGCAAGGTCAGCACAAATCAAAGTTAACAAGTCAGGATGGAGGTCAGCGTCAACACGCCAACATACTGAAGGCATTGGCGAGTATGACAAGATCCCCTCGCATACTCGACAGGTAGGCGACTAAGTGTGATACTCGCCCTATCGTGCGAGCTCCCCCGGGAAGTCTCCTAGTCGCCAAGGGGTTGAGGTATAAATATACCTCCCTCCTCTCAGGATTTCCCTATAAATAGGACCCCAGGGGTACAAGGTGAGACACGAAAAATCCCGACAAGGATCTCACGAGCTCTAATTTTTGGATACCAGCTGAGCCTTTGGATTCTTTTTTTTAGAGTCTAGGTCGCAACCTCGCGACATTGTTACCAGCTAGTTTCCCTCGTACCCAGCTCGACCAATAATGGTTGCAGAGGGGTCGCTTCTTTCAAGCATCCGACACGTGGTGGGATCCTCCTGCCGCAGCATCTGGGGTCCTGTTTGTTTCTTTTCTCCATCCTAGTCACTTAGGCTACCTAGCCTTGCTACGAGGGCAGTGACTTTAGGTTGCCTTGATCCTATTTCTGAGGTTGAGAATTTTTCTGGCTTCAACAACCGAGACTGGGGGTGACGATGGGTCCCATCAAATCACCGTGGATGCACTTCAATGGTGTTTTGCATCTGATCTGTGATTTGTCAAATATAAAGTGATTAGCCTTACCATACAGACATCTCGTATAGACATGACTGTCACTAAAAGATGAAAGACTAGACAGACAATGCACTAGGGCTCTCACTGTCATAGCCTTCGGATTATCCATCCCAACATACCCCAGTCTCTCATGTCAGATAGCAGTGATGTTATTAGCTTTCATTTTATCAACAAAAGGAGCTTGTTGCTAACACAAACAAGTCATTCACCCTCCTTCCAACATGAATGATGTCAGCTTTCACAGCTGACATATTTCAGAGAAACTTCACTTCTGTTAGGTCAAACAAAACGTGACACCCAGTGTTTATAGCATTGTTCACCAAGAAGAGCTTTTTCTTCATCCCTGACACGTTATACACACTCCTCAATGTGAGTGTCACTTGATCACTGCCAAAAGAAACTGTCCCCTCCTTCTCTACAACATGCACAGTATCATCAGCCGTAATAATAACATCATTACCTTTATATTCCTATAGTGAAGAGAACTTTGAATCATCCCTAATGAGGCGATGACCACACCCCGAGTCCACGATCCAGTTCTCATGATAGTTGATGGAGGCTCACAGACACAAGTGTCAGTCATGGACGCACTACCCCATCCTCCTTCCCCAGCTCTGAATTCAGCCTCTCCCTTTCTTGCAGCATGCCCTAGCTGAATATTGACTCTGCAATCCTTTTGGATGTGATCAAGGTTGTTGCACCTGTAGCACCGTGGTCCTCACTTCTTCACGTCATCCTGCTTAGGAGCCTTGCTCCTCTCCTACTGTGATGAAGAAGACTGACCATTGCTAACAGGTAACTTATTCTTCCTGTCCCATCTCTTCCTCTTATCAAATAAGAAAACCTTGTCATCTCCTCATGAGATCGAAACTCCAGCCATCTGTCTCGCAAAGCTCTCCTGTGAAGCCAACAGGTTTTTCAGCTCGAGCAAAAATGGCTGATTGGCTCAGCCTTGCACAGAAGTTACGAAGGCAATATACTCATTCCACAGCCCGTGGATGATATGCCTCTTTAGCTTCCCCTCTGAGATAAGCTCTTCCGGGTCCAATGCTGATATCTCAGCGCAGAGGTTCTTCATCTTCAAGAAGAAGGATGATATGGACAGATCATCCTGAGTTGTCTTCGCCAACTCATTTTCCTCGAAATGTAGGTGAGTTATGTTCTTCTTGTTGAACAGACCATCCATATTTCAGCAGCTGGCCGACATCCGATGATGGGGTCAAATAGCTCTGGTGAGATAGCTCGCTTAAGAGTGAACTCAGCCTTTGCATTCGTCCTCCTCCAAGCTCTCACTGCCTCAACATTCCCGACAACATCAACCACTTCTTGTCTATCATCTCCACCGACGACCTCCCAAAGGTCCCCACCCAGAAGATAGCTCCCTATACAAGACCGTCACTTCTTGAAGTTGGTCTGCGTCAAGAGCTCAATTTCAATACCTCTTGCATAACCGACTTCCATTGCTCAAATCTGATTTACTTGAGCTTCATGAAGGAATAGTAAACTTTTGAGGTTGTTTAACTGCCAACTCCTCAACACCCCTCTGATACGATGTAAAATTTTTTGATGAAAGCTGTGAAAGGTCGCAGGAACATTCAACCACAACCAAGTCAAGTATAAATCAACAGCAATAGAAGCACAAGAGTCTCAAACTTGAAATTATCAACTTCTTCTTTACAAGACAAGACATACATTGTGACACATGATTTTGCAATGTACTCGATAGAAGTAGAAAAAAATACAAGTAAGAAGAAATTGCGGTCTGAAAAGTGTAACCGCACAAACCACACAAGCCGCTGATCGAAGTCCTATCCGCTGAAACCGCGAAGTCTCCAACTACAACCAAGCCGCTCAGACTGGCTTTATTGAATGTTGATGAACTGAACAGAACCTACTGATAGACATGGTGAACTGTTCGAACTGATCGCAGCCCAGAGGAAGTGACTTCAAGCCGCTAAGACCGCGACTTGCTATATACCGCTGACTGTAAATTGTGAACTGTTCCACACTGAGCTTTCTAACTAGTTGTCTAGTCGCTCAGTGCTAGGCACACAGCCTGCACAAACAAGTCAACTTCACTTAGTCGTACCGATTATGACAAGTCGGGGACCTTTATTTATAGGCGATATGGGGAGTGTGATCACCGTTCATAGTGATAGGATATCCGTCTGTCATCAAGCAGCTAACACAATGTATCTGCACAAGTGGGGATACTAACATTAGTCCGCCACAGATAAACATCTATCTGTATAGACAGAAAGAACAACCAGTTCGCCAAGACGAGCCGACAACAACATCAGTCCGCGTTGACTTAACAAACCAGCCACACATCCTGATCCATCGTCGCACTTACGACGGACTGCCAATCTCCACAATCAAACCTCATAGTATAGCAGACTTGGCGAACTTCAGAGTAGACCACGCAACCATGCGGACACTGCGAAACTAGTCAACAAACCGGACTTGTCATAATACCATGACAAAGTCCACACAACCAACGAACTCTGGCACAAACCGCCCGAATAGGCCCTAGTGAATTGATCGGTTAGACTCCACAGACCGTGCTAACTGTCTGCCCCTTTGCGAGTTAGGGAACCTATCAAGCTACAAGCGTACTATGCATTCTCACAGTCCAGATTGCAACAGCCGCGGTTAGACAAGGCTAATCACCCGGTTACTTTCCAGAGTGCTTGCCGAACTAGACCGCAGAAGAGAAGAGAAGAAGTTGAATTCCAGCTAGCCGCCACCTTCTACCTGTCACACCGTTGGCGGTTTGTGCGGTCTGTGCGGTCTGTGCGGTCTGCTATATCAGACCGTCCACTCCACTTCACTTTCACTTCAAAAAATTCAACAACCTGAATTTCTAGTCAAGGACAACATGGCAATCACATTCCTAAGCTGCACGGGGAGCAACATCAACAATGTGAAGCATGCGCACTTGGTAAATCTCATAGGATGTCATTTCCAGGGAGCGTCGCCCCGCTTGCACGCTCGATATAGTGTTGGTCGCGGACTATGCTCACTGACATGGGTCGTAGAACATAATGTCACGTGTCATCCCATTAATATTTCAGTCCTTCAAAATGAAGGAGTAGATCCTCTTTTTTATATTTCAAGAGGGGTACCACACAAGAATCTCGCTCCTTATTTGAGTGTTGTTACTAGCAAACCCAATTTGATTTCTACAATCCATTACTATTAACAAACCCTCATTTTTCAAATTGGCTATTTAAAAATCATTTTATTACTAGTAAACCAACATAAATTTTTTTTTAAAAAAAATTGTTTAAAACCTTCATTCTTTCAAAATAACTCACTACATATAATGACATTGAAAATGGTTTCAAATGTATTCATTCAACCAGGTATGATAGCATTAAAAATGAGTCAAAATAACGTAAAATTTTGTTTAGTATGTCCAACTCCCTTTTCAACAAAATATCATTATCTGCACAAAAACTTTAAACAAAATATCTCTCAGTTTAAAAATATATTTGATTTTTAATTCTTATAAGGGTGTGATGTATATACTAGTTAAGTGTATACAAGAATATACCCGTCTTCTGAACTGCGTCTTATACGTACATTTTCATGAGAAGTGTTCAACATGAAAGTTGTAGATCTTCGTGAGATCTACAACTTTCATGCTAGAATTTTTTTGATTTGAAGCAATTTGGACCCCCGATTTGGGCCCTGAAAAAAGTCACGCTGAACATGTGTACAGACGCACAAGATCGCCGCGACTTTTTTCGGGGGCCAAATCGGGGGCTTAAACGGCTTCAAATTAAAAAGTGTTCAACATGAAAGTTGTAGATCTCAACGAGAAGTTAAACAATTTTCAAATTTGAAGTAGTTTAGACTCCCGATTTGGGCCTCGAAAAAAGTCACGCCGAAAATATGTACGGACGACTCGTTCCATGCGTGTCTTTTTTAGGGCCCAAATTGTAGGTTTAAACGGCTTCAAATCAAAAACTGATCAACATGAAAGTTGTAGATCTTGATGAGATCTATAACTTTTATGTTGATCACTTTTCCAAATGAGAAATATTTGAGGCTCAAATTTCAAAAAATGCAAAAATTATAAAAAAAACAAGATTGGTTTGCTAGTAGTAATTCTGAGGCAGAAAAAAATTCAAAAAATGACCGAATCTGTTTTTTTCTGGTGTCCTAGTAACAAAAATGAGTTTGTTAATATCAGCACCCTTAATTATTTGAACGTTGAATAAAAATGCTCAGTTTATGTCTGTACGATCACCGACTTTTATGGTCATACAACTTTGTTCCAGAGTGGATCCATGGAGGAAGGAAAAGAAGGAGGCCCCGTTGGCACAAGTGGGGTGGCCGCCCCTACCAGGCCTCTCCGTCAACTACCGCCATGCCCCCGAGCACCCATCCCCGCCTATTATGACAACTAATGAACAACTAGCACCTAGGCTTTCTTGGGGTTAAAAAATTTGCACCACCCTTACAATTTTATCCATAGAGTAGCAAAGTATAGTTGAATATCAACCTTAGCTATATTTCTCTAGTGTTTGCTGAGAAGCCCCTCAAGAACTTCACACCACTTAGAGAGAGAGAGAGAAAGTTGATGAGGTAGACAACCCAACTTTCCAGGGGATCGTATAGAAGCTGAGCATGCCAAATTGGGCGTACGGGAATGTGAGAAGAACCCGGGCAACCTGTGATGAAGAAGTTGATCCGGTCATTAATAGCGGATTTGGGAGAAAAATAAATAGCAAGCGAGAAGTTTGGTATATGAGAGAAGGAGGAGAAGAACTGCTTGCATTTATTCATTTGAAGATTACAATCTATAAATAATTTTAGGAGGAAGAGACATAAGAATTAAAATGCCCACAACAGTAAACTGCTACTAACAAATATAGAAGTCAAATTTTCAATAAATGTACATACTGCAATGTTAAGGTATTTAATATATGTCCGTGTGTGTCGAGATCGACTCGGAACGACCTAATGGGTTTCATGTCACTAGAGTGTAACGGCTCTACGCTGGAGATACTATATAAGGCCATTCCACATCGATGAGCCTTAGTGGACCATCTTGAGCGGAGCCGTCTAACATTCTCAAGATAGTCCACTAAGGCTCATCGATGTGGAATGACCTTATATAGTATCTCCAGCGCAGATTCATTACACTCTAGTGACACGAAACCCATTAGGTCGTTCCGAGTCGGTCTCAAGATAACGATTAGGGTTTCGCTCTCCCGCTCCCGTCTGCTCGCTCGCTCTTCTGAGTCCTCGCCATCGCCGTCAGGATCGGAGAAGCAGATCGAAAATTTTCAGAACGGCGTTGAGAGTCTGCAGATTATTGTCGGGATTAATCGATCCTGCCGTCGCTTCTGCGCCGCTGATCGGAATCGTTCAGTGAAGAAGAAACCTGTCCAGACGACCTGATTTGCTGCATATCTGGTAGAAGAGAGTAACTCCAGATCTGGAAGGAAGGAGATGCTGATTTCGCGCGCCTGTTCATTTTCAGATCCCGCTGGAAATCTCGTTCTCAGCTAAGATAGAGAGTGAGAATACCTCTCTCCACTAGATCAGTGTTTCACTCAAAATCTGGGGCTTGATTTCTTTCTAGCCTTGGCAATTTTTCTCAGACACCACCATCGTTTTGGCATCGAAAAAAAATTGTGTTTTTAATCTGGTTGTTGCTGCTGGATTCGTCGCCAGCCTGTAGATTGGGAAGATATTTGTCTCTGGTGGTAACAGGGAATTCAGATCCGACCGCCTCAGATCTCCGGTGGTAGCTGATTACCGCTACAGGTATCTTCATCGGCTCGAGGTCTTCTACTGCATCTGGAGAAGGATCTTTGTTTAGTTTTTTTTCCTTCTTCAAGGCCGGATCTGTGCCATTTGTGAAAGAATCCAACCTTGAAGTTGCTGGCTGGTGGAGAGGACACAATCATTGCTGCTGGTTTTCTCCTACCCAGATCTAGCCGATCTGACTGCTACTATCTGGAGGTTTTCACTTCATAGATTCATCAACCTCTGTAGGGCTGATTGTGCTCATATAATCTAGTTCCTTCGGCGACTGTGCTCAACAGGAGTAGAGCAAACACAATTATTTTTTTCTGGATTGGATCTGAAGGCTTTGGACTCGTCTCCACTCGGCTCAGGTGACCCCATTCTAGCATTTTTTATTTCTGCTTTAAATCTAGAACTATGTCGAAGAAAAGCGCGCTCGACATAATAAAATTGCAATCGTTCGACGCCTCCGACTTTCTCAGTTGGAAAATTCAAGTCCAACTAGGAATGAAGGAACGCGAGATTTTTTATACTGTTCAAAGCGATTTTGCTTCCACCGTCGAGGACGTGGACGAGTACCAGTGGGAAAAGGATGAGGATTTCTGTAGGGATTACCTGTTGAATTCCCTGAATCCCCGGCTCGCGTTGACCTACCACGCTTACAAATCTGCAAAGGAAATATGGGATCGTTTGAACGCGCATTTTCAGAAGGAGGAAGGATTGTCAAAGTCGCTCATTGGAGAGAAGTTCTTCAACTTCAGATTCAAAGCGAACGTGTCTATCACTTCTCAACTCTTGGAGCCTACGTCAGAAGCTGGATGATGATCATTCGAAGATGGACGACAACCTTTTTGTATATATGATCCTGAGTAAACTGCCTTCTGAGTGGCTCTTTTTCAAGACCGAGATGCACCGATTGAAAGAGAAAATCAATTTGGATGAACTCAAATGGTTCATCCATATTGAGGACCAAAATATTGCTGGGAAAAGCTTGGAGCGGGTTGCGCAGCCCTCAGAGGCTGTCAACTTCATTTCATGTCCTAGTAAGCCTTCTCGGAAGCCCCCGACACCTAAGGGTGATACTCCAGCACCGTTGGCGGTTAAAAAGCCTTCTCTCAAAAGGAAGAAGGGCAAGTGCCACAACTGCGGCAAATGGGGTCACTGGGCCGCTGAATGCAGGGATCCGAAGAAGCTAAAGGAGGATGCCCCACAAAATGTGGCACACATGGTGGTCGACAACTCCGATCCTAAGTCCTTCGTGGCTATGATTGGGAGTAGTCACTACAGTGCGTCTTCTGAGTGGTGGCTGGACAGTAGTGCTACCTGTCACATTACAAATGACAGGGGTCTTCTCTCGAAGGTCACAGCGGTCAAGGACAAAGTCGAAAATTACAATGGAGGAGCGACTGATGTTACTCATGCTGGGACTGTAGAGCTAGTGCTCTCTTCAGGTAAAACTTTAATTTTACAACATGTTAAAGTAGTTCCTAATTTAACTAAGAATTTGATTTCTATGAGTTTGCTTGATAAAGCTGGAATGTCTTTCACAACCGTGAATGGTAGAATGACATTAACTGTTAATTCTCACTATTTTGGTTGCGCTTACCTGATTAATGGTAGGTGTAGACTTAGCCTAGATAACGAGTGCATAAATCAAGTGAGTTCAACTCTGATTGATCCAAAGTTATTACACAATAGACTTGGACATATCCACTATAAGAAAATGCGAGATCTAGCTAAAAGTCAAAACATTCCATTAGATCTTTCTATTCAATTTGATAGGTGTGAGGTTTGTGTCCAGACTAAGATCACTAGAAACCCTTACAAGACAGTTTTTAGGAGCACACAACTTCTGGATTTGATACATTCCGACCTCTGTGACTTTTGTAGTCACGTCACTAGAGGGGGAAGGAAGTATCTAATTATATTCATCGACGATTTTTCCAGATATTGTCATGTTTACCTATTGAAATCGAAAGATGAGATATTTGAGACCTTTAAGATCTTCAAATCTCAGGTATAAAATCAATTAAATCTAAAGATTAAGAGACTTAGAAGTGATCAAGGAAGGAGAGTACACTGCAACTGAGTTTAAGGACTTTTGTGCCTCTAAGGGTATAATCCTAGAAACCACAGCTACTTACTCACCCTAGTCGAATGGTGTTGTTGAGCGTAAGAATAGAACTTTAATAGAAATGTTGAACTCTATGCTCCTCACAGCTGACATGCCTAATTCTTTTTTGGGGGAAGTAGTCCTAACTGCAAATCACATTCTAAATAAGGTGCCTCACTCAAAGCTCAACTCTACTCCATATGAGTTGTGGCATGGTCATCCTTGTGGATATGACACTCTAAAGACTTGTGGTTGTATCGCTTATGTAAGGATACAAGACCTTAAGAGACCTAAGGTGGGACCTAGAACAACGATTGCATTTATCTAGGTAGTGCATCTGACAGGTTTCTGGATCTATCCATTAATACAATGATAGATTCTAGAGATGTTATTTTCTTTGAACACAAATTTATCAAAGATCATGGCTTTACCGTCTCCGGGTCTACTGACATGATTTCAGAATCTACTGTAGAACCTGAAGCTGGCCCCTCTAGCACTGCTCTCCAACCTCTAGAGGTGGAACCTGTTCCTCTTAGAGTATCTACAAGAGAGAGAATCCCTAGGAATTTTGGTGCGAATTTTGTCACCTACCACTTAGAGGATGATCCATTCTCCTATCAGGAAGCAATGCGATCTAGATATGCGTTAATGTGGGCAGAAGTCATCGATGAAGAGATGAACTCGCTGCTACAAAACAACACTTGTCATCTAGTTGACTTGCTGAAAGGAGCTAAAGTCTTAGGATGCAATTGGGTACTAAAGAAGAAATTGCACAGTGATGAGTCTATAGCCAGATATAAAAGCACGTCTAGTAGCTAAGGGTTATAAACAATAGGGGGGAATTGACTATTTTGACGTCTATTCACCTATCCACTATTAAGATTCTTCTTGCCATAGCTTCTATCGAGAACTTTATAGTTCATCAGATGGATATAAATACAACCTTCTTAAATAGAGAGCTTGATGAAGAGATCTACATGACACAACCTGAAGGTTATGTACATAAGGATCTAAGAGACAAAGTGTGCAAGCTTGATAAATCGATCTATGGGCTTAAACAAACACCTAAGATGTGGCACATTAAATTTGATCAAGTGGTAAAGAGTGTTGGATTTCAGTCCAGTCTCTCGGACAAGTGCCTATACTACCGCTCGATGGGAAATCAAACAGTCATCATATGCCTATATGTGGATGACATGTTTATTCTGGGGTCAGATCTTGCCGCAGTGAGGGATACTAAATCCTCTCTCGCGAAAGCATTTGACATGAAGGACCTTGGTCCCGTAGATACCCTACTAGGTATGAAAATTAGAGTAGACAAGAGACGTGTCACTCTAAGTCAAGCTCATTACATTGAGCATATCCTCACTACCTGGGATTATAAAGACTGTCGGCCTGTTGAAACACCAATCGATCCAAATGTCAAGTTGAGTCTGAATGAAGGTACCAGCGTTGATCAAGTAAAGTACTCAAAGATCATTGGAAGTCTCATGTATGCCACAAGTTGCACTAGACCAGACATTACTTTCTCGGTAAGCATGTTGAGTCGTTTTACCAGTAGTCCAGGTAAAGAGCATTGGGATGCCTTAGATCGGCTGATGAGGTACTTGAAAGGTACTAAAGACCACGCTCTGTGCTACACTGGTTACCCTCATACGTTGGAAGGATACTCTGATGCCTCCTGGTGTTCAGAAGTTGGGAACAGCAAGTCCACTAGTGGATTTATTTTCACTTTGGGTGGCGCTGTAGTCACTTGGAAATCCAAAAGACAGACTTGTATAGCTTTGTCGTCTATGGAAGCCGAGTTGTTTGTCTTAGCCTCAGCTGACGAAGAGGTAGATTGGATCAGAAATTTGATTCTAGACATTCTCTTGTTTAGACTTCAAGTCAATTCTTTAAGTCTGTATTGTGATAGTCAAGCAGCAGTTCAAGTCGTGAAGAATGTCCTTTTTAATACTACAAGGCGACATGTACGACTGAGACACGCTCTACCGAATTATCTGAAAGAACAAGGCATTATCACTTTGATCGATGTGCGATCGAAGGATAATCTGGCTGATCCACTAATGAAAGGAATGCCTAAAGACCGATCAATCAAAACAGTAGGGGAAATGAGACTCAAGGCGTTTTAAGTTCAGTCTTAGTTCAAGGATAGACGATTTAGTTCAGCCTTTGTCCAAATATTTTGATTTTTCCACTTTCCTTTGTCAAAGCAAGCGTGTTGTGCTCCGCTGATGCTCAGGGTTGCTGAGTACGAATCTGATGAGTTGTTTCATTCCACATTTGATGTTAACAACTTCCACTGAGTTCGTCTTCCTTATCTAGGAGGAGAGTGTTATTTCATATTTGATAACACAATCTGACTAGGTTTGGCTTTTCTTCTGTTTATTGGCTCTATTCCACATTTGATGAGTTCCAATTGACTTTAGAAGAACAGTAACCGTGACATTCCATATAGGAACACATATACAGCTGTGGTGTCCAGAAGTCCATAACATCGTTTCCTTGAAAACATATAATGGATTCTGAGGTAGAACCTAAATACTCTACACATGCTTCCTCATATTGTACTACGTTCATATAAGTAGAACTAGATACTTGTACATTTTTCATGGTTGAATTCATTCTGAATGAACTTCTCTGTTGGAAATTACAGGGGCTGCTGCCGATGGAGGAGCACTTGCCGGTTGGGATCCAGATGAGGATGACTTGTCAGACACTGATTTCTAAAGTATAAATTGGTTTTTCTTCTACTTAGAGCACTGTTTAGCTCTCTTTGCTTTCACTTATTTTGTTCGGACTTTCTTGCTCTTTAGTTGGTCATGAGACACCTAGTGTTCTGGTACCTGTGTTGTGATTGTACTGTTGACTTTGTTATGATGCTGCTGAGATTTTCTGTTTATTCTTATGCATGCATACAACTGCTTTACTTAACGTCCAATATGTTCTGACAAGTGTGATGGACACAGTTGCGAGTGCTTCATGTTCGATTGAACACTTCACACACCACCCCTTTTTCCGACGTCGGGTTTACGGCGGACATAGGAGGAGATTGTTAAGGTATTTAATATATGTCCGCGCGTGTTGAGATCGACTCGGAACGACCTAATGAGTTTCGTGTCACTAGAGTGTAACGGTTGTACGCTGGAGATACTATATAAGACCATTCCACATCGATGAGCCTTAGTGGACTATCTTGAGTAGAGCCGTCTAACATGCAATGCCTGGAAAACAAAGCTATTGCAAAGCACAAGTTGTCCATCCATTTACTCATATTTTGGCATCATGCTTTCACGGTTAATACTCGCCCACAAGTGAATCGGTAGAGGGCGAACGGTGAGCTTGAAAAAATAGTGTGATGGTGAGTCTTGTCAAGTCCTTTAATAAATATATCTGCAATTTGATGTTGTCTACTGATATGAGAAATGCACGTAGCTCCAAGGACGACCAGTTCTCAAAAATGGCAATCAATATCAACATGTCGTGTGAGAGTATGAAACATCGGATTGCGAGTCCTGAAAATAGCGAACTGATTGTCGCAATACACAGTTGAAGAGTGAGAGAGTGCAACCCCAATTTCACAAAGGAGGAATGTAGTCCATCTTAAATTTGACGTGAGCCGGGCTAGTGCCAAGTACCCAGCTTATGTGCTAGGCTGAGAAACAGTGGGATGTTTTTTAACAATCCAAGGTATAAGATTGAGTCCAATGAACACACAATATCCGGTTGTTGAACGACAATCATCCAGATCACCTGCCCAATTTGCATCTGTGAAGGCACAAAGGGATCAGAGTAGTCCAACGATTTGTCAGGGAAAAGACCACGAGTAATGGTGCATTTGATATATCAAAAAATGCATTTGATGGCTTGAAGATGGGTAGTGTGAAGCATGCATGTATTGACAAACTTGATTTACATCAAATGCAATATCAGGGTGAGTGAGAGTAAGATATTTTAAACCACTAACCATGCTACAAGAAAAGGAGGGATCAGAGAGAGGACCACCCTCATAGCTTGTAAGATGTCGTGGAGATAGAGGAGTATTGCATGGCTTACACCCATCAAGATCAAACTTTTGTAGGAGATCTGAAGCATAACGGGCTTGGGATAGTGTAAGTGTGGTCAAAGAGCGTGTGACCTCAATACCAAGAAAGAAACTGCAATAATCAAGTCGTTGACTAAAGAATGTGGAGCATAATTGATCAATAAAATGTGAGACATCAATGGGGTTGCTACGAGTGACAACTAAATCATCAACATACACAAGAATATATAATGTCCCAGAGGATGAGTATCTAATGAATAAAGAAGTATCAACTTGACTCAAAAAGAAATAAAGAGTCATAAGAAAATCATGTAGTCAATGATACCTTGCACATGAGGATTGGTTTAAACCATAAAGTGTATGATGGAGTTTGCAAACATACGTGGGGAATGACCGGTCAACAAAGCCTGAAGGTTGTATCATGTATACATCTTCTCAATTGAGAAAGACATTACACACATCCAGTTGACAGAGCTCTCAATATTGGGACAAACCCAACCTTAAGATGGTGCGAATAGTGGTTGACTTGATTACCAAATTAAACATTTAAACATAGTCAAGTCTTTCTTATTGGGAGAAACCACGAGCCACTAAGGGAACTTTGTAGCGTTGAATGGATTCATCAGCTTTGCGTCTGAGTTTATGAAGTCATTTACACCCGACAATATTCATAGGGGGCTGAGCCGGAGCAGGACTTCATGTTTGATTTTGATATAGAGCGCACATTTCATTTAGCATTGTCTGACACCATTTAAGCACATGTGCAGTTTGGCGAAAAGTGTGAGGGGCCGACTCCTTCAAGCGGGCACAGTTCTCAGTATTTGGACTAGTCGTTCTTGGGGTTATGAGTCGGCTGCTTAGGTCGATGTTGTAAGGACTCCATCCATTCATATAACATATAATAGAAGGTCCGGCCGGGGCCCCACACCATATGTCACAAAACAGGCGGCGAGGTTACAAGTTAATACCAATTCATAATCGCATCCTAACACAGAGCATTCTAGCGGAATCTTTTAACAATAGTACTGAACTCAAACTAGGAATGTCCACTAATAAAACAACCACATTTATATAGGAATGTACACAAAATATATTAACGTTTGGCCTTAAGGCATTACAGTTCCTCTTTACAAGTATGGATTCCATACATCGGCGCGCAAGCCGACCACACATGAACACAATACAAAAAGACTTTGCTTAGCCTTCAAGGGCTAGCAACAGCAGCAGCAACAGGGACTTCAGCCCCTATATTTTCCGCTCGGCTCTCCAGCTCCTGCACATGGACATCCCACCAAGCGGTGGTAAATAAAGCAACGATCAACATTCAACTGACCAATTTATAACGACCCTACCCCTTTCTCAGGGTAGTGGTATTCCTTCCCTGCAGACATAGCAATTCATAGGCAGATATATCACACATTGTGCTTTCACACACAAACAATACATCACAACCGTCAGCCACGCGGCCCGACGATCTGTGCACTCAGGGCACATTCTTGGTGTGCCGGAAAACCAGGGCCCACCGTTCACGATCTGAAACCCAACGGTATTGAGCATTTAGTCTTAACGGTGTGCAGGCCTAAGACTTTCATTATGCGCTCCAACTGACCACACTTTCAGGTCTCCAAGTCGGACGGACATAACGCAGGTACGGATCAGCCACCCCCCGTTGCTCAAGTCGCCTTGCCATCACGAATACCAACGTACTCGAGGACAAATCTAAGGCGCGGGTCGGTTTCACCTTTTCTATTCGACACGAAGCCTTTTTAAGAGCTTACAGCTCATAATAGTCATACTGTCCACCAAAGATTGGCTTCACAATAGCCACAATGACCACCAAGGACTGACTTCATAATAGCCACATTGTCCACCAAGGACTGGCTTCACAATAGCCACAATGTCCACCAAGGACTGACTTCACAATAAAAAAAGGGAATTCAGCTAGCGTCCTTCGCCATCGCTTAACGGGTTCAGCAGAAACTCTCTTTTTGCACCCAACTCCGCCCAAACCCTGCAGCATCCTACAGTGCCAGAAAACTGGTCTTGCCATAGCACACAACACAAGCATCACAAGGGTATTTTCATGGACTACCACTCCAATACTTCCTGCTATTGCCCTTCACATGTCCAACCCATCAACTTCATAAACTACACGTTTAACCGCGGAGACTTCACCAGTGTGCAAATGAAATATCACCAATCCAGACCAACCTGTCCAGATGAGCTTCACACAACATGCCGATTCCGTACTACACATTTTCAGATCTATATGCAAGACTATTGGAGGATTCCAAGAATCAACCCAAGGGAAATCCCTCCGCAATCCACCCTCTGGTGGGGGAAATCCATGCACATGCCAAAAAGAAGGACTTCACATGTCCAAGAAGGAAGATCGTTACCCTTGACGACCACTTTGGAGCCATGCAAATCTAGCCAGTTGGAAAGCACCGCAGCGGCCTTGCCTCTACAAATCTGGCTTCGGATCTCGATTCGGAACTCAGAAGCTCCACTGGCGGCCGGATCCCTTTCTCCTCCTCCTCCTTGCTCTCCCTTCTCTCTACTCTTTTAGAAAGAGGATAGTCAAAGCTAAATGAGAGTTGATCTCTCATATCCCGGCCTTAAAGCAGCAGGGGGAAACCTGGATCGTTGGATCCTGTTTGGAGGGAACGAACGACCATAAATCGCCCTGAAAATGTCTATTTTGGGCTGAACATGGCCTGTGACATGCCCGTGTCACATACCGTGTACCTTGAGCGGTACACAACCGACTTAACCCGAACAGGACACGACCATGTGACACTCCCGTGTGCTCTGACATGGCTTCAGACACGCATGTGTCTATCCCAGTGTTCACCAAGCCTCACATTCATGGCCAAATCCAGAGAAGGACACGGTCATGTGACACGCCCGTGTCATAGGCCGTGTGTCTAACTCGACTTCCCTGTCCAAATCCAGAGAAGTACACGACCATGTGACACGTCCGTGTCACAGGCTATATGCCCAACTCGACTCACCTCTCGAGAAGCGTCGAGTGCATTTTGTCAAGCAGAATTCATCGACCCAGAGGAGGACACGGCCTCGAACACGCCCGTGTCGCAGGCCGTGTTCCCTCTCGAGAACTCGTTGAGTGCATTTCGTCGAGCACTCGACAGGCTGCTCCACCACACAGAGAAGGACACGACTTGGGACACGCCCGTATCCTAGGCCGTGTTGCCCAGCATTAGCTCAATTTTGGGATTTGGGGTGTTACAGATGCAGGGCTGACTCATTCTAGATTGCGTAGAGTATGTTGGTGCGTGTGGTATTGAGGGGGATGAAATCCCGGGGCAGCTGATCTCTCTGATGGTCACGTCGGCGGTGGCCGTTCCGACGTTCTTCTCAAAATCTTCTTTCTTGGTGTTGAAGGGCCAGCTCCTTCTCCCTCTTGCGCTTCTAGTTTCCGTCGAACTATTGGCAATAAGCTTCAATAGCCTTGTCGGCTGCGATCTGCGCCTCTACGCGGTGTACGAGGTTGGGGTAGCTAGGGATGGTTTCCCTCATTAATGCGGAGTAGAAGCCGCTAGGGCAGAGACCTTCAAGAAATACTCCGCTTAACAGTTATGGGTCGACCCCGGGGATTTGACGAGCTTCTGTAGAAAACCTGCGGAAGAAGTCTTTCAAAGACTCCCCTTCATTCTGGCGGATACCTGATAAGTGGGAGGGGTCGCGAATGATCCTCTGATTTGCTATAAACTGATCCGCGAACTGTCTTGTTAGCTCTGTGAAGTTGGCAATGGTGCCCACCCTCAAAGAGTGAAACCATGTGCGGGTCTGCCCCTTGATAGTGGCTGGGAACACTTGACAGAGTAGCTGATCAGGTTCGTTGTAAATCCTCATGATGGTAGTAAAGTGATTGACATGTTCCAATAGATCGTCTGTTCCATCGAGCGTCTCGATATTCGGTAGCTTGAAACCATGAGGATTTGGATGAGCCATAATTTGTGGTGCGAGGGGGAGCCTTGACAGAGTGGTCGGCGAGTATGAATATTCCGTCGACCGACTTGTCAATATTCTTCTGCGATCACCTCTCGAATTTCCTCTCGGGTGAACCTCTCGAGTGGGGGAAGTCGGGCCTCGTCTCCTCCGTTGTGCCGGTGTTGCCCGGTTTCAGTTCCTCCACAAGTCGGGTGAGTCGATCTGGCTACGTTAGAGTATTCTTCGGGCGCCTCTTGTATAGGAGCTTCTTGCACCCTAACATGGTTTGGTTGTGGCGGATTAACTGGTGCTAGAGGAGGAGCAGGAGGCGCACTGAGATTCCTGAGCAGAGCAAGCATTTCAGTTTATTGCTCTTCCATTTGTCGGACTCGCCCCTCGAGGGCAGTGACAGGCGCGAAAGCGGCCTCTGCTGTCAATGGTACGTCCACTAGAGAGTGAGAGCGTGCTGGTTCACTGTGTCCTTCTGGAACGGATTCTTCAGCTATGCGAGCGCTTTTTTTCGCCATTGAAGGGGAACTTGAATGTTGCAAGGATGGAAGTATCGACTTCTGAAGGATGTTGGGGATCGTGTTCTCTAGACGACGCCAAATGCGACTAACTCGGCGTCCCGGTCGGACCAGAATGAACTTTACTGCCTTAGCTCTCGGGATCGTCGAGCGTGCACACAGTCAACGAAAATAGAGTGTTGACACAAGAGTTTTAACGTGTAAAAACCCCTCAATCGGATAAAAAACCATGTGATCGGACTATGCCGGTCAAAATCCAATGCTTGCGGTTACAATATGTTTGGAGGATCGAGGGCGAAAGTATCGACTTCTGAGGGAGGAGTTCAACAGAGCTCTCACCTGGAAAAGAAGAGCCTCGGGGAGCGAAAATGAGAAATGAGGAGGCCTGTGACTCCTTTTATAGGCTTCAGGAAGCGGTTATGGTGGCCCCCAACTAACCTGATGGTTAGTGAGTTGTTACCTGTAGATCAGATGACAATGGATGCTCGGTAGCGATCAGACGGTGGCCAAACCTGCAAGCGGCGGTGGCCTGACGGTTGGTCTCGGCGACGGCGGCCGGGCAGGTGGCGGCGGGCAGCGGTGGTAGGCGGCGGCGGTAGGCGGCGGCCGGCAGTGGCGGTGGTTATTGAATGGGTGACCCCCCATATCCTCTTATCGTGGAGGAGATCATGGGGAGTAGGTTAACCGGTCAAACCCATGATCTCCACATTAAGAAAAATTACGGAGGTAGTGGTTAAATGCACCCCAATACTCTAAATAGAGTGTCACCCCATCAATTAAATATCAATAACTAGAGAAAAAACATTATATTTAGAAGATAAAACATCAATCAGCGTTCAAAACAATCAACAAATTATGAGTTATGACTTATGACATAAGTAGACAAAAGCTCACACGATGTTCCGAATCAAATCCATGCTTTTGGGTTATTTTTTTAGTAAATGTACAAATATTACGCGAGAAATATTAAGCATCATCATTTAGGCTCTGTTTGGCGCGACGTTTTTACAGCAGGGTGCCGCTGGTTTTAAAAATGCCGCGCCAAACAATAAAAATGGGCGGAGCAGTGGGAGAAGCCATCGCTTCCAAATCGCAGAAAAATGACGATCCGGAGTCGTAAAATTTTTCACGACTCCAGAATCGTAAGCTGCGATTCGCGATTTTAGGTTTCGCTGGTTTCGCCTGTTACGTCCGACGCCTCCTCCAACTGCGCGATGGACAGTACAGCGGCAGGTGGGGGAGTGGGATTCCGGCCGCCGTTCACGGCATCTCAGTGGGAGGAGCTGGAGCACCGCGTCATCTTTAAGTATCATAACAGGGATGTCCGTCCCGTCGGGGCTGCTTCTCCCCATTCGCCGGAGCTTCGAAACCATGGCCTCTCGTTTTTACCATCATCCAGCCAGTCGGTTCTCTTCACACCCTTTCCCCCTTTATCGTCATCCTCCATCTGTTTTTGTTTTATTTATTAATTTGCGCTTCTTCCCATGCTATTTCTCACGGTCCAGAATCTGCATTTCAGAGCTGGTCTTCCAAATAATTTTTCAGATTTTGTCACCAGGGATTATTCCACCATTACTTCCCACCACTGATAAGCCGCTCATCAGAAAATAAAGTTACAACATTATTGGAAAAACAAGTAAAAATATTTTCTCATTTAAATAAAGTCCTCTTGCTAAAAAAAAAGTTCTTCACGTCCGAAAATTCTGTACACACCGAAAAAAATGAGCGACGAGTTCGCTTTTAACGGGCATGAGTGCCGTCGCGGGCGGATTAATGTTGCGTGATGCATGAGAGCCCCCGCGCATTATTACAATTAAAGCTTCTATTTGTTTGGGCTTTTCGCAACTCCGTTTTGGGCAAACGTCGCCGAAAGGAGGGTAAACAAATGAACCTCCGACGGCGTTTGCTCCGTTTTCACCCGCCCGCCTTGAGAAACGCCCCAAAAAGCTCCATTTGAAGCATCCACCTCCCCCCTCCGATTCAAACTCTGCGTTTCCACCCGCCAGATCGTTCCACCGATGGTAAAACAAATGAAATAATCACGTTTGACTTTAGAGGCGAAACCTTGTCCATCACTCGTGTAAAAATAAAAAAAATAATCTCATGTTTGTTTATGAACGGTGTAATTGGCAAACCGATTTTCGCTAATAGCAGCCCATTGTTAACGGCAGACTGTAAAATTTTAATCTCAGACCATTTTGTTAATGACAGACCAAGTAAAAACTAAAAAATATAATAAAATCATAATTTGATATGTTATATAATAATCATAATAAATTGGACCTTATAACTTATACAAAAATGATAAAACATCATATATATGGTTGAACATGAAGGTTAATTATAGATCATTCCTTCCATCTCAATGCTCAAAAAATTGCACAACATGATCATATTTTCCAAATTCCTCAAAAAGCCTGTGTAACCTGCAACATAAATTTGAAACATCAATTAAAAGAGAGCAATGTTGTTATTCAAAGTGTTTGTAGAAATATATTGTTGTCGTAAGCACCTCACGAAGCTTCATTTCTTCCAAGGATAATCCAATGTCTGTCAATTTCCAAAACAAAATGATCCAAAACTACGAAAATCTGAAAAAAAGTTGAAATTTAAAACTGATAATTTACAAAACTACGCAAATAATTAGATTTGTGTAACACGTACCATACCGTCAAATCCAATTGCTAGCAACCTCTTCACGATATCTTCCCCAACTTGGGAATATTGGGGGTGGCGGACAGTTATCATGCATTAAAAGCCCGACAAAATGATTGTCATTTATGAACCCAATGTAAACTGTCATTGGAAATGGTGGAGGTGCCGAATGTAGCGGTAGAAATGTAAAAGACTGGAAATTTTGAGAAGTGAACGAATTTGATATTATAGAATGATGCCACTACTAATCCCATATCAGACATAGTCATCCACTTGTCCAATGGAGCAGGAGAAATTGTACAGTCCAAAGATGCCAGTAATTCTGATCTTCGAGCAACACCATATATGTCTGTGTATAATTTTTCATAATGTTGTAACTCAAACGAAAGAGCATATCGAACCTTTTTCCAATCATCCCCCATCTCCATTGCCATACTAATGACTCGATAGCCACAGTGCCCGTCTCCCGCCACGTCAATCACATTCAGAATATATTTTGACACACACACCGGACATTCCCTTTTTGACTCTCCTAAGCAATGTTGTATTAGTTTTAACATTTTTAGCAATTGCAACATTGCATTCCTTTTTTTGCTCATTTAGTAGCACATGTTCAATCAATGACAATTCACGCTTAGTTGATTTATAATTCTTCTCAAATTGTTTGTTGCTACCTCTTGGCCCTTCCCTTTAGTTTTGATGGAACTAAAAGGTTCTATTGTTTGGGTCAAAGAAGGATCCATAATTTCAACGCAATTTCTTTTTTATTTCATGTTTTTGTAGGGCACTAGTACTTTTGTACCTTCGAATAATGCCATCAATCTCGGTGTCTATTTCATTGTCCATCTTCTGTTCAACCTTTACCTCCTCAATGTTGTTCTCCTTTAATTTCAACTCCTTCCAATGTTGGTGAATCATCCATAATGGAAAGACATTAGTATGTGCGATGTAGGGTTTCAACTCATGGGAGCATGGTATTCCATGTGTTTGTCTACTTGTATGTGTGCATACATATTCATTTTCTGATTGTAATTTTGCAAGCTCCTTATGAATAATAGCCAAACAAGCAATTGATACACGACCAAGCAATTCGGAGTACAAGAAACTCTTAAACTCTTTGTTTACCTGAATGACGCTTTCCCCAAAAGATCTTTTAATCTCCGTGTGTTGTAAATTAATCATCTGATCGAAGGTCTTCCATACGGTGGATAGGCTGCCAACCGACACTTCAAGAAACCTCTTCAAATGATTATGACCACTTTCGACCCGATTTGTGGTTGTAGTTCCCAAATGCATGAATTGATTAACCCAGGCAGAAACAAAGTAATCTCTATATGGTGCGATCCATGTGTTAATAATGTACGAGTACGCATCAGCATATTTCTCTGAATAAACATTTCTAAATGATTGCAATGCAACAGTGAAGTCAGCCTCAGTCGGTGAATCAACCAATCGCTGTCATTCAAGTAAAAACACTTCCCACTCTTTTCCTTTTTGAAAATATTTTTTGCAGTGAGCCAAAATGTTTCGACTAATGTGAACTTTGCATAGGATATTCTTTGCATGAGGAAACACATGTTTGATAGCATTCATTAGTGTCACTTCCCTATCCGTAACAAATACTTGTGGTAGAGCATTTACATCAAGGATGAACTTAAAACATTCAAGTGCCCAAACATAACTATCTTGAAGCTCATTAGAAATAAATACAAAAGCAGCATAAAAACTCATATTTGTTGATGTGATCCCAACGATAGAAAGTAAAGGCAAGCGATATCTGTTTGTTTTGTATGTGCAATCCATTAGAAAAACTGTTGGAAACATCTGGCTTAGAATAACTGAAGTTGGGTGAGCAAAGAAGAGACTTTCTAGATGATTGCTACATGTCTTCACTTTATTGAAACTATAATAACCACAATCTGTAATGCATTTATATAGATATTGTATAGCAGTCCCTCCCTCCAACTCCTTCTTGTGCATTTTAACTCTTTCGTTGTATATGGTTCGAAGCACGGTACAGTTAGAACTGTTGAGATTATATTAGCCAGCATGACACGTGTGTGTGGGACCGCATGTTTGGGCTTTCCCCATCGCGTTCCTGGTCTGGGTGTTGACCCCGATGGACCCCCTTGTGTGGCGAAATTCCCGCGGTCATGTGGTTGGGGTTAATCCCACACCGCCTGCAGACTTCTCCCCTTTGTGTTCATGTACCCCGCCACCCTTCATCTCAACACCTGGGTTTTGAGATGAACTAATGGGTTGGCAGGTTCTAACTTGGTATCAGAGGAGGTTGTCATGCTGCGGGGGTGTGTTGAGATTATATTAGCCAGCATGACACGTGTGTGTGGGACCGCATGTTTGAGCTTTCCCCATCGCGTTCCTGGTCTGGGTGTTGACCCCGGTGGGCCCCCTTGTGTAAGACCCCCTTTTTTTTCTTTTTCGACACCGGGGTCTTAGGCCCAGAACCGCCGTATTGCGGTGACTCCTTCACGCCCTGAAGGGTCATCACCACAAAGCGCCGATTATGCCGGCCGATTTCGATCACAGAAAAGTAGCACTATGAAGTAAATGCAAATTTGCAGTCCACGGAAAATCACATGCCATAATAAATATAACTCCACGAAGGGAGTGTCCACAGAAGAAAACATCAGAGTAGCAGCAAAACGGGCTTATGCCCGGTACAACATATCCTCGCTACAAGAATCACTCATGCGGAAGCAGAAAAATCTACTCAAGGTCGAGACTCACGGTCTCGGCTGTATGAACTCCGGAGCTAGACTTCCCCACCTCCAAACGCACCGGTCTCTGGGGCTGCTCCTCCATGCTGGTCTCCACGATCCCCTAAATGATGCGGTTCGAAAACCGTTAGTCTAAAAGACTAACTCCTATCATCCCCCGCCCCTTCCCCCACGACTCCTAGGCACCGAGCGGAGAGGAAGAAGGGGGAGGACTTGAAGGTGGAGAATATCAAAAGCAGATGGCAGCGGTCCTATACTAGTGGCAACAACCTACCGTGCTGATAAACAGGCCGGAGAGGGGTTGGGGTGCATGGCCTGCAGGCTTGAATGTGAAAGGCTGACTACCAGTGGTGGGCCCGGGTCTGGACCCTGGTAGGCCGGCGGTGCCAGCGGGTTCCCATGGGATGGGCCTGGACCGTTACACCTTGTGTGGCGGAATATTCTCGCGGTCATGTGGTTGGGGTTAATCCTACACCGCCTGCAGACTTCTCCCCTTTGTGTTCATGTACCCCGCCACCCTTCATCTCAACACCTGGGTTTTGAGATGAACTAATGGGTTGGCAGGTTCTAACTAGAACTATCACTATTTTTTAAAGCTGCCAATATTTTACGGGGCTTCACGTTTGCAGTATACATCTCTTTCACAATTTCCTGCT
Source organism: Platanthera guangdongensis (assembly GCA_039583875.1). Lineage (NCBI taxonomy): Eukaryota > Viridiplantae > Streptophyta > Magnoliopsida > Asparagales > Orchidaceae > Platanthera > Platanthera guangdongensis. Next base: position 29,865,542 of record CM077147.1, read on the forward strand.
CACTTTCATTTAACCTCCCTGCATACGCATGTGCCTCTAAGTGAACGATTTCATGGTTATGTCTGCCACATAACACTTCAACATTCCAGTCGGTGCCAACTGAATTTCTAATGCCTTTCAAGACAAAGGGACACCCACACCTCTTAGACGAGGATTTCCGAACATTTTTGTGTGGGGTCTTTGCGCTCTGATTGTGCCGTTTAAATCCCGCCCTATCACACCCAAGCATTAATCTAGCTCTTGCCCTACTTGTTAACTTGTCTGCACTTTTAATTGTGAGTACAAACCCAAGACCTCTAGCAACATTTCGTGCCCAACTAATCAACTCCTACTTAGTAGGAAAGCTCATTAAAGTTGTAAAATGATAACCAAAATCAAAGCTACATTCTTGTGTCAAATTCTCCACGGAGGTGTGCCGTGTTGTGTTATGCATACAATCATTTGAATCTAATTAAGCAAGAACAATAAAAAAATACATTTACCAAAAGTGCAATATGCAAAATACATACCAAATAAGTGTAGAACACAATTTAATTTTAAAATATTAAGTTACCAAACGTATCCATCGCGTCCATAGAGCCGCTTTGAGGTGTACATAAAACTGCTGAAATTTGAGAGAATCCATTTGTTGTTAATGGCTCTTGCTCCATAGAAAAACCTAAAAAATCCAACATTTGATGTTAAGACGAATTTGAGATCTCCAGGAGTGAACGGATTTTCTTAAGAAATCTACATAAGAAGAACTTAAGAATGAACTGCATGCTTGCCAATTTCGAAAGTTTACATTTAGGAAAAAGTTGGACAGTTTAGAAAGTTTAACTGCACAAAAATTAACCATCAACTAAACATTCTAAGAGAAAGTATATTCGAAAAAGGTAAAAGAAAGCTTCGGTTCTTAAAATCACTCCAAACATCTTGATTTTTTTATTCCGAAAAATAGCATCCCCCTCTTTCTACAGGGTTTGCACATATAATCAGAAAAAATGAATCCATTGAACTATACACTTATCAACTATTAGGTATTTCAATCATATCTTTGTAACTTCCTTTCTAAGAGTTAAGTGAATTTGACACTTGAAAAGGAGAAAAGATTTCAAAATTTCAAGTAAACTTCAATACTTGAGATTGGAAATACTTCATCTGAATCTCCTTAGTTAGCACATTAGAAACATATACAATTAAACTCCACTACTGTCTTCTAATTATGATGAGCTAACTTCTGCTTGGAACTTCAAATGAGAGCATACTTTCGTGTAATTTGTCAATTCTATCAAACATTATTCTTATTCATACGTAGAAATTAATACATATAATCTAAAGATGATGGAGAATCACATTATACTTATGCGTTTGTGCCAAAAAAACCCTAAAAATCCATCCCTAAATCTTGAGAAAAGGGGCATGAAATCTAAAAAAAAATGGATATGAAACTCTTTGAATCAAGTAAACAACCCAAAAATAGGAATGAAAAAGGTTGACATCCAACCCTAAACCTGAGACAGAGGAAGGTGGAAGCGGTGGAGGCGAGTAACGCAGGTGGGCTTGAAGGGCAGGAGGAAATCCGACGGAGCTTGCAATGCGCGGCGGTGGCGACCTGGAGAAGGATGGCCGCGACCTGGAGTGGGAAGGCGGCGTGTGATCGGAGGCAGGGAGGACGACCTCGGTATAGGCTTGAAGGCCGGGACGAAGTTCTGCGGGGCTTGCAAGGTGCGGCGGCGACGTCCTGGAGCGGGAGGGCGGCGACCTGGAGCGGGGAGGCGGCAGAGGATCGGAGCCGAAGAGGACGATCGCCGTATCGGCTTCGGGAGAAAAGGGATCCATCGGGATTTTAGGTTTTTAGTGTTGGGCTGCCTTTAGGTTTTAAAACAGAGAGGTATTTGGATGAGATTTTAAGTGAATGTGATTTGCCAATATCTAAATGAGGTTTGCCTATAAAATTATCCTTGTTTATTCGGTGGGGGTGGATATAACTGGCATTCTTCATAATCTCAAGGGCATTATTGGTCGGAAATCAATCTCGACTCTTCGCCCTTGCCGCCAAAAAGTCGCAGCACACAAAAGTGAGCCCGGCTTCCAACCCCGGTTAATTTCCGAAGAAGAAACCCCCTCTGAACGAGGAAAAACTAGGAATGGCCGTCGGCGACGGCTGCTCCGGCAGCGAAGAATCCTCCTCCAGTTCCGACTACTCAGACGACGACTACAATGAAGTCGACGACGAAGAAGAACGCCAAATTGACCCAGATGATCGCGGGGGAGGTAAGGCGGGAGCGATTTACAGCTCTTCAGCACCGTCCGATGCGGAAAGAAAGTCATGCAATGTGTCTGCCGTTATTCGGTATGGCCTGATCCGTCTTCTTCTTACTTAGGTTTAGCGAATTTGAATTTTAGAATTTGTTGAAGTTCAGTGCACTGTTTGAGATAGCGTATTCTTTAATCTGTGTTTTCTTTTAGGGGAAATCTTGTTGTAAGAAGACAATCCCTAATTCCCCGAGTTCTCTCGGTTTCCGACGGAGCCGTGGTAGCTCGTAAGCCATTCAAACCTCCATGTCCCGATGGATACGAAGATCATAATAAGCTCGCGCTGCGGCTTTTTGCGCGGAAAAGGTTTATCCCTTGGGGTTCATCGAGGCCACCACTGATTGCCATTAACAATCTCTTAACTTCTCCCCGTGTTACTGAGAATGAGAAAGAAATGGATGAGCCTCTTCCACCTGGAATCGAGCCACTTGTTCTGTGGCAAGACGAAGGGACGGGAGAACCGACGCAGGTGGCTGTTGATCCATCACTCGTTCGTTTTCTTAGACCTCATCAGAGGTATTGGTATATGTCTTCATAAAAATAAACATTTCTAATTATTTTGGGTGCTATTATGTGCAAATCAAGTTCGGCTACGTGCAAACCACGTTAAGTGCAAATCAAACTAAAAAGTCATAAATGCCTGTGAACCCGTAAAGAGCTGGTCTGCACCTAGCTGTTCTGACATTTTTTTTGAAAGAGCGGTTTGCACATAGTCAAGACTGGTTTGCACATAAAATTAAGCATTATTTTTTGCTTTGAATTTCCCATTTGCTATACTAAAAGGGCTAATTGGTCCTTTGCACTCTGAAATATTATGCTTTTGGCACATTACACCCCAAATCTTTAAATTTGGCACATTGTAGCTTCCAAATGCCTTCAAGTTGATATTTTGCACACTAGATTGAATTTTAAGGATTAATTTTCACATTTGTTAACTTGAGAGCCCGCAACCGGTTCTCAAGCCCGTGTACAGGTCGCTGCGGTCTCAAGTTCCACCCCGCACATGCAACAGATTCACTAGCTGCAGACCACCAGACAGACTTTTCAGATCGCAGCCTAGCTTCTCAGAACGCCTACCTCGCCTTCAGTAGCTGGCGGTAGGAGGTTCAAACCGCAGGGACAACTAATTCTCAAGTCATCAAGAGGAGCGGTCTGAAGATCCAGACCCCACAGGTCGGCAACGTCTCAGGCAGCAGACGTTCAGACAAGAGCGCCAGACCGTAAGGGTCAGACCGCCCACTTTGGCGGTCTGGCAGTAGTATTTTTCCTTTCTTTTGTATCCCGTCACCTTTACCCGATTTCTCCTGTACCCCGGACAGACGGTTATTTTAGCCCTGCCCGTTCGGGCAGGCCCCCAAGTCTATTAATAGGAGGAACAACATTCCCAAAACACGCTGACACGGATCCAGGAGCCCACTTGTTAAAGACTGCAGACCCGATTCTCAGGCTTTGCGGCTTGCTGTTCGCATAACTTTTTTTTCCAACTTTCCTGTAACTGCAACTTTTCAATCAAAGGAAAGCCCGTCACAAGAGAGACATTCGCCGCGACGGGCGAAGTCTGGTGTTGCCGCAGCCTGCGACTCTGATTGCTTGCTCTCTGATAATCGCTAGTAACCAGTTACTTGGCAGCCTTCTCCTCCCCTTTTTCTCCCTTGCGTCTTGAGGTGCACTTTGGACACCAGCAACACCCTCCAAATACCTTCATATTTTATTTTTTTAATACAATTTTTTGAGTTTATCTAATGTTTAATCCTGTAAAATAAACATATTTTAGTAGATCTTAGAATTCGGGGTGCAAAATACCCTTAAAATTCAGAATATAGTGCAAAATGTACGAAATTTAAAGATATTTGGAGGGTGCAATGTACGAAATTTAAAGAATCAAGTGCAATGTGCCAAAAGCAAGATATTTGTGGTGCAAAGTGCCAGTTACCCGTACTGAAACTAAATAGTTTTGTACCTTGACAAATATTCATCATGTTGTAATCCATTTAATGATGTTTTTTCATTTGAATGTTGAAGTCCACATTTTGAATCCTCTGTGCCATTGATGCAGGGAAGGGGTTCAGTTCATGTTTGACTGTGTTTCCGGATTATGTAGTGCCGAGGGTATTTCCGGATGCATTCTCGCTGACGACATGGGGTAAAAAAACCCTATCAATTGGCATTAAGGTTTTTATTCCTGTCATGTTTAATCTACTCTATTGCTTAACATTTATACATAAAAGTTTTGCAGGTTGGGAAAGACTCTCCAGTCAATTACACTTCTTCATACACTTTTAGGTCAGGGATTTGATGGTAAGCCTATGGTTAAGAGGGCTCTCATAGTTACTCCTACAAGTCTTGTGAGTAATTGGGAGTCTGAGATTGGTAAGTGGGTTGGTGGGAAAATCCAGTTACTTTCTCTATGTGAAACCTCAAGGGCAGATGTCATATCTGGAATCGACAGTTTCTTAAGACCTAACAGCCATTTACAGGTTAGTTTTCTTGAATAGATTATCATTTATGTTATTATTTACATTTTTCTCTTTTGAATTCAAGTAAAAATTAACACTTTATGGTTTTAACATGCTGGCATTTTGGATTTAAGTGTTTGTACTTGTTCTCTATCTCAGGTACTCATCATATCCTATGAGACGTTTAGAATGCATTCATCAAAATTTGAGAAGAATGGAAGTTGTGATCTTCTAATCTGCGATGAGGCTCACAGATTGAAAAATGACCAGACATTAACAAATCGGGTACGTAATCAAGTGTTTAGGTATGGAAAGGATGCCGAGCGTAACTGTGTTTTTGTATTTTTTCCAATCTGCCTTTAACACGAAGGGTGTTAAAGTTTGTTCCTAGAACATGTATTTTGCATAACTATGTCCACAACCACTACCTCTCTCTCACCGCTCTTCCAAACATGATCTTATGTCAATGCATGCTGTCATGAATAATGGATGTATGCTTACTAGTTACGAATTATAATGAATTTCTGTCAGGCTTTGGCTTCTCTTCCTTGCACTCGAAGGATTTTATTGTCAGGGACACCCATGCAGGTAATATTCATTTAATTTTATATTTTCTTAGTTCTTCTGAAAATAGCTTTGGATCAGTAAAAAATTTCATTTTGCAGAATGATCTAGAAGAATTCTTTGCTATGGTTAATTTCACTAATCCCGGTATTTTGGGGGATGCAACATATTTCCGTCGTTACTATGATGTAAGTGATGAGCTTGTATTGTTTATGAACTTCTTGCATCCCTTCTTATGATATATTGTTTACTAAACATTATCTCAAATTCTATTCCAGTGTTAACAACCCATTGATTTCTATTACATTTTATTTCTGTCAACATTCACACAAAATTATAGTAGACAAATCTGAATAAGAATCTCAATTTAATCTCTTTTATTATCTTTGTTGTGCATATTTTCTAAAATTGCGAAATTTCAATGAAGTCAACAACCTTAATCTTCTAGCTGTTGCAACAGTTTTTTTAATGTTCAAGTGTTTCATGAGTTTATCAGTACATGAGATTGGTCGACCTAAACATCTTTAATCCTGCACACTGAACTAAGAAGTGGCACTTTAACTTTTACTACATGTGACTTCTACTCAATAGAAGGGGCAACACTTGTATTTTCTTAATCTTCTTGAGCTGTTCATACCTGAAATTGAAGTACCAACTTTATACTTGTTATTTAGAATATCTTGAGGACACTCAATGCTTGTCATGGTTCAAAATCAAATAACGAATAAAAAAGTCCATGTGATGCATATTAGTCATCTTTCAGTCAACAACTTACTCTCAATTTGTTCAATAAAAATGGAGTAAGAATACTATAAGTTGCTCTCCTCTAGCTATTTAGAATATTATAAGTTGCTCTCCCCTAGCTATTTGTTCTTCACTATTTTCTACCCACACCTATTGGCGTAGAACGAATCTCTAGGTGGTGGATAAGCGGTGCCCTAACCCTAAATGCAATACACGTGAGCACGCGATGAATATAATGGGACGATGCCGAACCCTAAAATGATTATGCAAATGAATACAAACACACGATCCAATGAACTAACATAGGATATCACTAATGCGTTGCACACGCAATGATTCAATCATACACATATTTTTCTAACGCACAGTTAATTGGACAAATTAATTTTTAAATCACGTGCAAGTGCCACAATTGATTACAAATATTGTAATAGAAGTACTCAAGCAACAATTACAAATTAATAGAGAGTGCACTGAGATTGAAACGCGAAGCGAATAAATTTGTACGTCAATAAAGAGATACCGCCGTCAAATTAATCTAAGCCAAATATTACTAGCATTACAAGTTATCCATGCAATGCGAAGAACTGAACACTTGAAAGTAAAATCTCACCAAGTAATGGATGCCGGTGAAGGTGGTGGTTGTCCAAAAATTTAAATGTCACTGTTTCGGGTTGAGAAAGGAGTTTGGGAGCTGTTAAAAAGGCCAAAAAGGATTGTAGGAAGGTGATAATGGCTGGTCGTGACTTGTAGGGGTTGTTTAAAGGCTGTGTGGTGAGTGGGGAGGCTGGTAGAGACTCTGGAAGGTGAGAGGTGGGATGGACAACATAGGGAAATCAAGGTTCAGGCTGCTGGATGCGGACAAAAGCGGCTGGAAGCTTGTAACAACAGGGAAGGGGCTGGTCGGAGGCATAGGTGGTAGGGAGGGGGTTGGGAGGTTAGTCTATGCAGGGAGGAGTGTTGGGAAGTGGTAGTTTGCTGCGAGGATGAGCTGGGAGATCGCAACTGGAGGGGAAAATGGTTGGACGGGGGGGGGGGAGAACTTACGTTGGTTGTTCAGGAGGGTGGCACGGGGCTGCTGGGAAGGCGGAGAAAGGCTCAGACAATGAAGGCGAGGCTGGAGGAGGCAGTGGATGGTCGTATGGCTGAAGGAGAAGACTGTCAGAAGCCTGCATGAGGGCTGGAGGTGAATACGTCGGTGGGAACGACGACGTCGGGGCTCAGGCGTCAGAACCTGCGGGTGGAGGCAGCGGTAGGGGCCCTCGACGTTGGCATGGGGAGGAGGCGTCGACACCTCCCTAGACCGAGCGATTCTTTCTTCTGAAACCTAACTCTTGATGCCAATTTCATACGGCTACCGGGAGATCTAAAGGGGGGTGAATTAGGTTGATGTTATTCGATGGCCACGATTGTCCGACGGATAAATCAACCTAACTGTCAAAATACAAGTCAAAAAAATAAAACAAAATGCATAAAAAATGTGAAAAATCGAGACGAACGCGATGACGGTCTCCAAGCATCCATCCGATGATCCAAACGTTGTCGATCTCCATCATCTATTCATCAAAATAAGCCATGGCAACATTAAATTTTTTCCCTTTGAGAGTACACTTCTTGCCAGCCATAGGTTGTAAGTAGTATTAAATTATCGATGAGGTGCAATTAAAAGATAAGATTATACATGCCACAAAGTAGTAAAATAAGGTGTTAGTTAAAGAATAAGTCAAAGCTATTAAAGAATGCCCATCAAATGAGCCGGATTCCTAAGCATCTAAACATTATTTATCTTAAATAGATAGGGCGTATATGCTATATAAATTCTCCTTTACATCTTGGATAAAAATGATCGAATCCTGAATCCTCAAGAAGTTACTTTTTATTGTTCCTAAACATATAATAACCCTAATTTCAGGATCCGATCAAGCTATTCTTTCTTCATCTTGACTACTCTCTCGGCATCTTGGTTTTTATTTTCTATACTTCGGCTGATATTTCGCTTGAAATTTCCGCATGCAAAACATGAGTTAACACCAAGCAAAGCATCATACAAGATTATCTAAGCTCTTCAGACTTTGAGGAAATCTTATTTTTCATTAATATTCAATAAATTCATTTAGTAGTGCAAGACGGACATATGATTTTGTTATTAAGTTGGGTGATCAAGATATTTCCCGCAGTGAGTGTTTTAAATATCTTGTACTGATAGTTCAAAAGGATGAAGGTGCTGGTAAAGATGTGATACATAGAATCCAAGCATGTTGGTACATCGGAGAGGCACATTAGGGATTTTATGTGATCATAAAGTACCATTAAAACTTAAAGACATGTTTTACCGTACTGCAATTAGACCAATGATCTTCTATGCTCCTGAGTGTTGGATAGTGAATTGTGTACATGAGCTAAAATGGGAGTTGTGGAGATGAGAATGCTTAGGTGGATGTGTGGATACACGAGACTGGATAAAATTAGGAATGAATGTATCATGGATGAGACATGAGTGACACCAATTGCAGAGAAGATGTGAGAAAGTCGACAAACATGGTTTGAGCACATGCAAAAGTGACCATTAGAGGCACTTGTTAGACATTGTGAGAGTTTAGTCACTAGGCATGTTAGACGGGGGAGGCGTAGACCAATAAAATTTTGGAATGAAACTATAAGGAAAGACATGATGTACCTAGGCATCGGTGAGATTAGGACTAAAGATAGGTCACAACGCACAATGACAACAAATGATCCATATCGCCGACCCCACTATAGTGGGATAAAGGCTTGAGTGTTGTTGTATTCAATAAATTAATTTACAAGCTATCAAAATATGAGACACCTAATAAAGATAATTGTTGAAAGAGCCCAAAGCTTGTATGTATTATTTCAGTATGTAAATACAAGAAGAGAATACAAATATATAGGAGAGAAGAGAGAAGAATAAATCCTATACATGATGTGGGACTAAAGAAGGAGGAAGAAAAATAGGCCATTAAATGGGCCTTTTACATGGGCTTTTCTAATACTCCCCCGCAAGCTGGAGCGTACAAGTCGTATGCGCCAAGCTTGGATAGGCACTGATAGAAGAGGGTACTAGGAAGAGCTTTGGTGAAGATGTCAGCAACCTGTTCAGTACCCGGAACGTGCTTGAGCTCGATCTTCTTCATGTGGACTTTCTCTCGGATGAAATGACAATCTACCTCGATATGCTTCGTTCTTTCATGGAAGACCGGGTTTTTGGCAATATGTATGGCAGCTTGACTGTCACAAAGGAGGAAAGCTGGTGAAGGTAGTTTAACTCCAAGGTCGGTAAGGAGACTCTCAATCCATGTGAGTTCAGAGACCACAGCAGCCATTGCCCGATATTCTGCTTCGGCTGAGGATCGAGCAACCACTGCTTGTTTCTTGCTTCGCCAAGTAATCAGATGTCCTCCAAAATAGGTACAAAACCCGCTAGTAGATCGTCGATCGTCGAGGGAGCCAGCGTAGTCGGCATCAGAGTATGCCACTAGTGTAGGAATGGAGGATGAGGTTTTGTATACAAGTCCTTGGCCAGGAGCTGTCTTAAGATATCTGAGAATGCGTTCCACAGCCTGGAGATGAGAGCTTCGAGGAGAGTGCATATAGCGACTCACAAGTCCCACAGCGAAAGATATATCAGGTCTTGTAACTGTTAGGTAGATAAGCTTCCCAACTAGACGACGGTAATATTCGGGATTTGGTAGAAGCGAATCAGAATCTGAGCCCTGAGCACATATTTTGTGATTTGCATCCATGGGAGTGTTAATAGGTTTGCAACCAGAGTAGCCTGCATCATGAAGAAGATCCAGGCAATATTTGCGCTGAGAGAGAACCAATCCATCTGACCGTCTGGCCACTTCCAGACCGAGGAAGTACCGAAGAGGACCCAGATCTTTAGTTTGGAAGACGGAGCTCAGATGTAGCTTAACGGCCTGTATGCCGTCCAAGTCACTGCCAGTAATAATGATGTCGTCGACATATACCAACAGGAGAACCGTACCAGTGGCCTGGTGACGAGTAAACAATGAGAAGTCAGCCGAGCTGCGAGTGAAGCCAACGTCCCGGAGCGCTTTGCTGAACTTGTCGAACCATGCCCGAGGGGATTGTTTGAGACCATATAGAGATTTGAGAAGATGACAAACCCGTGACTCCCCCGTGGTCTCAAACTCGGGAGGTTGTTGCATGTAAACCGTTTCCTGAAGGTCGCCGTTCAGGAAAGCGTTCTTGACGTCGAGTTGAAACAAGGGCCACTGGCGATGGACAGCCACAGAGAGGAGAATGCGGACCGTGTTGAGCTTAGCGACCGGAGAGAAGGTCTCGTCATAGTCCAGCCCCGGTTGCTGGGTGAAACCACAAGCAACCAACCGAGCTTTGAGGCGATCAATGGTCCCATCAGGAGCATGTTTAATGACGAAAACCCATTTGCACCCAACGGGTTTCTGGCCGGGAGGAAGGGGCACCAGGGTCCAAGTCTGGTTGGCCCAAAGAGCAGCCATCTCTTCTTCCATAGCCGCACGCCACCCAGGATGTTGAAGAGCGTCCTGGACAGAAGTAGGAATAGAGACCGAGGAGAGCGAAGTAGCCAAGGCCTGTAGAGGTGGAGAGAGGCGATGGAGAGAGACATAGTCCGCCATTGGATGAGCGGTAGAGGCCGACACCGGAGCAGCAGAACACGGAGAAGCCGAGGTCGAAGCCGACTGCAGAGGAGCAACGGGAGGAAGAGGGCGACGAGCATAGACCCGAATAACTGAGGGTCGAGGAGGGTCAATGGTGGGAGGTGGCGGAGGGATGGTGGGAGGTGAGTGGACGTGGATCACCGGCCGGGGAAGGCAGGGTGTGGTAGTAGGTGGTGGGAGAAGTGGTGGCAACGGAGGAGGGAAGAAGGGTTGATCCTCCCGGAAAGTAACATCAGCCGAAACAGAGACCTTCCGGGTGAGCGGAGAGTAGCAAACATAGCCCTTTTGGGTACGTGAGTAGCCGACAAAAATGTGTTTGGCCGCACGGGGATCCAGTTTGTCAAGAGTGGGGCCCAGTTTATGGACAAAGCAGGTACAGCCAAAAACCCGGGGGGTGAGGGGGAAGGCGGGTGTGGAGGGAAAAAGAAGGCTGAAGGGTGTAGCGTTGTGGAGAACGGGAGAGGGGAGACGGTTGATAAGAAAACATGCTGTGGAGACCGCAAAGTTCCAGAAGACTTTGGGAACGTGCATGTGAAACATGAGAGAGCGAGCCACATCGAGCAAGTGGCGGTTCTTGCGTTCAACGACCCCGTTTTGTTGAGGGGTGTAGGGACAAGAGGTCTGGTGAACAATACCGAAGTTTGCGCAGAGAGTGGACAAACTCGTGGCTAGTGTATTCCCGAGCATTATCAGAGCGGAAAGTTTTAATGATGGTAGAGAATTGCGTACGAGTCTCTAACACAAACGCCTGAAAGACACGCGGAAGCTCAGAGCGATCATGCAGGAGATACAACAAAGTAGTACGAGAGTAATCATCAATAAATGTTATAAAATAACGATAACCAGAAATGCTAGGAACTTTATAGGGGCCCCAAATATCAGAATGTATTAAATCAAAGGGAGCTGAGCTCCTAGTACAATGAGCTGGAAAAGAAGAGCGAGGCTGTTTGCCAATAATACAAGAATCACATTGAAAAGCAGGAAGAGAAATGTCTGGAAGCGCCTTCTGGAGGATAGGTAGAGGGGCATGCCCAAGCCGACAATGCCAATCAGACGAGGAGACGGAGGAAAGGGATGTGTGAGAGACATCGAGGAGGTAAAGCCCGTTCTGCAGCCGACCCCTACCAATGGTAATCCGCGTCTGCCGATCCTGTATCAAAAAACCAGAAGAGGTGAAGGTGATAAAGCAATTCATATCAGTAGTAAGACGACCAACAGAGAGTAAATTAAAAGGCGAGGCCGACACATAAAGAACGGAGCGAAGAGAGAGAGAGGGAGGAAGGAGGAGGTCCGCGCAGCCGGAGACCGGGACAAGCGCACCATTGACCACAGTAATAGACGGGGGGTGAGCAGCAGTAGAGAACTGGGGCGGTCGCATGGAAGTGATGTGGTGGGTGGCTCCCGAGTCCAGGATCCAGCGAGAGCTGGAAGAGAGACAGGCAGTACCTGCAGCGGAGGTGGAGACAATACCTGCATGGGAGGTGGAGGCATGGGAAGCAGAAGGGGGGTTGAGGAGCCCCTGGAGTTGTTGCAGCTGTAGGCGAAGAGCCTCAAGATCCGTACCAGTCGGAGGAGAGCTATCGGTAACAGCAGCAGTAGGCGGGCGAGGGGGGTAGCCATGTTTCTTGTGACAAACGACTTCAGTATGGCCATCCCGGCCGCAGTAGGTGCACTTGGGCCGTCCGCGGCCACCACGGCCCCGCCCACGGGAGCCCGTACGGCCACCCCGAGGAAAGGAGGGTTGTGGGAGTAGAGGAGGAAGGGCCTGCTGAAGAAGGGCCGGCGAGGGTGGTGCAGGAGCCTCCGGAGGAGGTGGTACGCGAAGTAACATCGAGCAGACATCAGAGAAAGAAGGGGTAGTGGGAGAAGCCAGAACCTGGGCCCGAATACTATGTAGGTGTGGCGGGACGCGAGCCATAATCATAGCAATACAAACAACCTCCTTCTGGGCGCGTTGGGCAGCGAGATCAGTAGTCGCGGGCTGGTGCTGAATCCAGGCTTCCGTGAGAGTTTTAGCACGGGCCACGAAGGAGGTCATGTCCAGAGCTTTGCCAACATCCAAGGCTTGAAGATCAGTGAGGATGTCAAAAAGGTGTTGAAGGCTGTCCTTTCCGGAGTACAGCGAATGAAGTTCATCCCACATGGCTTTAGCAGTCTCATGATACATGATCATCTGGTACGGCTCACCCTCGACTGAGTTCAGGATCCAGGTCTGGACACGGCCGTCATTGCGGAGCCAATCATCAGTAGACGGAGTTGGTGGGCCCTGGGTAAGGTGACGGGCAAGGCCCTTGGCCTGTAAGACCCGGCGGACAGAGTGGACCCAGGGAATGAAATTAGCCTTGCCAGAGAGAGAAATAGTAGTAATCCGAAGCTCATCCCGGAGTTCGAGAGGAGCCACGTGGTTGGCAGGGGGTTGAGCGGTAGTGGAGTCGCTGGAGGACATGGCGACTGAAGAGCAGCAGGGCGCGGAGAGAACAACCCGCAGCGGTCTGGAGGTCGCGGCGGTCTGGAGGTCGCGGCGAGTTGAGTGAGGCTGCGGCGAACAGGGGCAGTCCGCGACAGAGGCCGCGGCGAACTGGGGCAGGTCGCAGCAGCGGACAGGAGCAGTCCGCAAGAGGTCGCGGCGAACTGTGGGCAGGTCGCTGGAAGAGGAGCACAACGGAAACAAGCAGAGCTCGCAGCGGACAGGAGCAGTCCGCAAGGGAAGGCGGAGAGAGAGAGTCCGCGAGCAGAGGCTCGAGCGGACAAAAAAAGGAGCGAGCTAGAGGGGGGGCAGTCCGCGAGCAAGGAGGCTCGAGCGGATACAAGCAGATCCCGCAGCGAGCGAGAGAGAGAAGCTAAAGGGAGCAGTCCGCGAGCAAAGAGGCTCGAGCGGATACAAGCGGAGCCCGCAGCGGACAAGAGGGAGCAGTCCGCGAGCAAGGAGGCTCGAGCGGATACAAGCAGAGCCCGCAGCGAGAGAGAGAAGCTAGAGGTAGCAGTCCGCGAGCAGAGAGGCTCGAGCGGATACAAGCAGAGCCCGCAGCGGACAGGAAGGACCGTCCGGAGCGGATGGAGAGAGGTGGGCACCACGAGTCAGAGCAGAAGATGGCTATAAGAAGCCTGGGGAGGGTGGAACCACGGAGGGAGAGAAGAGGAGCGAAATCAGAAGGGCAGTCCGCACGAGACCGGAGCAGATGCAGAAGGCAGTCCGCACGAGACCGGACGGACAGAAGCAGAGGGGCAGTCCGCAGGAGACCGGGCGGACAGAGAAGGGTCAGTCCGCAGGAGACCGGGCGGACAGAGAAGGGGCAGTCCGCAGGAGACCGGGCGGACAGAAAAGGGGCAGTCCGCGGCTAGACGGAACCTGGCTCTGATACCATGTTGAAAGAGCCCAAAGCTTGTATGTATTATTTCAGTATGTAAATACAAGGAGAGAATACAAATATATAGGAGAGAAGAGAGAAGAATAAATCCTATACATGATGTGGGACTAAAGAAGGAGGAAGAAAAATAGGCCATTAAATGGGCCTTTTACATGGGCTTTTCTAATAATAATAAAATAAGTGCAAGTGATTATGCAGGTACAAATAATTACTTATTTATCTAACATAGCAATTATCCATATACAAATAATTGTTCATTTAAAATTTAAATTTATCATCACAACCACCCTTAATCATCAATAACTGTATCCTGAATATTTGAGGTTGACTTTATGAATCCTTATTGTTACTTGTTGTTGTCGAGTGTTGCCAGATTTGTTAAACCTAGACTGTGCAAATCTTCTTTACCAACTTTCATCAACATTACCTTGTCCAAGCAATCTCTCGTATACTTTGAGCGAGCCCTTGAATATTGCTCGGGTTGGGTGGACATATTGTGGTTGTGTCCTTTGGTGGTGACGAGGTAGTTAGGTGACCTTCCCAAGACTTGCGGAGGGGGATGATGCTTCGCTGGGTTGTCGGTAGGGGCTGGATGGACCACCAAACCCATTGATTTTTGGCGAGGCTTCCACCAAACCGCGGAATCTTCCCGGGTTTGAGATGTGGTGCTTCATTGTCCTAGTTTGTGGTGCCATGCTATTTCCCATTGATGGAATAGTCAATGAGATGTTATTTAGAGTTTCTTTAGAGATGCCTTTTATGTCCGCGTTGAGAGAAGTGAGGGAAGTAGAGGTGGAGGCGCGGGTCTCTTGGATATCTAGTATGGTAGCTACGAAATTGGAGAGCATCTTTCACATTAACTTCTTGAGATCGACCCTGCTTGGTGCGATTGTTCCATGGATCGTGATGTGACATTGATACATGCTGCTTGATTGGGAGCATGGAGGAGGATCGAGTATCTTTAAAATCAAACTATCACGGCTCTTTGTAATGGATCAAGTCATTGGCCTTTGTAGAGTTGGATATAAAAAATTTCTTGAACTTTCTCCTTGCAAACCCTAGAGTTCCCAATCACTACCCGCCTAGAAGGGGAATTTGTAAGGAAGAAGACCTAGAAGTAGTTGTTGCCTCACACATGAATTGATTGCTGCAATTGATGATCACCAAACCTGCAAGGATAGAGAGATAATGAGAGGAAAAGTAGAGGGGAATGAAGGGAAGTAGTATTCTCATATATGCCCTAGATAGTTTCCCCTCACAAGTTCAATACAAAAGAATTGTGAGATATAAACATAGCATTCGGTCCAGTAGGCTAACATGCTCCTGATCTGGATAGAGATAAATTTGCTGCGTTTTCCTCTCCACCTTCATCCTGAAGGGCACAAATTATCAGTTGCTTGCAATTGATCCAACAGGTACCCTATTGTCTACTGAGCTGTGGCACTACTGATCTAATGACCAACAAATGTATTTGTTACATTAAATTAATTAATAGTATTAAATAACACATTTTATATTTCGTAGTACACTAGTGTTATTGTGCAACCTAACATTCTCTTAAACGGTTTTACTAATTTAAATGGGCTGTAAATATAATAGAATTCCATGCATGAGAATTTAGAAATATTTTTTTATTTTTCACTTAGTAAGATTTGTAAGAATCTGTAACTTGGTCTAGTTCACACATTTGACTTTATGATAATCTGATCTAAGGCACCAATTGTTGCTGGAAGAGAGCCCGTCGCCACCATGGAAGAAAGAAAATTGGGTTTGGAGAGATCGGCAGAACTAAGTGCAAAAGTAAATCAGGTATCTCTCTCCTGTAGGACTGTTTGATAGCATGTAAATGTTGTTGGAGTATTTTAATCCATTGGTTTTGTTCTAGTCTTTTCGGTTTAACACCAACATTGCAACCATTTGAAGTACATCACAGCCTAAGTTAATTCAATTCATTTCACTAGCTGTTGTTATTCAGAAGTACGAGTTTATCTAAAGATCTTGATGAGATCCACTTCTAAACTCCGTGTTGATGTCTTGCAGTTTATATTGAGAAGGACAAATGCTTTGCTGTCAAATCACTTACCACCAAAGGTTTGAATTGAAACTTTTGAACAACAACCTTGTTAAATGTTAGATATACTGTAATTGCAAACTATTTTATCAGTTGGATACATAATTTAGACATGAAATCTAAGTGAATTCAACAATTCTGATCCAAAATTTAGATCTTTGGATTAGGCCAGTGAAATTATGCATGTACTCTTTGACCACCAGGATTGTAATTATCCTCATCCATGAGCTGTTTATCTGTTAATGAAATTTTATTTGTTTATCCTCACAAGTATTTCTTTAGCAACTTTCTAATGTACTGATTTTACATAATTCCTCTTGATTTCAGTACTTGAGGAAAAATAATGAATAAAATATTGGAAAATCATGCATTTTTTTTGATAGGAAAGTTGGCATCCTTGTGCTGATGGTGCAATTTGATCCTATATTTTCAAATCAGACCACTTTGGCATCTCATAATTGTAATTTTATTTATTGTAGAGTTTTTTCCTCTCATTGTTAGGATCCATATATGATTGATGATAAATTTCAAAGCTCGAAAGCCAATCCATTAACTCAAACTTCTATATTTGGAATATAACCGACTTCCTTCTAGTTGTGGTGGTTAACTAGACATAAATTTGATTGAACTCAAATTTGGCTCGAGCATGCCCTCTCACACAAATTTATGTCTATGTAGACATGCTTATATCTATGCATGGGTATCAATCTATATCAGCAGGGAATGCTTGATTGATCTATCAGTAAATCCACAGATTAATAAGTGGGTAGATGGATGATGGGGATCAACATGAGTTTCGGGGCCCATTTGGGGCTGATTTATCACCCGCTATATTTGGCATCGCCAGACAGGTGATCCTAGTCCTCAGGTGTCTTTAGACCGACGTTTCGATATTTCCACATTTTTTTTGTTTTTATATGTTTTATTTAGTGAGATCAAACAACCATCGTGAACGAATGCTCATAGCCATTCAAGATGGTTACCCTAAACATGCTTTGTTATAAATAAAAGGGTGGGAATGATTTTGGAGGCTGTTGCAGAATTTGGAGAGCATCTTCCTGGATTCCGACGTTTTTTTCGCGGCGCCAACTCCACAAAATCTATTTACCGACTCCTAGGTGTTATCCTCATATTTTCCTTGTTTCCCCTTGCATAACCTCCCCTTCCCATAGCCATATTTCCACCGGCCACCCTTCCAAACAGCAGCTTCCCACCCCAATACCCTAGCCGTCTGCTGCATGCCTTCGAAACCCTTCCACTCACTGTTTGAATCCCCTAGCCACCCTCCCTTTGCAGTTGATCCATCCAGAGGCCTTCCCTTCACATCCAATTCATTTCCAACTCTTCCCCTTCCGTCAATCCACTTCCAGCCCTTCCTAAGTCACGCCTATTCACTGTTCCCATCCGGAAAACTTTGATCAGCCATCTTCCCCGTAGCCGCACCCCTCCCTGTCCCGTTTTACCGCCAGCCAGACCCCAAACTGCTCCCAACAGCCCCCCAGAGCAGCGCCTAGCCCTCTGTTTCCTTTCCAGCCTCCTCCCTTCAGTTTTGGCCCTTTCAAACACCTTCCTGCCTGGGCAGCCTTCCATCAATATTTATAGCCAACCTCCCATCTCCCTAGCCTGCGTCCACCCCGATAGCTCTCTGGATAGTCACCGCTACTCCTATGAGCACTAAATTACATCTTCCCTTACTGCCCCTTTGCAAGTTATGTTGCTTGGTTATTTGTTTTCAGCAGGGATATTTATTTTCTTATAGATGCATGCCTTTCTAAGTGTATTTGGTTTTGAGGCTAATCGTAACTTGTAGAACCTATTTGCTTGCTCATATTAATGAACGACCCTCCTATGAAAGGAAAGATTAGTCTGCTTGCTCTCCTAAATTTATCCGAGTACTACTTGTGTTAGTTGTGTAGAATTTTATGTTTTTATTTCTATTAACAATTTACTATAGGATCACCATTATCCTAGAATTAGATAAGAGTTTCCCGACACTGCACTTAGGGTTTGCATGGTCTAGATCTCACACATTCACCACCCTACCCCGTACATTGATTGATGAATATATTGCGGAATGACTTGACCTACAATATCAGAGGTATTGTCTGTCCTGGTTCAATCCATCCCATACTAAGTTGTACTGCATAGTTTTGTACATTTGTTCCCCTCAGCAATGACACCAGAGGTAGCACTAGCACAACCGCCGAGAAGGTCAACAACAGAGATAACTGGCGTAGCCTGAGGACCTTTCAGAATCAACTACTTTTTATGCCAACAATTAGGGAATTTGCAACACCATTGTTCGAGAACAGACGGAAGAAAACAGATGCATTTGGCTCCGGGTCCCGCTGCAGGCAGAGGTTGAGTCCGTGGCCCACATGGCCGACAAGCCCCGAGACCTCCTCCACGACAACAACCTGCACATTCAAGGATGTATATACTAGATTTGGAAAGGGGCAACACACCCAATGTAGTGCCAGATACATGTTTAAGTTTCGTCAATTTAATTCATGTCTTTAGTTTTGTCATTCCCTTCAATTATTTCCTTGCAACTGACATACTAAATGACAACATGCATACAATTTTTCATGTTATTACTGTAGGTGTCTCGTGTCTTTATAGTAAACTAACACTCAACAAGGATCCTTTTGACACGAGTGCCCCCTCTTTCATTTGCTGTAGAGGATTTCGTTTTGGAAGAGTTGCACGCTCAACTTTAGGCTGATGGACCACTGAAGGTTCGGATGCCTGATGGATCATTTGTCATGCTCCTATCGAAACCTACCTATTACATCATTTCCATCTTGGATTAGATTGAGCAGGGAGTTTTTTTTTTCAGTTTCATATATCTTTATATTGTACGAGTATTTGCCTTTATTTCTAGTGAAATCTGACCCATATTGTTTGCATCTTTACTTTCAGTAAATTTATATCATTTATTTTCCTTGCACTTTCGTACATGGGCAATTGTTATCTGATAGGCTTATTAGAGTTAAGTGTAATTAGGCTTATTAGAGTTAAGTGTAATCCATTGTGATTGTTTGAAATCCAACTCATATTGAAGGGGAGCTTTGGCACACTGGTTAAGGTGTTGCTGTGTGACCTTGAGGTCACGGGTTTGAGTCCTGAAAGCAGCCTCTTGCAAAAATGTAGGTAAGGTTTGTGTTACGTTGACACATTTTATTACGCAGGTACATTCACTCAAGTGGACCCCACTCGACAAAATTTTGCAGTGTGCATATGGAAGCTGTTGCTTGGGTACATTTTATTACGCATGCACATTCACCTAGGTGGACCCCCTCGACAGAATTTATGGGGCACGCATATGGAAGCTGTCGTGGTCAATTTTCTTGTAATTAATTTGAATGAATTAAATGATTGATATTAATTAAATGTATTTTTTTGTAATTCCTTTTATGGTTGCCATCCCTCATCTATATAAGGGGGATGGGGTTTTTTGTGTGGAGGCATCTTGGACGTATGAAAGTTATTAGAAGTTTCTTTTCTTTTCTTCCTCCTTTCTTCTCACTCACCACCACCCCCCTTCCTTTGACGGATTCATCCCGGGAACTTATCTAAACTGTAACAATGGTCCGACCTGCCAAGCCCCGCTAACGTCGCCAACATCGCCTTCCGTTGTTGGAATCCCACCTGCGCTCTTTTCGTGTAACACCACTTCCCAGTTTTACAATAATCAGCCATCCGGCCGGGTCAGCGATATAGAGAGAACTAGAAAACAGTATTAAAACTAGTATGCAGCAGATATAAAGTAAAAATTACTAAAAATTTTATAACTTACAACGGAAGGTAAAAAAGTAAACTTAGGGTAACCACATACCTGAATATCTGGATTCACATAGCCACTAAACATGAATAGAAATGAATTGACTGAAATTCTGAAATAATATCTTAAGTCTGATACATGACATATATAAAAAAAACATTAACAAGTTACATTGTCCACGACTACAAGTATATGCTGGAAGTAAAAGAAAACTGAATGGGAAAAACAATACAAACTGACGCCACCAATGCTCATCCTAGGCGTAGTTTCCCACCTGGGTCACCTGTAAAAACATTGCCCACGAGAGGTCAGAGTAAAGAAAAATAACTCCTCCTAGTGACACTAAAAACTTTTTCTTGAATGATGAATGCATGCCTTTAGAAAATAATTTTGTGCATTAAAAACATTTATGCTATATGTTATGCATGCCTTCAGAACACTGTCTGGTCAAAACATCTACCTGTTCTATGTTTGTGACTTTCAGTTCACTAACCCAAGTCCCGACGTTCACTAACTAGTGTACTGTCTCACGTCAGGTCTATACTTGAGTTCTAGGTGACCTCTAGCTTGCACCTCTACTAGGAAGGCTCTAGGCAGAGTAGCTCCTAACGCGCATCTGAAACTGACGACCCGAGACCATCTGACGAACTCAATTGTTCTAGTGTCGCGCGGACACGGTCTCGAATCTACTAACTGTCTCAAGGAGAGTCAACTCCCAAGACTCTGCTACTCATAGGATACCATATGCCCTATGAGGAAGGTAGTGCGCCTCTACCAAACACGAAAAGACTGAAGTGTGCTTACTGACCTTTTTGGTCAAATGCTACTTTGCTTGAGACATCTCTTTTGGTGTTCTACTGAGCGACCCTTGACTATCTCATGGTCGACTAGAAGAGACATTCACGCCCTTGGTTGGACAAATTCTAAGCTTTCGTACACGGGTATATGTTTTGTACCTAAACATTACTATTCATGATCTGACTACTTTGGTCTTGTAGAAAGGTGTCATTCTACACGTTTTCCGCGACCATTTTCCTATCACCACATCTTTCTATGCATAGTGATGATACTTGTACAAAAACCTACACATGCGCATACAAAAATATATTTCTTTCTATGCCTAACTAACAGGAATTAGGTTTTCTTACAGTGGTGCTGCGGCGCTCGCACACTAGGCGCGACGACATTTTCTCTTCCAAAGGCAATCCTACTGCCGGGGACCTTCAGAATGCTGCCCCGACCTCACCAAAGTCCTGCAATTTAGGGCAGTCCTAATTTCATAATTTTTCCCTTTACGATTTTTCCGTGGAAAATTTCTATACAACTAGGGTTACAAAAATTTAAGCGCTAAACTTCAGATATTACCTTTACGTGTAGTGATTGAGACTCTCAAAGCGTCCAACCCAAATTCCGCGGAGGATCACAAACTCCAAAACCTATTTAGGAAAACGGAAATGAAACATATGTTAAATTTTACTTCCACAACGAAGGCTATCCAAAAAGAAATCGAGAAAAGAAAGGGATTGACTCACCGGAAACCAAACGAAACTCAACCTCCACCGGTTAGGGTTAAACCCGTTTCTCCCACGACCAAGAAAGGAAGAGGAAGGCTCACCGATGCCTGCAGAGGAGGGAGGAGTCGGAAATGATTTCCGGAGAGGGATCGGCTGCTGACTAGGGTAGCGGGATGCGTCGGGCTCGTCGGCTGCGGGAGAAGGAAACGTTCGGGGTCTGCTACGGTTTGCGGGCTTGGCGTTGCTGCGTGCGGGAGACGGAATGGAAGGCACGGCTTGCGGTTTTCTTACCCATGAGAAAATGAAGTTTGCGGGATTTTACTTCATGGGCTATGCGGTTTTGATAACCGTATGAATAGAGGGGGGGGGGGGGAAATTGCTATTGGCACCCCAATTTAATTCCTTTGAAAATCAACCCATTTTCACCGTGCACGTCATTAAAATAAAATGCGTCTCACTAAATATGACTATCATAATTCACCAAATAATAAATGCGACTTTTTGACCACACTAATATCGTACCTCGACGACGCGCTGCCTCGATCAAAATTCGTCGCGGCTTGACCCTACGATTTAAAAATTAAATTCCGCATCAGATAATGGATGTTACATTTCAGCCACTGGTTGGAACGCATCCGCTCCGACCATGTCTCTCACCGCCATCTCAGCCTACGCGCACCCTGATTCACAAAAGGATGTGCACGCCAATCTCCTCGTCATGCTCCACAGTCTCAAAGCCAAAGTCGACCGACTCCTCGAGTTAGACGAACTAGCAGCCGCGACCAACCCTCTTGGTCCTTTGCCCTCTGCTGTTCTGGCTACCTCGTGCAACCGCCCCTTTCCCGGCTTCGACGACCACGCTTAGCTGGTCAGAGACTACCTGCGGTCTCCCAGGCTGTTGTCTCTCATCGTCAACACCAACTTGTTGTTTCTCGCTCTGCCACTCATCCTCGTCTCCAATAGATACCTCTCTAGTCGCTCATCCAGCTTTAGCGCCCTCGATGTAGTCCCTATGTATCCTCCTCTGTCACCCAGCTGCCGCCCGCCCTTGAAACACTCACCTGTGACCAATCGAGCAAGCCAACCTGCAACCCGTCTCCGCACAGCTTCCGTGCCTCCAATACTGACTCCCTCTTGCACCGGCTTCACCAACGACCCGCAAGCATCGACGTCCTCCTACACCTTCTTCATCGACGACACGCCCTCGATCTTCTGCTTCATCGCCTCAAACACGGCGACACCATTAGATCTCCTCGAGCCACCCACTCTCCTACTCCTTACCTGCAAAGTTTTGGCCTTCCCATTCCTTGCGAACTTTTTGCTTACCTGTCGCTTGACTAGAACAACAGCTCCTCGATTCCCACGACCCCAACTGCCCCTCTTCCCCACTAGCTGCCAACACCATCCCTTTCCTTCCCTTTTCTCGTCACATCCAGCTTTTTCTACCCTTTTTTTTCCTTTTTAACCCCACGGGCCACTTATCCCCTCCTTCCCATACACTGTCAGATCCCCTCTCCTTTGTGTACCATTTAATACCAACCTTCACCTCCATAGCCCCATCTATTCTGGTTGTCCACTTTTTTTTCCCACTCATTAATAGCCCCCAATATTTCACCCATAATTTTTCTTTTCTTTCAACCCATCTTCCCTTATGAACCTTCACACTTATTTTCTCCTTGGCCGTGGAACACTCTTCAGTTCACATTTCTCACTCCCATTTCCTTGCCCAAACTAGGTACATTCTAGGGAAACCCGACGGTAGAGAGAAGCTGACAGTAGAGAGAAGCCGGCGGCAGGGAGAGAGGAGGAGATAAGAGGAGAAGAGATTAGTGTTAGGAGAGAATAAAAAACATAACATTCATTCCAGATAACCTCACAAGTCCAAACCAGCCCCTCTTATAGAGGAGGGGTGCCAATAACAAAAATTATAAAATAACATAACATAAAATGAATATTAATTCTCTTCCGCGCCGATCCCGCTTAGGTCATCCTCGTCGGTCCGAGCCGCTCCCGACGCTCCCGGTTGATTTTCATTGGTCCGCGCCACATCCGCCGCGAATATCCATAACAATGCCACCGTAAGGAAAATATTCCTTGTACCTAAGGCAGTGGTCAGAGTGGTGGCGACAACCGTGATCCTGGAACAACCTCGTGGCTTCAGACTCCAGACGGTAAGACCCAGCAACCGGGACCTCCTATGGGCCAGAGTCCCCCTGAAGGTGGTAGCAACAACAAAGTAGCTTGGCTTGGTAGTTCGGCGTCGGCTGCCTCTTTCTTCCGGATCAGAGAAAGCTGGGATGGTGGCAATCCTGTCGGAGGTTGGGTGGCGTCGGCGTGCGTAGTGGGAAGCTTTTGGTAGTTTGTCAGAGAAGGAAGAGACACAACGAGAGGGCCCGTAAGGACCCACAACCTCCCGGAGAAACCGACGTCCGTGGGCTGCTGGGTCGTGCCGTGGGAGATCAGAGAGCGTCGGAGGGCGGAGTCACCGTCGAGGTGACATGGTTGTCCCTCGTGTAGAAACTGCACGAACATAGTCTCCCAATTGATGCATACCCCGCCGAGCGTGCAGAGCCAAGCCACTCCCAGCACGGCGTCGAGGCCGCCTAAGACAAATGTGTAGAAGTCTGCGGTTATGACATAAGACCTTATAGAGAGAGACGACAATGCAACAACCCTGAGTCGGGCAATGATTCCCATCATCCATGCAGATCGCAACATCCAGGGAGGGAACCAAGGGAAGATGGAGCTGCTGCACCAGGTGCTCAGAGATGAGGTTGTGGCTTGCGCCGCTGTTCACAATGATGATGATCGGGCGATCCCGCAGTATCCCGGAAGCTGTATGGTATGTTGGCCGGAGATCCCGCCCGTCGAGGTGCCAGATAGTTCCAACTGGTGGAATGTATCTGCGGTGGAGTCGAGAGGGGTATCCTCCGGTGAGAGCTCTAGGGCCTCCATGTCAGCCAAGGTAATCTCAGGGTCGACGTCGCTGATGATGACGCAAAACTCCTTGACCGTGCAGTCGTGGGTAGGAAAATAGGGCTGATGGCAGCGGAAACAATTTCGACGGAGGTCGTCAAGCTCGCGAGTGGAGAATCACTGAGGAGGGGCCGGTCGGCCTGGCGGAACGGCTGGAGGAGGCCGAGGAGCTGGTGTCTCTGGAGTAATGGTCCTCTACGGTCGGCCCCCCGACAGAGGTCCGCCTGACGACGGTGGTGGCCGAGGAGACAAATCCGCCTCCATGAGGCGGGCCATGTCGAGGGCATCAGAAACTGTCCGGGGGTGGTGAGTGCGGAGCCGAGAGCGGATGTGGGGTAAGAGGCCCTGCATGAAGAAGTCGAGATAATGATCCGACGGTAAGTCCAGAACATGGGTGACGAGGGACACCAACTATCGATGTAATCATCCAATGCACCGGTTTGGCGGACCCCACACAACCGTTCGATGGCGGATCCGGAATAGCGGCTGTCATAGCAGCAGATCATTTCCTGTTTGATCTTCGACCAATAGATCGCTGGGTTGGACTGTCGGAGCCACTGATACCAATGAAGGGCGGAGCCGTCGAGTCCCACGACAACAATAGAGACCTTATCCTGCTCAGGAGTATGGTGGATGTCGAAGTATTGCTCCGCCTTGGCAATCCACCCAATCGGGCCCACACCGACAAAGGTGGGGAGGTCCAAAGCGAGGGCGGGACGACCTGGAAGAAGCGAGACCGCGGAGTCCCTGATGTACGGGAGGGGTGCCGCTCCGAGGATGGATACGCCGGTGGCCGGGCATGCGAATCCGTTGGCGAGAGGCGGCAGAGGGTTGTAGGGCATTGAACTTGACGTGAAGGGCAAGAAGGGATGCATACATGGATGCCACAAAGGACTCCTGGGCGTCGACTAGGCACCCTTTCTAAGCTTGTTGGCTCCAACTATCCTGATTGGAGCGTTTCTTTCACCTTTCTTCTTCGCTCTCAGCGCAAGCGTCATCACCTCACCGATGACCCTCCTACTCGTAACTCTCCTGAGTTTGATGACTGGGATGCGAGCGATGCTCTTGTCCGCACGTGGCTGGCCAACAGCCTTTCTGATGAGTGCCTTCCCGTCATTCGCCATGATGAGACGGTCAAGGCCGCCTGGCTTCACCTCGCTGCTCTCTATTCGAAGGGGGGACAAACGTCCCGCATTTATACTCTCTATGCGGACCTCTTCGCCCGCCCTTCCATGTCTCCTGCTGCGGCTTATCAGCAGGTTCAGGCTCTTGGTGCTGAAATTCTCCAGAATCGCCCCTTCTCCGCGGACTTGGCCGAACAGCACAAACCCTTCCAGGAACTCCTGGTTGTTTGTTTCTTCTCCGTCTTCCCGATTCCTATGATCTGATCCGCCAACAGATCCTGGGTGAGGCGGAATCTCCTACTTTGGATGCCACTGCGGCTCGCATTGCCACTGTTACTTCGCTGCTCCAGCGGCCTCTGTTGGCCTCCCCACCCTCCCAGGACTCCTTTGCTCACCAAGCTCAGAGGGGGGGACCTAGTGGCCGCGGCCACTCCGGCGGACGGGGTTCGTCCTGGTTCCTCTGCTCTCACTGTGGTCGTACCGGCCATTCTGTTGACCGCTACTGGCAGAAACATCCTCATCTTCGCCCTTCCGGTGATACTCCTTCGGCCTCCGCCTCTTCTCGGCCGTCTGCCTCTTCTCGGCCGTCTGCCTCTGTGGCCACGACGTCAGGTAGTGCCCACGTCGTTACCCAAGGTAAATGGCTGATTGACTCCGGTGCTACAAATCATATGACTGGCAACCCTCATTGCTTCTCCCGTCTTGAGACACATGACCGCTTACCCCCGGTTCGTGTGGCGGATGGTTCACCGTCCCCGGTTCATGGGACGGGCATGGTTCAACTCACCCCATCGCTTTGCTTGGAGGACACTCTCTATGTCCCGAAGTTCCCGTGCAATTTGTTATCTGTTACTACTTTATGCCGGCAACTTCAGTGCTCCGTCTTATTCACTCCCACTACTTGTTCTTTTCAGGACCCGAGGAGCAAGCAGACGATTGCTACTGGGACTGAGAGCGGCAGCCTCTACTTCCTCGACGATGTTTCCGCTCTGTCCGCCTACTCCTCTTCTACAGATCTCCTTCAATGACATCTTCGCCTTGGACATCCTACTCCTCGGATTCTTCGACAGCTTCTGCCCCACTTACCCCCCACCAGTTCTCCGCTCAACTGTGATGCGTGTCAGCTTGGCAAACATCATCGCTCTTCCTTCCCACCGAAGCAAGACCGTGGCTCCTCTCGCCCGTTTGATCTCATTCATTCTGATGTCTGGGGTCCGGCTCCTACCCTCACTGTTGGTCGGGGTAGTTCCTATTTTGTCACTTTTATAAATGATTTTTCACGATGTACCTGGGTGTATCTATTAAAAGATCGCTCTGAACTCTTTTCTGTTTGACAATCATTTTATTTTATGATTCAAAATCAGTTTGCAATTTCTATTAAAGTCTTACGTTCTGATAATGTCAAAGAATATCTTAATCATGAGTTCTCCTCTTTCTTTCACCAACATGATTTTCTTCATCAAACGACTTGTGTTTACACCTCCCAGCAGAATGAGGTGGCGGAGCGTAAAAACCGTCACCTGCTTGATGCTGTTCGTACTCTCATGACGCAGATGCACGTCCCTCGCTCCTACTGGGGCTACGCTGTGCTCCTCGCCTGCTATCTCATCAATCGCCTTCCCTCCACAGTTCTCCACGACCAGACCCCCTTCTCCATTCTCTACCCCCACAAGGAACCTTTTCCTCTCCCTCTCCGTGTCTTTGGCTGTACGACCTTTGTTCACGCTCCCTCCGCTACCCGCGACAAGCTTTCCCCCCGTTCCACCAAGTGCGTCTTTTTGGGGTACTCTAGCACTCAAAAAGGCTATTGCTGTTTTGACCCCCTTCTCCGCAAGCAGTTTGTCTCCGCGGATGTGACATTTTTCGAGAATGCTTCCTACTTCTCTCCTACCTCCTCTCTTCCTTCTGATCTCTCCGTTCCCTCCACGCCTCTCGACGTCTTCCCACCTCCGTCTCCTCCTCCACCGTCTCCTTCCCAGTCCGTCTCCCCACCCACCCCTCCACCCTCCTCTCCTCCACCGTCTCCGCCGCCGTCTCTCTCTAGTCCCGGGCCAGCCTTCTCCGCCACGGACGCTCCGGTCGCTGACGCACCCGTCGACCTGGATCTTCCCATTGCTCTTCGCAAAGGGGTGCGGGCGTGTACTCAACACCCGCTTGCGGCAGTTGTTTCCTATGATCGGCTTTCTCCTTCTCGCAGGTGTTTTGTCTTGGCTATCTCCGCTACTTCTACTCCCCGCACCTACCAGGAGGCTCTTGCTCTCCCTCATTGGAAGTCTGCCATGGATGAGAAGATGGCTACTCTTACTGAACGGGGTACCTGGACCCTTGTTTCTCCTCCGTGGGCATTGATGTGGTTGGCTGTCGCTGGGTCTTCGTTGTGAAATTTCGCCCCGACGGTACTGTGGATCGCTACAAGGCCCGATTGGTGGCCAAGGGCTTCACTCAGACTTACGGCATTGATTACTTTGATACTTTTTCTCCGGTTGCTCGCCTCAGCACCATCCGGGTTCTTCTCTCTGTGGCTGTTAACCGGGATTGGGCTATTTCCCAACTTGATGTGAAGAATGCCTTTCTCTATGGTGATCTTCAGGAGGACGTCTACATGGAGCAACCTCCTGGGTATGTTGCTCAGGGGGAGACACGCGTATGCCATTTGAAGAAGGCCATTTATGGCCTAAAGCAGAGCCCTCGGGCGTGGTTCGACAAATTCAGTGACATTGTGGCTACCATCGGCTTTACAAGGAGTTCAGCCGATCACTCCTTATTCATTCGCAAAACGGTCTCGGGACTGGTGGTTTTGACAGTATATGTGGATGATATTCTTCTTACTGGCGATGACCGAGATGGGGTGGACTTGACGAAGAAGCACCTCCGTCAAGACTTGGTCACGAAGGATATGGGCTCCCCGAAATACTTTTTGGGGATAAAAATCTCTCGGAAACTTGACTCGTTGGTTCTCTCCCAACGGAAGTATGCCCTTGATCTTCTACAAGAAGCAGGATTGACAGATGCCAAACCGGCTCGGTTTCCCATGACTATTGGAGAAGACAAAACGTGGACGGATGACTCGCCTCTTCTATCTGATGTCACAAGGTACAGACGTTTGGTAGGCAAACTCATCTATCTCACGGTGACTAGACCCGACATCGCCTATGCTGTAGGCAAGGTCAGTCAGTTTATGCAAGCTCCCAGGGAGTGCCATCTTCAGTCTGCCCTGAAGATTTTAGAGTACATCAAAGCAGCACCCGGCAAAGGGCTAATCTTTCAGAAGAATGGTCATCTGAGAGTCGAGGCCTACTCAGATTCAAGTTAGGCGGATGACAAAGGCGATCGCAAATCCACATCAGGTTTTTGTACCTTTGTTGGAGAAAATCTTGTGAGTTGGAAGAGCAAGAAACAGTCTGTTGTCTCCAGATCCAGTGCAGAAGCCGAATACCGGAGTATGACGTCAACCACGTGTGAGTTAAAGTGGTTGCAGGCTCTCATGCTTGACCTGAGCGAGGTATATGACTATCCTCTTCCTATGTTCTGTGACAACAAGGCCGCTATATACATATCCAGAAATCCGGTCTTCCATGAGAGAACAAAGCATATAGAGGTTGACTGTCACTTCATTTGGGAAGAGATTTTGAAGAAACAGATTTGTACTCCGTTTGTCACCTCTGACAAGGAATTGACAGATATCTTCACCAAGCCGGTCTCTACTTCCTTCTTCCACATTTGTGACAAGCTGGGCATGATTGATATCTATGCTCCAGCTTGAGGGGGAGTGTTGAAGTATTAGACCGGGCGGCCTTGCGGTCTTGTCTGGCGGTTTGTTGACCGAGCGGTCTGGCGGTCTCCTCTGGAGCCTGGAGACCGGGCGGTCTATCGGACTCACATTGCGGCTTGTTCTTATCCTGCTGGAGTTGCCGTGCGGTTAACCCATCTGTCTAACCGCGCGGCCTGTTCGGTCTCTTTTATTTCTAGCCGCTCAGCCCTGTACATGTTTAGTCCCACATTGTTTGTTGATACTCTCTCCTATCTCCTCCATTCTATATAAGGGAGGTCATACCTTTGTAAATGATATCTTTTTTGGATAATAAAATTTCAATTATTCAAAAGTCTATCCGTTTGTTCTTGCTTGTTCGCTACTTTTTACAGCCTCCATGAGGCGGGCCATGTCGAGGGCATCAGAAACTGTCCGGGGGTGGTGAGTGCGGAGCCGGGAGCGGATGCGGGGTAAGAGGCCCTGCATGAAGAAGTCGAGATAATGATCCGACGGTAAGTCCAGAACATGGGTGACGAGGGACACCAACTATCGATGTAATCATCCAATGCACCGGTTTGGCGGACCCCACACAACCGTTCGATGGCGGATCCGGAATAGCGGCTGTCATAGCATCAGATCATTTCCTGTTTGATCTCCGACCAATAGATCGCTGGGTTGGACTGTCGGAGCCACTGATACCAATGAAGGGCGGAGCCGTCGAGTCCCACGACAGCAATAGAGACCTTATCCTGCTCAGGAGTATGGTGGATGTCGAAGTATTGCTCCGCCTTGGCAATCCACCCAATCGGGCCCACACCGACAAAGGTGGGGAGGTCCAAAGCAAGGGCGGGACGACCTGGAAGAAGCGGGACCGCGGAGTCCCTGATGTACGGGAGGGGTGCCGCTCCGAGGATGGATACGCCGGTGGCCGGGCATGCGAATCCGTTGGCGAGAGGCGGCAGAGGGTTGTAGGGCATTGAACTTGACGTGAAGGGCAAGAAGGGATGCATACATGGATGCCACAAAGGACTCCTGGGCGTCGACGCGGCAGAGGTGGGCCTCAGTGGAGTCCTCCGGCGGCGGTTCTGCAGTGGACCGGGTCGTAGGAGCCATGACTATGGCTGGTGGACGGGACGCGGCGAATCAAGCAGTGCGGGCTGGGATGCAGCAAATCTGGAATGGAAGTGTGGGAAAACCGATGCCCGGGCTTCGCGCAGCAGATCGCTGCACAAAACAAAGAATTAGGGCGTAGGGCCGCGGAATTGGAAGCATGGCATCCTTCCTGCGGCAGAGCGAGACATCTCATTGCTTAGGGAGGAAGCGGGCACACCAGGATCGTGGATCAGCGGGTGCTCGAGGTCTCAAGGGCGTTGCGGGGTCCTGACATGAGACAGACACAACGACGGGGAAGCCCGCGATTCGGCAGGAGACGGGCGCAGAAATAGTCGGAGGCGGGCACATAAATGAGTGACGCGGCGGAAATCGGGATTCGGCGGAAATCGGTATTCGACGGGATTTGATGTCGCGGTACGACGCGATTCGGCGGAACGGAGTTTGTGCAGTTGGCTGTGGTAACACAATCGGGACACCGACGACAAGATGGCTGGCGCTCTGGCGGGTCGGACCAATTTTGGTACGTTCTAGGGAAATCTGGAGGTAGAGAGAAGCCGACGGTAGGGATAGAGAAGGAGATAATAGGAGAAGAGATTAGGGTTAGGAGAAAATCGAAAACCTAACATGCATCCGAGATAACCTCACAAGTCCAAACCAGTCCCTCTTATAGAGGAGGGGTGCCAATAACAAAAATTATAAATAACATAACATAAAACAAAACATAAACTGAATATTAATTTTCCTCCGCGCCGACCCCGCCCAGGTCGTCCTCGTCGGTCCGAGCCGCTCCTGACGCGCCCGGTTCATCTTCATTGGTCCGCGCCACGTCCACTGCGAATATCCGTAACAAAACCCCTTTCCACATGCCCTGCCTTTTTGTCGCTTTCATTTACACAGGCCGCCAGACCCCGCTCTCTTCATGCCTTGCACCCTTCTCATCTCCATCATCGCCATTGTTATAGATCTTCTGACATATTGGTGGCTCGACCTTGAGGGCAAAGTCGATTTTCATGGGTGGTATAGTGTTATGCAGACATATTTTATTACGTAGGCACATTCACTCAGGTGGACCCCCCTCAACAGAATTTATGGAGCGTGCATATGGAAGATGTTACTTAGACACATTTTATTACGTAGACACATTTACTCAGGTGGATCTCCTTCGACAGAATTTATGGAGTGCACATATGGAAGTTGTCGTGGTCAAATTTCTTGTAATTAATTTGTATGAATTAATTGATTAATATTAATTAATGAATATTAATTAATTAATAAAATGCATTATTTTGTAATTTCTTTTATGATTGCCCTCCCTCATCTAAATAAGGGGGAGGGATTTTTTTGTCTCGAAGCATCTTGTATGTATGAAAGTTATTTGGATTGCTCCCTGTGTTTCTTTTCTTTTCTTCCTCCTCGCTTCTCGCTTATCACTGCCGGCCCTCTTTCTTTGACGGATTTCACCCTTGTGGTGGGACCCTTCTTCGGACCCTTGTTGCGTAAGGATGCTTTGTGCACCGAGCTGCCCAATTGATTAATTACACGTCAAATATTTGCTTACTGACTCGTCTAGTTTCATCACAGTAATACTATGATAGTCGTTATCTTATTTGCATCTCATGCGTGCTTGCCTGCCTGCATTTCTCATATAGAATTTGTTCTGCTTCAAACTCTGTTGTTCTGTCCTTCATCAGATATACGAGTAGATGAGAAATTTTGTGGGCATATAAAATCCTTATTCTTAAGCCATAAGGTACCCAAATATCTGGACAAAATAGAAATGAGAATTCAAAAATAGAAAATATATGCCTACATAACAGGCCAGGAGCCTAATCTTGGAAGCTATTAATTCTTATCTGTTTGTGGGTGGATACTGTTTTTCCAAAACTATGCCCAAAATGCTTATTTGGAAAAAAACGGCCAAAAGCAAAACTTTAATATACTATGCTAGATACTTATTTTGATTTTTAAAATTAATATATTGTAGTCTAAGTATGCCATCCTCTCTGTGTTTTCCCCCTTGTCCATATCCTCTTTAAATATTCTTAAGATAGTTCTCGATATCTGGACAGAATATTTTTGTATTTTTTAATTTTGTATTTTTTCGGTTGCATAGCTTCACTTAACAAACTCTTTTATTGTTATGTTTGCCCTCTGTATAATTGTAGATAGTGGAAGTAGTCTGTTGTAAGCTGACTCCCTTGCAGGTTCAACTATACAAACATTTCATTCAATCAAAAAATGTGAGACCTGACATTTGTGAATTTGGATATATTTTGATCTCTTATAAATTGGTCTTTACGCTGTTATTTTAACTATTCTTGCATCATTGCTTTGTCCTTCAATAGATTAAGCATGTGATTGCTGAGGATTTGAAGCATTCCACAATTTTGGCATATATTACAGCACTTAAAAAACTTTGCAATCATCCTAAGGTATGCCTTTAAGCATTATTCCTGTAATGAATGTCTTATTTTAATGTTCCTTCATGTGAGTTTCCCCAGGTTTTCTCATTATCTGGGATCTACTATTGAACATAGTGTTAGGCATAAATTCACAATAAAGTAATGACTGGTTTGTGGGTTTGCTAAGGTCCCTTGTTAACATGATAAAACAGATTCTAGTGGATTCAAGCAGACTCTTTATATCTGCTCTTTATATCTGCACAAGGTTAGACATTGTGGAGAAATGAAATCTATCTTCTCATTGATTAAACTAAGAGGGAAACCCGTTTATATAAATGAAGTCCTAATTATACGTATTAATACAAATGAAGAACACGAGAAATAAATGAAGTTTTATAAATAAAATTGTACATTCCCGGACCCCTACAAGATGGAGGTATAGAGGATGAGATAGAGATTTGACGAGAATGTCGATAATCTGATAGTAACGAATATGTCTTGCATTTGAACTTATCTAAGTTTGACCTTGCCTCAAATGGAGTGATAATCAACTTTATATGTTTATTTCGCTCATGAAACAAAGTTCTCGGCGACCGCTTGATGATGACAATATAACATCACTGAAGAGGAGAAAGGGACCTCAAGGTCGGTCAAGAGGCTCTAAAATTAATCTAGCTAGGTAACCTCCATGACCATCAAGTGGTATTTAGCATCGGTTGTAAAACAGGAAACAACTGGTTGTTGTTTTACTCTTTCATGTGATTAGGTTCCAATAAAAGTATAGTGCAAAAGCCACTGATAGATCGACAATCATCCACCTACCATTGGGGATAAAATATTCTCATAAGTAGTTCATATTGTTGCGAGCACGCCAGAGATTGTGGTTCTACCAGTCATTCTCATCCATTATTTTTAGTGACTGCTACTCAGGTGGCGTAGCTACTTCATCATCACGGTTCCCATTATGCTGGGTCCTGAGTCTCCCTCAATCGTTTACAACCACCGGGCACCCTTGCACTGACTCCAGACATTATTTCCGATAGTATCTTCACCACAAACACTTCCACTTCCGATCTTCATGGTCACTATTACACGGGCACTCTGACGACCCGCCCATCTTGATTCTCCGACAACATCATTATCGTTTGCTGTAGTTGTGAGCACGATAGAGGCTCTAGTCTCAAGAATGTCTGAGCCTTGACAACACACTACAAAGATCTATTGTGACAGGAAGTTAAGGAACCTCATGACCGCTTTGCACATTTTATACCCTTCCATGAGCTTGACAAGATCAAAGGGAAGGAGGGGTGAGATGTTATAGGCCATTACCACTTTTCATTTAATATTTTATTTATGTTTGATTAAATCATTATGTTATGTGTCATTAGAAGTCATTAGTGTCTTTTAGTATCTTGAGCATTAGATATATGCCCAAATGTATGGAATTATTTTGAGAATGTCGTATTGTAATTCTGTATATGAACCCTTGTGATCATGATGAATGAAGGGAAGCTAGGGTTAGGGATGACCAAATCTCTCCTCTTTCGCCTCCATCCATTTTCTTTTACTTCGGGTCAAATTCCTTGTATCTTTGCCTCCTCGCCATCTCTGACAAGTCACTGACGACTTGCGAGCTAGCCCGTAACAACATGCTTTGGGGCGCTCACGAAACCATCCAACATGGGTTTTATTAAAAATATCAACAATCAACATGAGAGCGATCCAGAGACAATGTCATGAGGCCCCATGTACAATTGACCCATAGTGCCTGCATCTCATGCATGGCCGCATATCACCCAGGCTGTGCCTCAAAAATAAATAGGGAGCAGACTTGATGAGAGAGAGAGAGAGGAGGGAGGCAATGAGAGGAGATAGAGAGGGAGCGGGTGGGTAGGAGAGAGCGAAAGTGCGTGAGAGAGAGCCAACCAATGGTAAGACAAAAGGTTTGACAAAAGATGAGCAGCACATGAACTATTTCCTTTGTAAAGTGAAATCTGGAGATATTCAGGCTCAGAAGTAGCATCAATAGATTGGTCCAATTGAATGATAAACTTGACAGAAGAAGTATTTTAGATTTCTTTTTTGTTGGGGAGGGGACACAAAATGAGTAAGCAAAGGGAGGATGTTGGAAATGGGGGATGTAGGCTAGCACATGTGAGGAGTAGTGGATAGTGGATGAGTAGACGAAAGAAGAGTAAGACGAGAGACTAACATCTCGAAGAATCAATTTGAATTTATGCTAGGGCGGTCGACCATGGAAGCTATACATCTCTTGAGGAGACTCATTGACAACTATCAAGAAAAAAACAAGATTTGCAAATACTGTTTATCGATCTTGAGAAGGCTTATGATAGAGTTCCAAGAGAGATCTTGTGGGAAGTCTTAGAAAAGAAATGTGTAAATGTATCATACCTTGACATTATCAAAAATATGTATACAAATTCAGTGACAAGGGTGAGGACATCTGGAGGAATAACATAGGAATTCCCTATCACTGTTGGCTTACATCAAGGTTCAACTTTAAGCCCTTATCTCTTTACCCTTATCTTAGAAGAGCTCACCAGACACCCAACAAGCAATACCTTGGTGTTTATTGTTTGTGGATGATATTG
The DNA here is from genome assembly GCA_039583875.1 of Platanthera guangdongensis. NCBI lineage: Eukaryota > Viridiplantae > Streptophyta > Magnoliopsida > Asparagales > Orchidaceae > Platanthera > Platanthera guangdongensis. The sequence goes on from CM077147.1 coordinate 29,901,004, forward strand.
TTTTGGTCGATGTGATGTGCGAGGGTGTAAACGCAAAACTTGAATCTTGGCAAGGCACTTTAGAAAAGAAAGGTTTTAGGTTGAGTAGGGCAAAGACAGAGTATATGGATCTTATATTTAGCAGTGCAAGAAGGACGAATGACTTCATTATTAAGTTGAGTGATCAAGATATTCCCTGTAGTGAATATTTTAAATATCTTGAATCGATAGTTCAAAAAGATGGAGGTATTAATAAAGATGCCACACATAGAATCCAAGTGGGTTGGTTGAAGTGGAGAGGTAAGTCAGGGATCTTATGTGATCGTAAGATACCATTAAAACTTACATGCAAGTTTTACCGTACTTCAATTAGATCGACGATGCTCTATGGTTCTGAGTGTTGGGTAGTGAATTGTGTATATAAGCAAAAAAATGGGAGTTGCGGAGATGCGTATGCTTAGGTGGATGTGTGGACACACAAGACTGGATAAAATTAGGAATGAATGTATCAAGGATAAGACAGGAGTAACATCAATTGTAGAGAAGATGCGAGAAGCTCAACTAAGATGGTTTGGACACGTACAAAGGAGACCATTAGAGGCACCTGTTACACATTGTGAGAGTCTAGTCACTAGGCATGTTAAACGAGGGAGGGGTAGACTAATAAAGACTTGGAATGAAACTTTATGGAAAGACATGATGTACTTAGGCATTAGTGAGATTATGACTAAAGATAGGGCACAATAACAACAAAGGATCCATATAGTCGACCCCACTATAGTGATAAGTGTGCTTTATTGAAAATCTCACGCCGTCCTGAAACCAACTGATCACCCCGCGCAAAATCAGGTAAGTGATAGCGAGTCTCCGGATAAAGTTTCAAAATTCCTCTATAAAGTGGATATCCAATGCCTACCAAATAATATTTACCTACATAAAAAAATTATTAATTAAAAAATGAAATGAAAATTTAATCTAATTTGAATACTAATAACTTTACAACTTGAATCGTTAACTGCACGTTGAAAGATCCTACTATCATGATCCGAGCTTTCCCATCCTGGGACGACATAAGTAAAACACATGTCAAAGTCGCAGATGACCACTATATTCTGAGTTGGTGTACCATGTCGTCCTATATATCGCACTTGATCATCCACCGGAACGCATGCATCTACATGAGTTTCGTGGCTCCAATACGATCTTTGAAGATATGTATCAGTCATCATTTAAGATTTTTGCAGGTATATTCATAAATTGTGGGTATAGTGGCTTTATCATTTCAACAATAGGGAGAGACAATGCATGCAGACCTCTCGTAAACAACGTACTTATAATTTGGATGGAATGTTGAAAACGTTCACTTGTCAACCTCATTGACCCTTTACGCGCTAAACTGTATATGATAATAACTAATACCTCTCTCGCAGTTGTCCTTTGTGAGCCCTGTAATCCATAAGATCTCTGAAGTACATATAAAAAATATGCAAGTATTTGTGGTGACATCTTGAACGCAATATGGAATCTCATTGGATGACCAACTAGCAACTCCCAACCCACCTATCTCTAGTCTGTGTAGACGTCATGCATGGTGTTTTGTCACTATATGTCTATATGTAGACATGTACTCACCAATCACAACCACTATCGAGGTGAGTATATTGTTGAACAAGATAAAACATCGCTGTCAATCAAATTCAACAGCTGAAATTTGTTCGTTATCATCAAGAACAAATTCTTCATTATCATCCGCCATTACAAAGTACTTATAATCATAGCAAACACACTACTATTTAACAATCCGAAAAGTTAAACATCAAAAATACTACAACTGAAGCTCAAATACATATGTTAAACATGAAAACTGCTTCATAAACTCACACATAAAACAAAATATAAGTTCGAGCATATAAGAGGGTACATCAACTGAATCATATAAACTGCATATAAGGTTCACACATATAGAGTGATATAAAATATAAGTTCAATAATTGAAAGAGCTAAACCATTTAAGATACTACAACATGCTATTCAGGAGCTGCTATGCATGTAGAAATTTTTCAACCACTCCAGCCTTTTGTCACTTTGTATGCCCAGAAATATAGCCCTGTTGATCATCGTAATTAGGAAAACTGTAGCCCAATCATAGAAACGTGAATCTTCATAAATCTCTGGATATTTTTCAAAACTCCACTAGTTGTTCAACATGTGATTCCATTACTTTTTACCCTTCTCTTTCATGCTCCTCCCCTTTCGTGATCTCTTCGAATCTTGCAAACTTGTACTATTATTTGGGTACTTCGAGCCACTAGAATCGATATCATTGGATGCAGGTGTTTGCGTATTTAAATTCTCTACAACTTGTTCATCACTTGAACAAATATTATTGGAAATGTGGTTATGCTGATCAAATGCAGGTGGCATAGCTCCCGTAGAAGGGATCCAAACATTCTCACTATTAGCAACAATCTGGCTAAACATATGATCAAGTTTCTCCTCAAGCTCGGGAACAATTCTTGTGAAACTCATTTTCTTTGCGGCAGATAACATCTAAAAGGAAGGATATAAGTTAATATAAAATACTTACAAAATAAAACAACATTAAACTTAACAAATTGTTTCTAACCTCTATTCTTTATTTCCACCATTCATTTGACACATCGATCGTTTTTTAATAGGATCTCACCCTAATCCGGTCTCCCCTATTTTTAGATCACGCCACAACTTTCAATCTATCTTTAATTGGTCCCATTAATTTTTTAACTTTCTGATCATATGTTAATCCCGTGTGCGCTTTGAAATTATTTATTACTTTTTTCCAACCCTCCTTGCTGAATGAGTTGTTGGTCGATTTCCCAAGTCGATTTCACGGATACAAATATCACAAAAAAATGAAATTGGACATTCTCCCATGAGGCTGAAACACCAACTGTTTTTTGTTTACCCATCTATTAACAAATATATAACAAGCACATTTTAGATGTCTTGAGGGGAAGAAAAAATTGCAGCGGTGCAAACAAAAAATTGTTACCCAATTTTTTTTAAAGTAATCCTTAATGTCACCCCCAAAAATTGAAACATTCATCAATAACATCTTGTTTTCATATCACCTAAAAATTTGATTTCAAAACCATGCTAAACTAGGATGAGAAATACCCTTAACAATGCTAATAGCTTAACCCTTAACAATGCTAATAGCTTAACCCTTAACAATGCTAATAGCTTAACCCTTAACAATGCTAATCGCTTAACACTTAACAATGCTAATAGCTTAACACTTAACAATGCTAATAGCTTAACCCTTAACAATGCTAAACTATGATATGAAATAAAAAACCAGGAAATTTGAAATTTTTTTTGCCAAAGGCCCTGAACTTTCAGGAATGGTGCACTTCGATCACAAAAATTGTTACGGAGCTACACGACGACGAGTCTTCATGGAAAGTGTACACGCGCCGGGCGCGCATAATGAAAGGCCCCTCCGAGCCCGCAAAAAATATTTAATATTAAATATGTTGCCTTGTTTGCTTGATGCGCTTTTAGATATGTTGCCTTATTTACTTGATGCACTTTTAGTATTTCCCGGATTTCCTATTTTCAGTTTTTCCTTTTTGTATTCGCTCCACACCACTATAAGAGGGCATGCGAACCTTGTATTTCTTTATCTTGGATGAAATTGTGTTTTCCCCCTCTCTCTCTCTTTCCCTCTCTCTTTCTTTCCCTCTCTCCCGTTCTCCTTCCCCCTTACCGACCAAACTCCCCGCCCTCTCCCCGAATTCGTACCAACAGGTCCGACCTGTCGTTTCCGCCCGCCGCCAGCCACCGGAGAGCCAACCTCATCTGTCCGCGTCCGCATCGACCCGCGCCAGGCCGTTCGCGTCGACCCGCATCGCCGCGATCCGCATCACCCGCGCCGCCGGTCCGCGTTCCGCGCCGCCCGTCCGCGTTCCGCGCCGCCCCAAGCCGCGCCGTGCGGCCCTTCCGCGCCCTTCCCTACCTCTGCCACGCCGTGCCGTGCCTCTGCCAAGCCCCACCGGCTGCTTCCGCCGTTCCGCACCCGTACAGCCCGCGCCGAGCCGCTGTTGCCGCCCTCTTCTCGTGGCCATGGGGCCGAACACCCGTTCCACCGCCGAGGCCCCATCGGAGGACGCCAACGAGGCTCTTCGACGCCGTGTCAGCACTCAGGAGTCCATCGTAGCCTCCTTGCAGGCCTCCTTGCTCGCCATCCACACAAAAATTGATGCGTTACAACCTCCCGCTGCATATTCCGCCAGCAGATCCGCGTACCTGGCCACCTGCACACCCATCCTAAGGGTGGCACCACTTCCGCACGTCGGGGACGCCGCACCCCCTTGCCTCCCCGACCGCCCGACCCTTGCCTTGGACCTACCCACCTTCGCTGGAGTTGATCCGATTGGGTGGATCGCCAAGGCGGAGCAGTACTTTGATCTCCACCACACACCCGAGCAGGACAAGGTCTCTACCGCCATTGTGAGGCCCGGTGGCTCTGCCAGTCCAACTTGGCTGTCTCTTGTCCTGAGATCAAACAGGAGATGATCCGCCGCTATGACAGCCGCTACTTCAGAACCGCCATCGAACGACTGTGTGGGGTACGCCGAACGAGCGCATTGGATGAGTACATCGATGAATTCGTGACCCTCACCCTTGTTCCGGGCCTACCACCGGATCGTTATCTCGGCTTCTTCATGCAAGGCCTTCGACCCAACATCCGGTCCCGACTCCGCACCCACCACCCTAGGATGGTCTCCGAGGCCCTCGATATGGCCCGCCTCGTAGAGGCAGATTTGTCTCCTCGACCCCCACCGGCTCCAGGCGGGCCTCCGCCAGGAGGCCGATCATGGCAGACCGCTACACCAGAGCCACAAGCCCTTCGGCCCCCTCCAGCCGGTCGTCCAGACCCTCCGCAACAATTCTCCAACCGAGAGTTCGACGACCTCCATCGCAAGGGGTTATGATTCCGTTGCCGTCAACCTTACGCCCCTACCCACGTCTGCACAGTCAAGGAATTCCACACCATCATCGACGTCTTCGAACCAGAGATTACTTTGGCGGATTTTGAGGACCTCGAGATCACAGTCGAGGACACCGTCGAGGCCGCCGCCGACGCCGGCCTTCACGGTTTGGAGCTCTCATGTTTCTCTGTGGGCGGCATTTCAGCACCCCAGACCCTAAAGATGGCGGACAAGTTGGGTGACCGCCCCATTGTCATCATGGTGGACCGCGGGGCAAGCCATAATTTTCTCTCCTCTCACCTGGCCCAGCAACTCTGCCTTTTAATGGAGCCATCTCCGGACTTCACTGTTAATTTGGGCGTTGGTCGTCGCCGCTCGATCCAGGGCTGTTGTCCGGATGTCTACCTTTCAGTGGGCCCTTACTCGGTGACAACAAACTTCTACGTCTTCGGCCTTGGCGGTATCAACGCTATCCAGAGAGTTGCGTGGCTCTGCACGCTAGGCGACGTGCGTGTCAACTGGGGGACTATGAGTCTATGACGATGCGGTTCCTCCAGGACGGTCTGGAGTGTTGGCTTATAGGGGATACTACACTACTTCTCTTCCCTGTCCCTGCCCGCCAAATCCAGAGGATTTCAGACGCTGACTTTTCGGTATGGCTCTGGTCCATCTCGACCGCCGCGCCGCCGAGCCCATCACTGCCTCTGGCCCTTCAGGCCATACTGTTAGAGTTCGCCGACCTCTTTACTGCACCATCCGGGTTGCTGCCGGCCCGGTCGCATGATCATGCCATTCCTCTTCAACCCAACGTGTCAGCGGTCTCGGTGCGACCGTATCGGTATGGGCACGTGCAAAAAGATGAGATCGAGAGGATCGTTTGTGACATGCTGATGGGGGGCCTCATCCGCCCTAGCGTGAGCCCCTTCTCCAGCCCGGTCCTCTTGATCAGGAAGAAGGATGACAATTGACACTTCTGTGTGGATTATCAGGAGCTCAACAAAGCCACCGTCCCAGACAAGTACCCGATCCCGGTGATTCAGAAGCTTTTGGATGAACTCCACGACGCGACTGTTTTCACCAAGTTGGACCTCCGTGCTGGCTACCACCAGATTCGCGTTCAGCCGGCCGACGTCGCCAAGACGGCCTTCCGGACCCATGACGACCACTATGAGTTCCTGGTTATACACTTATACCATTCAGCCTAACCAACACGCCAAACACCTTTCTGGACACGATGATCGACATTTTTAGCTCGGTACTTCGTCAGCATGTACTTGTTTTTTTGATGACATCTTGGTCTACAGTTTTTCTTGGCAGGAGCACCTCTAGCACGTTTGCCAGACGTTGGCCACTCTACGACGTCACCACCTTAAGCTCCACCCAACAAAGTGTTCCTTTGGGGTTCCGGAGGTGTTCTACTTGGGACCAGTCCTGCCCAAAAAGACTGCTCTACCAGTCCCGGACCGGTCTTTTAAAAGACTGGTCTTTTGCCTTGCCGGTCCCGGACCGGTTCCAGTGAAACCAGTCCTGATCCGGGACCGGTTTTCCTGCTCAAGAGGAGGACCGGCCGGGACCGGTCCTAACCGGTCTCAGACCGGTTTTTTTATTTAATTTTTTTTATATATTAAAATTTTAAATTCTAAATTTATATTAAAAATGAAATAAAATTTAAAGTGAAATAAAATTTAATTTTTATTAAAAATGAAATAGAATTAAAAATTTGCATTTTACATTATGACAAAAATAAAATAACATTGAACGAAAATGAAAATTACATTTAAGTTAAAATAAAATATGAAAATTACTTTTAAATATTCAAAATTGGAATAAAATGAAAAGTAAAATACATTTTGTCTAATTATTCTTCTGTCGCGCTTCCCAAACTTAAGCTATTCATCTCGTCTTCTACTTCAGACTCACTATCTTCAATAGACGAGACGTGTTGCCTCCTCCTTATAACATCCAAATGATCCTTGTAGCAAATGCAAATCTCCAAAGATTTCTCGTTCAAACGGCTTCTTCGCTCGTTCAGAATCCTGCCACTCAAAAAAAGCAGACTCCGAAGCTACCGTACTAGCTTAGATTGTTAGTAAATCACGGGTCGTTAAGCCAAAATAGGATAAACATTTGTTTTAGTTTTCCACCATTTTAAAATATCAAAATTTTCTATTTCGCTTGCGGTTATATAATCTTGAAATTGTGTTTTTGTATATAAACCTAATTCATTTAAATTACTCGAAGTTCGTTGTTTTTTTCTAGAGGCTAATTTTAAATGTTTGTTTTTTAAAATATCTTTTGTTTTAGGTTGGGTGGATTCTTCACGAGGTCGCGATCCATACATATTATCATAATAATTATAGAAACGGGTAAAATCAGAATTAAATTTTGAAACGCTTAAATTAACAAAATCACTATCCGTTTCGTTTAAATTTAAATTTCGATTAATTTCTTTTATAAAATTTTCTACCCCGTCCACACCCATTAAAGAGTTTAAAGCTGCGCGCATGAAAACATGGGTGACATTTCTTTGTAATATTTTAAAAATTTATCCTCCATTACTAATATTAACGGACGCCACATTTCATTTGTTTTGTATGTTTTAAACGTTTCAGTAATTAATAAAATATTTTCAATAACTAATGAGAAAGTAAGATAATAAACTCCGGATAGAATCGTTGTTGATTGATAAAAGCATTCTAATAAATTTACGTAATCTTCGAGGACCGGCCAATCTGACGCACCTAAATCATGTGCTTCTACACTATTATAAAATTCTATTAATAAGTTTCTTTGTGCCAAAGCTCGCTTTAGTATTTTATAAGTTGAGTTACAACATATAGGCATATCATAAGGACCTAAAATTTTTTAACTTGTGAAATGACAATTTTTTTAAAATCTTGTTTGCTTTTTTTTTGAACTGTAAATAACTCGTAACATAGTTCGTATTTTAATTACGTACTCGTTCATATAAACCAAACTGTCTTGTACAATTAAATTTAAAATGTGACAGACGCAACGTGTATGAAAAAAAATTCCATTTAACATTGATTGTAAATCTGAAATCAAATATCTTATGGCGGTCGCATTATTTGAAGCGTTATCAAAAGAAATACTCATAATTTTTTTTTTATTTTAAATTCTCTAATACACTTAATTATTACCTGGTAAATTGCTTTACCAGTATGCGGATATTCAAATCCTTCAAAACAAATTATTTTTTTATTTAGTTCCCAACTATTGAGATCGATTCAGTGAGCGGTAATGCAAATATATGAGTGTCCCTCAGATATACCGCTTGTCCAGACGTCGCTCTTTAAGCTAATGCGACCGTCAAATATTTCCAAATAATTTTTTAAATATTCTTTATATTGCATATAAGCCGCTAAAGCATCGCGTCTAATGGTAGAACGACTTACCTGCTGATATTTGAGTTGGAGTACCTCGTGTATGTATGATGTCATCTCTTCATCGTCGTAGCGGCTGAATGGAAATCCCTTTTTGACGACGTTCTCCATTTGTCGCTCTCGCTGCCGAGCTTGATCGTATGTCCAAATGTGCCCGGACGTCGAAATTTGAGCTTGAGTAGACTCCGGGGCTTGTTTTGAAATGCACGATTTCACATGTCGGACGAGCGTTGTATTGCTGCCAACGGCGATTAGCTTCCCGCAAAGTTTGCACTTCGCCTTCAATTCGCCGTCGATCCGCACTTTGTCGAATTTCTCCCAGACCGCCGCCTTGTGGTGGTGTTCTACTACTTCGTGCCCGACGGACGCAGAGGAAGAAGCCGACATGGATGAGGAAGACGCCATTCGAGACTTGAGACTTGAGAGTTGAGAGTGAGAGTTGAGAGAGAGAGAGAGGGAGAGTAAGTGAGAGAGAGAGATGAAAAAGAAATTTTTAAGGGGGGGGGGGGGGGTATTTATAGGATTTGATTTTTTAAATTTTTTAAAATTTAAATTTTATATAAAATTAATTATTTAAATATTTAATTTAATAAATAATATTAAAAAAAACAAAATTGGTGGCTGGCATGCCAGCCACCAATAAGGCCAACGGATCTTTAAAGAGCAGTTAAAAACGGCTCTAAAAAGAGCCGTTTAAAAGCAACTCCAATGGCTCACGTGTCGACACAAAGGCTCAAGTGTCGACACAAAGGCCTTTGTGTCGACACTTGAGTCTTGGTGTCGACACTTGAGCCTTGGTGTCGACACAAAGGCTCAAGTGTCGACACAAAGGCTCACGTGTCGACACAAAGGCTCAAGTGTCGACACAAAGGCTTTTGTGTCGACACTTGAGCTTTGGTGTCGACACACTGGTGTCGACACACTGGTGTCGACACTTGAGCCTTGGTGTCGACACAAAGGCTCAAGTGTCGACACAAAGGCTCTTTAATTATCGGGACCGGTCTTTTTACCGGTCCCGGTTCCAGTCCCAGTCCGGGACCGGTCAAAGACCGGTAAAAGACCGGTCTTTTACCGGTCCCGGTCCGGGACCGGTCTTTTACCGGTCCCAAAGAGTCCCGGTCCTAGGCCGGTTTTTGAAGTGAAATGAGGGACTTCTTGGGACTTCTGGGACCGGTCCAGGACCGGACCGGTACCGACCGGGACCGGTCTTTAGCCGGTCCTAACCGGTCCGGTCCCAACCGGACTGGTTAGGACCGGTTTTTTTGTACACCACTGCTTGGGACACACCATCTCTGCTGCAGGGGTCGCGATGGACAACAACAAGATCGTGGGGGTCCTCCAGTGGCCAACACCATCATCGCTCCGCGATGTCCGTGGGTTCCTGGGACTGACATGATACTACCGTCGATTCATTCAGGGGTATGACACGTTGGACCGACCCCTCACCCAGCTCCTGAAGAAATCTGCTGAGGGCCCCTTCAAGTGGTCGGCGGCGGCCTCCGCCGCTTTTGTCGCACTTCAGCAGGCCTTGGTGCTTGCCTCGGTGTTAGCCATGCCAGACTTCTCTCAGCCCTTCCTCATGGAGTGCGACGCGTTGGGCGTCGGCGTGCGAGCCGTACTGATGCAGGCCGACCGCCCCGTGGACTATTTTAGCCGCTCTTTTTCTGACACTATCCGCAGCCGCTCCGCTTACGAGAACGAGCTCATGGGTCTCGTCCTCGCAGTTCAGCACTAGCGCCTCTACCTCCTGGGCCGACGATTCGTGGTCCGCGCTGATCACCTCAGCCTCCGCTACCTCCTACAACAGAATATTGCTACGCCCGCTCAACAGGTGTGGGTGACCAAGCTCCCGGGCTACGACTTTAGCATCGAATTCCGGCCAGGGAAGGCAAATCGCGTGACCGACGCCCTCTCTCGCAATCCCATACTTGCAGGCATCTCCCTCCCGGTCTGGGAGGATGCAAATACCCTTCAACGGGAAGTCGAGGCCGACCCGACGCTCAACGTGATTCAGCCAGCACTCCTCGCGGACCCCACAGCTCGCCCACCTTACTCCCTGGTACGACCGCCTACTGTTCAAGGGTCGCCTCGTACTCGCCCCCTCCTCCCCGAGCATTCCCCTGCTATTGGCAGAGTTCCATGCTTCCCCGACGGGGGGACACACCGACGCTTACCAGACTTACCGCCGACTGGAGGCCTCAGTCTATTGGCCTCACATGTTCCGACAGGTAAAGGCCTTCGTGACCGCCTGCCTCATCTGCCAGAAGGCCAAGTACAGAGCCGTGTTTCCGGATGGTCTACTTCAACCTCTTCCGATTCCCGACCGCATCTGGGGTGACATTGACATGGATTTCATCACACGACTACCCCGATCACAAGGACACGACTGCATCCTGTTCGTGGTGGACCGACTCTCGAAGTATGTTCATTTCATTCCCCTTCGCCATTCATACACTGTTGTCGGAGTCGCCGACAACTTCATCCAGGGGGTCGTGCGCCTCCATGGGTTTCCCTGATCGATCGTGAGTGACCGCGATCCGCTCTTCCTGAGTACTTTTTGGACTACACCGTTCCACTTACAAGGCACCCATCTCCGCATGAGCACGACGCACCTCCCGTAGACTGACGGACAATCAAAGGTCCTCAACCAGTGTTTGGAGACGTACCTCCTTGCTTCGTGGGGGAGCAGCCTCGTAGCTGGGCAAAGTTGCTTGGATGGGTCGAGTACTCTTACAACACCGCCTACCATCAGGCGGTCGACACTACTCCATTTGAGGCTGTTTATGGCCGCCCTCCACCGTCTATTGTACGCCACCTTCCCGGGGAATGCCAGGTAGAGAGCCGGACCATCGCTCTCTGCGACAGGGACACCATCCTGGATCAGCTGAAGCACCACCTACGACGGGCACAACAGAAGATGGTTTCTTTCGCCAATAGGAAATGCCAGGACCTCTCCTTCGAGGTGGGAGAGAAGGAAACTCCATCCCCACTGCCAGCTTTCGGTGGCCTGCCAACCATGCCTAAAATTGGAGCCTTGATTCTTCGAGCCCTTTGAGATCCTCGCCCGCATAGGGGCGGTCGCATACCGCCTTCGCCTCCCACCTAGAAATTGCATTCATTCGGTCTTCCATGTCTCACAGCTACGACGCGTGGTGGGCGAGCATGTCACCGCAGATGACATTCCGGCTGACCTCGACCTCACATGGGAGACACCCTACTATCCCACCTCGATCCTCGATTGCAAATGTCGCATCCCAGGGGACCATACATTGGAGGAGGTCCTTGTGACTTGGATCGTCCGTCCCGACTTAGACGCAACGTGGACTGCCCCGGGATGATTTTCGCAGCCAATTTCCCGACTACTGCCTTGAGGACAATACGCATTTTTCAGATGACGACATTGTTACAGAGCTGCATGACGACGAGCCACCATGGAAAGTGTACATGCGCCGGGCGCGCGTAACGGAAGGCCCCACCGAGCACGCAAAAAATATTTAATATTAAATATGTTGCCTTGTTTGCTTGATGCGCTTTTAGATATGTTGTCTTATTTGCTTAATGCACTTTTAGTATTTCTTGAATTTCCTATTTTCAGTTTTTCTTTTTTGTATTCGCTTCTCGCCACTATAAGAGGACATGAAAACCTTGTATTTCTTTATCTTGGATGAAAGTGTGTTCCCCCTCTCTTTCCCTCTCTCTCCCGTTCTCCTTCCCCCTTACCGACCGAACTCCCCGCCCCTCCCCGGGTTCGTACCAAAAATCATGACAAATGGACTTCAATCCACCAACACCACTTTGATCACCAAAAAAATAGAAACTGCACTTTGATCGCCAAGCAACGAGAGTAGAAACATAGAAGAAATCTAACAAAAAGGAAACTATTTCTTGCTGAAAATTCAAGAACAGATCTTTTCGGACCAGCAGATTTCTATCGGGAAAACAACGCTGATCTAGGAGCTCGGGAGAGGATACCTGCTAGGAAGAAGATGACGCAAATCTTGCCGGACCAGGGAAAACAGCTCCTGGATGCGTAGAAGCCTGGACGGGAGACCGATCAGAAGAGGCAAAACTCTAGGTCACATGAAGGAGGAAGGCGCTGGGCGGAATAAACACGAATAGTGGCGGTCTAAGTTATCAAAGGCGTAAGGCGCACCAAGGAGCAAAGGGGCCATGGAGCCTAGGCGCAAGGTGCAGGCGCGCGCCTGAGGCACGTGAAGCACAAAAATGGGGGAAAAAAAGAAATTGAGCGAATTGGGCGCCCAATTCGCTGAAATTGAGCGAATTGGGCGCCCAATTCGCTGAAATTATGCGTATTGGGCGCCCAATTCGCTGAAATTGTGCGAATTGGGCGCCCAATTAGCTGAAATTGAGCAAATTAGGAGAACAATTCACTGAAATTGAGACAATTGGACGCTCAATTCGCTGAAATTGAGACAATTGAGCGCTCAATTCGCTTAAATTGAGCCAATTGGACGCTCAATTTGCTGAAATTAAGTCAATTGGACGTCCAATTCGCTGAAATTGAGTGAATGCCAAATTTATGACGGTTGTAACAAACTAAACTCTGAGTTCACGAGCGCCACCGTCGTACCAAATAGACACTGAAGCAGTTGGAAAAGGTTTTGGAAATCTCTTATGAGTGAATGTTCATGAAATGTTTTAAATTTTAGAATGAGTAGTGAAAAACTCCAACGAGTGAGTGTTAATGAAATATCTTAAAATTTTAGAATGATGCACATGGAATGTATAAGCAACTAGCCAACTATCTAACAAATAATCACTGTAAGTGATGAACTTTAAAAAGTCAGAAACATTCACTAGTGAAATTAGAATGCTATACAATCGAATACAATCAAGTTAAATCAACTTGAAAATGCTTCAATTAAATTCAAAGATGTCCTACTGTAAAGAAAAGCCTCAAAGCTTGTATATCCTTCTTTAATGAATAGTTACAAGTATACATACACTTATATAGGAAAAAGGAAGAAGAGAGAAATCCTAATACATGATGTGAGATTAATACAAGGAGAGAGAGAAGAAAACATGGGCCCTTATTGGTCTTTTCTAACACTCCCCCGCAAGCTGGAGCGTACAAGTCGTAGACACCAAGCTTGGATAAAAATTGATAGTATAGTGGCCTGAAGAGAGCTTTCGTCAAGATATCCGCAACTTGGTCGGTAGCAGGAACATGCTTCAAATATATCTTCTTTGACTGTACTTTTTCCCGGATAAAGTGACAGTCAACTTCGATGTGCTTTGTGCGTTCGTGGAAAACCAGATTCTTGGCAATATGAATTGCGGCCTGACTGTCACAGAATAAGGTTGCCAGAGATGAGAGACGAATACCTAAGTCTCCCAGAAGGCCTTCAAGCCAGGTTAGCTCAGAAATAACAGCAACCATAACCCGATACTCGGCTTCAGCAGAAGAACGCGCAACCACAGTCTGTTTCTTGCTACGCCAAGTTATGAGGTGTCCACCAAAGTAAGTACAGAACCCAGTTGTGGAGCGACTATCATCAATAGATCCTGCATAGTCAGCGTCAGAATACGCGACAAGAGATAGAGATGTGAATGGCTTGTACACAAGTCCTTGTCCGGGGGCGATCTTGAGATATCGAAGGATGCACTCGACAGCTTGAAGATGAGATGTCCGAGGAGCGTGCATGAGCCGGCTCACAACTCCCACAGCAAACGAGATGTCCGGTCGAGTCACCGTAAGGTAGATCAGCTTCCCAACCAAGCATCTGTAATATTCCGGATTTGTAAGCAGCTTGTTAGAGTCAGAGCTATGGGCCGAGAGCTTGTGATTGGCGTCCATAGGAGTCTCCGCAGGTTTGCACCCAGAATAACCTGCATCATGAAGGAGGTCCATACAATACTTCCTTTGAGATAACACAAGACCATCAGAGCGTCGTGCGACCTCGAGCCCAAGAAACTATCGGAGGTTGCCCAAATCTTTGGTTTGAAAGGCGGAATTTAACTGTTCCTTGAGCTGTTGTATTCCTGCCGTATCATTGCCAGTAATCAGGATATCATCAACGTAGACCAGAAGAATCACAGTCCTGTTTGACCGGTGTCGGGTGAAGAAAGAAAAATCAGCCGAGCTCCGAGTGAAACCACTAGCACAGAACACCTTACTGAATTTTTCAAACTACGCACGCGGGGACTGTTTGAGACCATAAATAGATTTCCGAAGGTAACATACCAAAGACTCCCCCGTGGTCTCAAACCCGGGAGATTGCTGCTTGTAAACTGTCTTCTGGAGATCGCCGTTGAGGAAGACATTCTTAATATCCAGCTGATAAAGGAGCCAATGACGATGAACAACCAAGGAGAGAAGAACGCGGACCGTGTTCAATTTCGCCACGAGAGAGAAGGTTTCCTCGTAATCAAGGCCATGTTGCCGAGTAAAGCCCCGGGCCACGAGGCGGGCCTTCAGACGGTCGACAATGCCATCCGCCGCATGTTTAATGACAAATACCCATTTGCAGCTAACAACGGTGTGGCCTGTAGGAAGTGGAACCAGATCACAGGTCTGGTTAGCCCAGAGAGCCCGCATTTCATCATTCATAGCTGCCCGCCACCCTGGGTGTTGAAGCGCCTCCTGCACAGTGTTAGGTATAGAAATAGAGGAAAGAGAGGTGACAAAGGCGTAGAGAGGCGGCGTCAGCCGATGGAGAGAGACGTAGTTGGCCAAGGGATGAGTTGTAGAAACGGGAGTGAGATCTGCCGTAGCCGAGGTATAGCTGGTAGCGGGGAGCTGGGTCACAGGAGCATCCTTGGATGGGCGACGAGAGCAGACACGGATAAGTGGTGGAGGAACCCGAGAAGGAACGGGGGGAGAGGACGACAAAGACGGCGTGACCGGGACGGCAGGCCGAGGAATAAAGGGAGCAGAAGACGAGGTGGTGCTAGGTAAGTGGAAGGGCTGGTCTTCGCAGAATGTGACATTCGCAGAAACAACCAGCTTGCCGTCAGAAGGAGAGTAGCAGAC
Organism: Platanthera guangdongensis; assembly: GCA_039583875.1. Classification (NCBI taxonomy): domain Eukaryota; kingdom Viridiplantae; phylum Streptophyta; class Magnoliopsida; order Asparagales; family Orchidaceae; genus Platanthera; species Platanthera guangdongensis. Next base: position 29,916,354 of record CM077147.1, read on the forward strand.
GTACCCTTTTTGAGTGCGAGAGTAGCCAACAAACATATAAGGGCCCCATACATCAGAATGAACTAAAGAGTGAGGAGTACTACTCCTGGTACAGGCAGTGGGGAAAGAGAAACGATGTTGTTTTCCGTAGATACAAGATTCACAAGAGAACTCCCGGAGAGAACATCAGGAAGAGCCCGCTTGAGAACTGGAAGGGGAGCATGCCCAAGGCGGCGATGCCAATCAACAGTGGAGACGACAAAGAGAATAGTAGGTGGGAGATCCAAGATGTACAACCCATTCATCAGCTGTCCCTTACCAATGGTACTCCTGGTGCGGCGATCCTGCATAAGAAATGAAGAAGGTGAAAAGGTAATGCAACAATCAAGGTCGTGGGTGAGACGACTAACAGATAATAAATTGAAAGGAGACCCCGAAACGTGAAGAATCGAGGAAAGAAAAAGGTGCGGCGTAAGCTGAAGAACGGCGGAGCCAGAGACTGGCAGGGTGTCACCGTTGGCCACAGTGATGCAAGCAGGATGAGGTGTCTGTAGGTACGCTGTGGGCTTCTGAGAGGTAATATGGTGAGTAGCGCCAGAATCAACGATCCAGCAAGGATTATGAGAGAGACAGGTTACACCTTCCGCAGAAGAGGACGCAACAGAGCCGGAGGAGCGGTTGAGGGCACCCTGAAGCTGTTGAAGTTGGGTGCGGAGCTCATCGATGTCTTGGCGGGTAGTAGTAGCCGGATCAGTGACAGAAGACCCAGTAGGAGGCGGAACAACAGATACAGTTGCAGTAAGATGAAGAGGTAAGCCATGCTTGCTGTAGCAGGTAGCTTCAAGATGATTATCCCGGCCACAGTAGGTGCATTTCATAGAAGAGCGACCACCACGTCCTCGTCCCCGAGACGGGGGTCGACCCCCTCGAGTGGAAGATCCACGAGGAGGAGGGGTCGAAAGGAGAGGCTGTTGAAGAAGAGCCGGGGCAAAAACAGGAGGAGCCTCAGAGGGAGGCGTGACTTTTAGCAGCATGGAGCAGACATCAGACAGGGAAGGAGTTGTGGCGGATGAGAGAATCTGGGCCCGAATACTATGCAGGTGGGGAGGAACTCGAGACATCATCATGGCGATGGCGACAGCTTCTTTCTGGTTTCGTTGAGTGGTTAGATCGGTAGTAGGATGCTGATGTTGAATCCAAGCCTCTGCCAAACTCTTGGCTTTAGCCACGAAGGAGAGCATATCACCAGGAGCACCCGGGATAAGATTCTGATGATCAAAAATGATATCATATAGGTGCTGTAGGCTGTCATGGTCAGAGTAAAAAGCGTGAAGCTCCTCCCACATGGACTTAACCGTGTCATGATACATGGCCATCCTGTAGGGCTCGGGATCCATAGAGTTTAGGAGTCAGGACTGAACTCGTCCATCATCGTGAAGCCAGTCATCGGAGGGAGCAGTGGGAGTAGCGCGGGTCAAGTGGTGAAGAAGACCCTTCGTCTGCAGAATCCGGCGAACGGAGTGAACCCACTAAACGAAATTCCGTTTTTCAGTTAGAGAGATAGTAGTAATCCGTAACTCATCACGGAGTTCGGAAGACATGGCAACCACACGGGTCGGTGGAGCAGAAGTAGCAGCAGAAGTATCGGAAGCCATGCGACTAGCAGAAGAGGCCGGGCGAGTAGAAGAAAGAAGATGGGCGGCCTGGGAAAGAAAGCCGGGCGGATAGAAGAGGTAGTCACACGGTCTCGGCTGACAAACCAGCGATCAGAAGGTCGCGACCAAAATGCGACTAGGAGCAGAGGGGAGCGGACAACAGTAAGAAGAGTCCGCAACAGTCGCGCGCGAGAAGAGGCTGAGACCAGGGAGTCCACTGGGAGTGCAAGCAAAAAGCAGGCCGCGACGACTAAGAGGTAGGTCGCGGCAGATAAAAGGTCAAACAGTTCGGCGAGCAGGAGCTCGCAAAAGGGAAGAGCGAGCGAGCAAGGAACAGACCGCGGCGACTAAGAGAAGGTCGCGGCGGATAGAAGACGATCTCAACAGGACGCGAGGGGAGAGAGTCCGCGGCGAACTGGAGCAAGCCGTAAGACGACGGCAGGGCGAGGAGCTGTTCGCAGCGGATTGAAGCAGTCGACAGGCCGCAGCGGACTAAATCAAGAGCAAGCGGACTGAAGCAGTCGGCAGGCCGCATCGGTCTGAAGCAGGAGCGAGCGGGAGGAGAAGTAGAGAGCTCGCCAAGGGCAGAACCCGTAGCAGACGAGAAGGAGCCTGCGACAGATAAGAAGACACGAGGAGCAGTTCGCGGCGGACTGAAGCAGGTGGCAGGTCGCAGCGGGCTGAAGCAGGTGCCAGCGGAAGGAGAGTAAAGAGTGAGCGGATTGAAGCAGCAGAGGGAGCCCGCAGCGTATAAGGAAGGCAGCCCGCAGGCGGCAGGTATAGGTGGGCCCCTTTAAGACTGAGAAAAGAGGCTATAAAAGAACCTGAGGAGGAGAGTGAATCCACAAAGAGAAGAAAAAACGGAGTAGGGAGAAGAGGCCGCAGAAGCCAGGCAGGCTGGGCAAGGAAGCGGATATAGAAGCAGGCCGCGAGGAGACCGGAGGCCGCGAGGCGGTTCGGAGACCAGGCCGCATGAGGAGATGCAGACAAAAGAGGGGAGTCCGCTGGAGGATACGTTTGACTCTGATACATGTAAAGAAAAGCCTCAAAACTTGTATATCCTTCTTTAATGAATAGTTACAAGTATACATACACTTATATAGGAAAAAGAAAGAAGAGAGAAATCCTAATACATGATGTGAGACTAATACAAGGAGAAAGAAAGAAGAAAACATGAGCCCTAATTGAGCTTTTCTAACACCTACAAACTTACATAACAAATAGAAAGCTAGAGAGATGAAATGTTAAGGGCCTGGAAGTTACTTCGACTTGTTGTAGACAAGCATGTTGGAGAGAAGAACCACCAAGTTAGCAATGTTTGGAGATGAAATGCTCTTTCACATTTGAAAACAATGATTTGAAGATAAAATTAAGAGATTGAAATGTTTGACACCAAAAACAAACATAAACCACCAAGTCAGCAATCTTAAACTCTAAACTAATGTGCAAGAAAATAATATAACATCACGTCATCACATATTTTTTCAATTTTTCCTCAGTCTCATGATCTCGTCATCATTAAATATTAATTATTCATCGTCTGAATTAATTAAGGTTTCATCTTCTTCATTAAAATCTTCTTCTTTATTGAACTCGATTTCTTCTTCATCCTCAGCATCATATGTACGCATTGTTGGAGTAGATGCCCTCTTCTTAGATGTGCTCCTTTGTTAGCTATCATCGTTCGTCCCTATGGATAAGCACGTGGAGTAGATGTCTTCTTCTACTCCACCGGCCCTAGCTACTGCACCCCTGGTCAATAAATCATCATCAAAAACTAAATTGTCATCCTACTCAACCTCCTCATCTTCCTCCATTCTTCCCATCAGCCATTCATTGCTATCGTCAATATCTTTCAGCGAGATCGGATCAAAACGATCACGTGAATCATATCGCCGACGCAAAACACGATTGTATTTTCCAAATACTAAATCATTCAGGCGCTGCTGTGCTAGCCGATTTCTTTTTTTGCTATGGACCTGCAACATAACAAATAAATAATTAATCATATAATGATATAAATTAATATTTACATACGTGTTCAAAAAATTCATACATGTTCAAAAAAACTCCAGTTTCGCTCATATCCGGATGAACTGTAAGTGAGACTTAGAACCTTTATATCAAATTTAGTCAGATTAAGAGTATCAGCTTCATATGATTGCCACCATTCAGGTGCCCAAAAAATGAATATCAAGAAATTAATAAATCATTCTTTGTAAATAAATTGTTTGTTTGAAACTTGAAATAATATTTAATTTACTAACCAGAGGACTTTGTTTTCCTATGACGAACTGCAAATTGCATGCCAAATAAACCTTCAGCATTTCTATATAAACTTAGGTGGTTCATAATTTTATCTTGAATGTCAGGATTTGGAATGAGTCTTTGCATTGTTTGATATAAACCTCTCATGACTTTTCCATCTAATGCCATTTCAGGGTTTGAATAGAAGAATTCCGGATTTAAATGAGCCGCCGCGTGCAATGGTCGATGAAGCTGATTTTTCCATTTCTTGTCCACAATCTCCCAACTTCTTTTTATTTTTCCTCTTTCCATTGAAAGAGTTCATCATTGTCTCTTTCGCTCTATCCATAGCCTCATAAATATAACCCATAACCGGTCTTTTCTTCCTATCTACCAATCTTTGTACCCGAACTAAAGGTCCAAAAATCTTTAAAATGTACACAATAGTACTCCAGAAAGAGACCATGTATATAATGCTCTGTACTTGCTTACCTCCTGTTTCCTTTGCCCACTTGCTTGATGTCCACTCAGGTGAAGTGAACATCTTCCTTAGATTGGTCATCTGTTTATGAATGCGCTGAAGAGCAAGGAATGAAGTCGCAAACCTAGTAACAACAAGTCTAACAAGCTCCACCTGTCCCGTAAAGCTCCTTAGTATGTTGACTAGTTCAGACCGAACATAAATATAACTATTTACGCTCATCGCTCTTTTAATTGTTCTACTAATACTTGACATCTTTCCAATATCCTCCAGCATTAACTCGATGGGCGGCACACGGTGTCCAATATAAATTTGGTCGTTTTGCTTCCAATAAATTTCCTATTTCATAACAAACACAGTCATAGTCAATATATGACATTAAAATTAAATAAATATTAAAAAAAGATGATTAATAATATATTTAACTGCTAGTACATTATTCCTTGCACTATCAGTAACAACTTGAACAACATTGACCTCTCCAACACGTTCCACTACTATATCAAGCAATTGAAATATCCTCTCTCCAGTATTCGCGTAATCAGAGTCATCAACAGATTTCAGAAAAAATGTACCTTTCAGTGAATTCACCAAAAAATTTATAAGAGTTCTCTGTTACTTATCTGTCCATTCGTCTGTCATGATAGAACATCCAAACAACCTCCACTTATCCTCATAATTCTTCATCATATTCTGGACTTCAGTTACTTCATTATTCAACAAAGACATGCGAACTTCATGGTAACTGAGTGGTTTCAGTCCAACCCCAAACTGTCCAACGGATTCTATTATCACTGCAAAACTATGATAAGTAACCGCATTAAAAGGAATAGCTGCATCATACAACCATTGAGCTATATGCTTGCAAGCTTATGTTGGATTCTTTCTTACACGCTTCGTTAATTGAAGTTTGCTTCATTTGCTTATGTTGACCTTTTTGTTTCATTTTCTTCTCAATATTAGGTGCAAAAAACATCCATCGGTCCTTTGCTCCTAGACTTTTTAGGCGCACCGCTTGGACCGCATTCATGAATCTTCGCACCAACGTCATCCATATCCTCATCGCTTCCAAAGGTATCTACATTTGCAAAGTCCGGGAATGCTTGTTTTTCCGTATTGCTTACAGTCATTTTCTTTTCCATATAATCTTTAATTTCTGTTCTTACATGTGTGCATTTGGGACAAACTTTGGTATTTCTAAATCTCCCAACTAGGTGTTGCTTCGCACAATAAATTCCACCTTTTGTGACTTTCTCACAAAAAATGCAAATTAAATCATTTTTATTAGTGACAGATGTCTGACGCACATACTTCCAACCCAGATCAATCCTAGATTGGACACTGGATGAACCGGATCCACTCGCATCCATTTCCAGCTATTAAAACATTTTACAAAAAAAATACAGAACATGATAATTAATGAAAACTGTAGCGTCCAGTTCACTATTTTACAATGAACTGGAGCCCAGTTCACTGTTACAGTGAACTAGGCTTCCATTATGCTAGAACAGAAGCGGCGAACGGAAGAGGGCAGCCGGAAAAAATGGCAGCCGACAACCATTATGCTAGAAGAAGAAGAAATGTAGTGAGAATAAGTTACCAAAATAAGCGGCGGCCGGTGAGCGGAAGAGGAACGACGAACGAAAGAGGTGAGACGAACGGAAGAGGAGCGGCGTCGGGAGCGGAGATGACGAGCTTTCAACCCGAAACCCGATTCGGCGTGAATCAAAAAAATGAGCCCAAAGACTTCTTATTCTGATCAGAAAACAAAACCAATAACCCTAATTAAACCAAACCGGCTGCGCCTAGACCGAAAAACTTCTAGGCGTGCCTAACCAGCTCCTGAATGGCCCGCAAGGCGCGCGCCCGAGCCAATTCGCCCGCCTCGCTCGTGATCGGGCGTGGTTCTGTGCGCCTGGTGCGCCCATCGCCTCAGACGCGCCTAGGCGCACGCCTTGATAACTTTGGCGGAGGTGGGGAGAGGACGCGGTTCAGACAAATCACAAAATAGGGCTTTTGGCGCTGTGGGCGGTGGGAGTAGAGGCAGCATCATTTCTGTTTGGCGCAGATTTTTGAGAAGCTGTGGGGTGCAACCCCAAAAAATCCACCCCAACCATCCCCTTAATATAGATCCTGAGCTCCTCTATCTACAATTTTGAATTTGATGCATTGTTTCTAATGATCATTTATTAAGCCGAGGAAGTGCATAAGCTTTGCTTTGTGAGTTATTGGCCTACAAATCAATTTCTGATCCGAAGAGATGTAAACTGAAAACCTGGAGCAGCTGCATCACAGATTTTCTACTTGTACTCCATTGAAAGAGGAAAGAGGCATGGGGGTGATATAGATTAATGCGTAGACACATCCAAATAGAGAATATTAGTACACATGGGCACAAACAATCGTCTATTGTTTCAATTGCTAATCAACCTGATGTAGGGTAGGATAAGAGGTGCACAAAACCTAGGACTCTAGGTATGAATGCAAAAATAACTCTCTAGTATGATCCTAAATGCAATGGGACCGTCAGTTACGGTGACAAATAAATTGAGCAATGAAATTTTATAACATCACACAAATATTTAAAATTGAAAACAATTATTTAATTCTGCAATTTTATAACGGCTTTCCTCCACTCGGAGGGCCAAAGCAAAGGACACGGCGAATGATTCCTCCTGCAAATTAATAGCGTATCGAACACATATTTTAATCGGAGGTATCGATCGATGAAAATGTATTAATCCACCAATGAAAATGTCAAATCAAATAAGCAAATACCACAAGAAACTCACAAAGTAGCAGGCTGAACCGAGACACTGAAGAATTTGGGTCTGGATGTATCGATCGGCAATCGGAGGTGGAACTGGCGGCGTGAAAAGGAAGGCGGTGACTGTCCTCGGGGGTAAACAATGAGATCGGGCGAGAAATGGGTAGATCCGACCACGTGCGAGTAGATCCTGGTCGAGGAAGGGTGAATCCGCTATTTACGGTCGGATCCGGGCAAAAATGACAATATGAGTGGTGAGGATGACAGATCGGGGGCTGGAATTCTCAGATCTAGATTGATCTTGAGAATAGAGGTGTGGGAAAGTGGATCCACGTGTGGGGTGACGAAAGGAGGGGCCGACCTGGACTGGGGGGGGGGGTGGTCGACTGGAGTAGGGCCGGCCGGTGGATTTGCTGGAAGGTGGAGGAGGGTACGGTGACAAGGTTTGGGGGTGGAGGAGGGGGCGGAAATGGGAGGAGGGCGGTGGGGAGTGGGCGGCTGCCGGGTCACGGCAGGCCGGCGAGTTTGGGGTGCTGTTCTTGGGGTGGCAGTGGCTGAAAATGAGGGATTATGGATGAAAAAAGATGGCAAGGGGTAGGAGAAGGGTTAGGGGAGGTGAAACTAACGTAGGAGTCGTCACCTAGGGCTCCACGACGTCGACACCGAGGGGTGATCTTATCCTGGAATACATACCCAAAATTCTGAATGCTCTGAATTCAGCCCCTACAACATCTATTTATAAGAAAAGAACAACCTAAGGCTTCCCCATCAACGACTATGATTAGCCGGTGGGGTCGACCACTAAATACATGAAAATAAACTCAAAAAATAAACTAATATGTGTTTTTGACTCGCGGCGATGTGCCAGATGCAACCGTGGGGTCGGATCAGCGATCCGATCAAGCCTTCCTGTGCGAATAAATGAACGTGGGTCCCGCCTTGTGGCGAACCCCTACAGGTGCACGATCTGATGGATACCCATCAAAACTTGCACCAGAACTGACCGGTACTTGAATTTCCATGCAAATGTAGTCAATATGAAGTGGCTATATCATGGCATTGATGTGGCGACCATGTCTATTGTTGGTCGTCCAATATTGGTTGGTGATGCATGAATAAAAAAATCTCTGGGAAGCTTTAGCATGAACTTGTTCAAGTGGCTTCAACATAAGTGTCTTCAACAATTACAAACAATTTCTCGCCATTGGCAGTACCCCTAGATGGCACTCTTGGGCAGTATTAAGTCTTCAACATCCACATCTAGCAGCATCCCATCTTCAACAAGAGACACATTGTACGTTTTTGTCCAATGCCACATCCATATACTTCAGTAGAGCCACATATGTCATCAATAATTGCCAAGTTCATTTTTACCTGTTAGCGATGAAAGTTTGCTACGAACGTGGAGGGAGAGAGACGTCCACCAATGTGGAGGGTATACCCGGGCCATGAAAGACTCACTAGTGGCACATCAGCGAAAGGTCATTGAGACGCGCTAGTGTCACGTCGGTGGATGGTCATTAAGACACGGATATCTTGGGAAACCGAATGTATCTTTCCTTGTATTGCAGTTGGACCAAGGGTGTTATATGTAACGACTCGAAGTCCGCCACAATTTAAATATATATTCTGAGCGGGTTTTACAATTAAATAACGCAGCAGATGGAATAAGTAAAACACAAAAGTGGTACCAGGAGAAACATAAATAACTTTTTATTCATTCAACATAATATACATTATGTTTAACCATGATGCAGGGAAAAAGACTAAACATCTATATACATCATATACAAATGACAGTAGATCTAAAACAAACGAAAACAATCGCTAACTCTTGGGCGAACCACATCTTCTCTCTGTCTTTGATCTGCCTCCGCCGGTATCCTCCTAGCGGGGCCTGATATGCTGGCGGTCTGATCCTAAAAAAAAAATTGACAACCAGTTAGTTTAAAAAACTGAGTTCCTTACCTCTTCAACCACACTGTAGTCAGACAAGAGAGTCAGCAGTAATAGACAGTTAATCAAATCTATTTCAAGATGAATATGTATCTAAACATGAGAGGTAAGGTACGTTAATAGAACAAAAATAAATAATTTCTGATATCAATTCTTATTTCTTTCATTCTTATTCATTCATAATTCGTTCTTTCAAAATGCCGAGGGTCGTTCTTAAATTTCTCAAAATCTGGGCCCGTCGGCCCATCACATTAATGTCCGCTTTAGGGCGCTCACATGCGCTGCAGGCTTCCACGTCTCCTAAATTGGACAATTCTATATCAAAATATGTAGGAGTTCGACCCCTAGGAGTTGCCTAGGGAAGGACTAGCTTCGGTGACGCCACAAAGGTAAACTCAAATCATCACTTTAAATTTCAGCCACGTTTGACCCAAGCAACTGCTAGTCATTAATCAAACAACATGGCACAAGAACTGCAGTTTGGGCAGCCATTCGCAGCACAATGGGCTGCTATTATCCGCACCAAGGGCTGCCCACAACAGTACCAAACGCTGCCAACAGCAACACCAAAAGCTGCCATCAAGGGACACTTTCCAAGGCAATATCCCCTCCAACAGCAGCCGGCCAACAAACACAAAACCAGCCAGCTATACTCTCTACAATCCACCAAACAGCCGACCTTCAACACCAAAGCAAGCCACTACCAACATCCGGCAAAAGTCAAGAAGAGATCCCCCAAAATTCCATGGAGAATCAAGGTGTTATGACCTAACTAGGGGAGAAAGAGGAAGAAGGAAGAAGACTAGAAGATTAGAGTTTAGGAGAGGAAGAAGAGAGAGGATACCTGGAAATATTCTTGCTTAACCACCAAGGAGGAGGGGTTGGGTATTTATGCTCCCACCCAACCCCTAGGGCCGGCCGGCTCCATTGGGGCTGAACCCAATGTGGTTCAGCCCCCCATTCTGCTTTATTGATGGGTGTGGGCTGAACCGGATGGTTCAGCCCGGCTTTCATTCCCGGTCTCCTTCGGTCTTCGCGCGTATTTGAATCCACGGAAACGTAGATCATCCGGGGGCGTAACATTCCCCTCCCCATCAAGAAGCACCTTGTCCTCAAGGTGAAAATCAGGATAGCGCTCCCGGAACTCCAAGAGGTCCACCCACGAATTGTGCGTCGCGGGCATCTGCTTCCATTTGACAAGGATCATTGGCCGGTACTCCGTGCCGTGTTTCTTCCATTTGGTCATGAGAACTGCTTCAGGTAAGGGCCGCAATTCGCCGCTGCTGGTAGCCTCAGGTAAGGTAGGAGTGACGGAAATAGTGTTGCCCAGCTTCTTCTTGAGGACGGAGACATGAAAAGTCGGGTGAATGCGTGACCCCTCCGGTAGCGCCAAAGTATAGGCGACGGGTCCGACCCGCCGAATGACTCTGTACGGCCCGTAGTAACGTGGGGCCAGTTTCTGATTGGCCCGACGGGCGACTGAGAGCTGACGATAAGGCTGGAGCTTGAGGAACACCTCATCACCGACCGCAAATTCCCGTTCCGTACGGTGCTTGTCGGCTTGAACCTTCATGCGGTCTTGGGCCGCACGTAAATTGTCGCGGAGAAGAGCCAAGGTCCGATCCCGATCTTGCAGAGCTCGATCGACCGCCGGGAGGGCAGTGCCGGCCGGTTCATAGGAGGACAACGTGGGTGGCGGCCGCCCGTACACCACCGCGAACGGAGTGAGCCGGCTGGCCGTGTGATAAGAGGTGTTGTAGCAATACTCGGCCCAATGTAGCCACCTGGTCCACGTGCGGGGTTCATCCATGACAAAGCACCGTAAGTATGTCTCGACCCCTCTGTTGAGTACCTCCGTCTGCCCGTCGGTTTGGGGGTGATTGGCCGTGCTCATGCGTAGTGTGGTACCCTGATGCCGAAAAAGCTCCGTCCAAAAATGGCTGACAAAGACAGGGTCCCTATTAGAGATGATGGCCCGAGGAAGCCCGTGGAGGCGAACTATCTCTTTGGCGAAGAGGTCAGCCACCGTTTCGCCGGAATATGGGTGGCTCAAAGCAAGGAAGTGACCGTACTTGGACAATTTATCGACCACGACGAGAATGACTGACTTGCCCTGTGACTTGGGAAGGCCCTCGATGAAGTCCATGGAGACGGTGTCCCAGATCTGGTGTGGGATTTCCAGCGGAGTAAGAAGGCCCGCTGGGGAGATCGTCTCATACTTTTGCCGCTGGCAGACATCGCATTCCCGCACGAACTGCTGAACGTCCCGCTGTAGCCCCTTCCAAAAGACGTTGGCCTTGACCCGTTGTAAGGTTCGATGGATGCCAGCATGACCACCGGTCGGTGAATCGTGAAACTCCCGAATCATAGTAGTACGCCATGGGGACGTGGCTGGTAGAACGAGCCGACCCTGATAGTAGAGTCGCGTGCCCAGTAAGTGATAGCCAGCCGCTGTGCCTCGACCCTGCTGCAGTGCTTCAATAATGTCGCGGAGAACTGGGTCCTAGAGAACCTCTGCCTGTATGTCGTCTAAGGAGGCAATCACCGGCCCCGAGATGTGAGTGAGGGAGCTTTCTGGTATCCGAGATAACGCATCGGCCGCCATATTCTCCTTGCCCTTCTTGTAGACAATCTCATAATCATACCCCAGAAGTTTCGTCAGCCACTTCTGTTGTAGCGGGGATGCCAACCGTTGTTCCAGGAAATGCTTCAGACTCTGGTGGTCTGTACGGACTTGGAAGTGCCGTCCCAGAAGATAGGGTCGCCATAGAGCGACCGCGTGAAGTATGGCGAGCATCTCCTTCTCGTACGTAGAGAGCCCCAAGGTCCTGGGGGCGAGAGCTTTACTGAAATAAGCAAGTGGCCGACCCTCCTGCATGAGGACCGCGCCGATGCCGACGCCAGATGCGTCCGTCTCCACCACAAAATCCTTGGAGAAATCCGGAAGTGCTAGCACGGGGGTGGTGGTCATGGCCCTTTTGAGGCCATTGAAAGCTTCCTCGGCCTCCGCATGCCATCGGAAGGAATCCTTCTGCAGCAACTGGGTGAGTGGCCGTGCGATCTTCCCGTAGTCCTTCACGAACCGGCGATAGTAACCGGTCAGCCCCAGAAAGCCTCGTAAGGCCCGGATCGTCGTGGGTAGCGGCCAAGTCACCATGCTTTCAATCTTCCGCGGGTCGGCCCGGACCCCTTGAGCGGAGACCAGATGTCCCAAGTACTCGACCTCCGCCTGCCCAAAAGAGCATTTGGAGCGCTTGGCATACAGTTGGTGCTCCCGCAAAATGTGGAATACATGCCGAACGTGCTCCCGATGCTCCTCCCAGCTCCTGCTATAGATCAAAATATCATCAAAGAAAACTAGCACATACCGACGAAGTAGTGGTCGGAAAATCTCGTTCATGACGGCTTGGAAGGTAGAGGGGGCGTTGGCCAAACCAAACGGCATCACCAGAAACTCATAATGACCGTCGTGAGTACGAAACGCCGTCTTGTGGATGTCTTCGTCCCGCATGCGTATCTGATGGTAGCCGGATCGGAGATCCAGCTTGGTGAAGAGGCTTGCCCCATGCAGTTCGTCTAGCAGCTCCTCGATCATCGGAATGGGAAACTTGTCTTTAATGGTCGAGTGATTCAGTCCCCTGTAGTCGACACAAAACCTCCAGGAGCCATCCTTCTTCTTGACCAAGATGATCGGAGAAGAGAATGCGCTGGTGCTGGGTCGGATGAGGCCGAAAGCCATCATCTCACGTACGCTGCGTTCTATCTCCGTCTTCTGAATGTGGGGGTACCGGTATGGACGAATATTCGTCGGGTCTGCTCCGGCCTTCAGCTGAATCTGATGATCTCTGAACCGTGCGGGCGGTAAAGAATGTGGTGCCTGAAAGATGTCGTCAAACTGAACCAATAGATCCTGCAGTTGCGCTGGTTCCGTTGTTGGCCCAAGAGCCTCGATTCCCCACAACAGGGCCATCATACTACCCTCTTCCTCCATCCTTTGCAGGCTCGTGAGTGATATCTCCTTGAGCGGGGACGTCTGTATCCCCTGTAGGCAATGCTCTGTCCCCAGGTGCGAGAACTCCAACGTCATCTTCTCCCAATCCGTGGTGACCCGCTTGAGCTGGCGGAGCCACTGCACGCCCAACACCATGTCCGACCCCCGAATCGGGAGCAGGTAGACATCCGTCCGACACACATAGCCCTGTAGTCGTAGCTCCACCCCCTTCAGGACCCCTTCGCACCTCAACTTGCTACCATCGGCCACCATAACCTGGAAGGAAGCCCCCTTGTCGACTGCATGTCCCGCCTTCTGTGCCGCTGCGGGGGTGATAAAATTATGTGTACTCCCGCTGTCTATCAAAATAGTCACCCGCTCGTGCCCCAACTTCCCAGCAATCCGTAACGTAAGTGGGGCTGAACATCCTTCCATTGCCTGGATGGACACCCCAAACTCCGCTAAGTCCAAACCATCCACCTCATCACAGGTAGGGATCTCCTCCTCGTCATCCTCCTCCCTCAGCATGAATACTTGCACCTTTTGGCACCGGTGTCCTGGTGTGTACTTTTCGTCGCAATTGAAACATAGCCCCTTGTCCTTCCTGGCCTGCAGCTCAGGCCACGTCAGGCGTGTCACTGTCGGCCGTCCGGCCTGCGGTTGCTCACGCCGCCCCGCTACAGGTGCTGCTGGAGCTGCGGGAGTGCGTGCTCCCCCTCGATTTCGCTGGCGGTTGCACCGTTCCTCCTGTATCCTGGCTAGACTGATGGCGTGGCTCAGACTGTACGGCATGTAGGCATGGACCTCATCTCGCAGGTGGTCCTTCAGTCCCGAAATGAAACAACTGAGGAGGGTCTTTTCCCCCCAATTTACCCAATTTGCCAGCCGCTCGAACTCCGTGCGATATTCCGTCACGGTCCCCTTCTGTCGGAGTTTCTGCAAGGTGGCCTCCACGTCCTCGTATTCCAAGGGGCCGAAACGGGCTGTGAATCCCTCTATGAAGTGCGCCCACGGCGCGTACCCATAGCTCCGCACGAACCATTGTGCCCACTGGTATGCGTCGCCCTCCAAGTGAAACGACGCCAACTGCACCCATTGCTCATTGGGGATCTCTTGGTATGTGAAGAACAACTCGGCCTTCTGTACCAATTCCAGCGCGTCACTACCTCGGAATGTCGGAAAGTTCATCCTCGTACGTTTTGGTTGCATAACAGCCCGCTGGTTCGCTCCTCCATTCCTGCCATATCCTGGCTCTAGCCCTGCTGGCCTGAGTTGTTCGGCCACTGGATTCGGCCTACCATAGTAGTCGTGATAATGTTCCCCTCCGTATCCCCCTCCCATAAGAGGGCCCTCCTCGTCGTCAAAAACGTGTCTGGGAGGATATCCCCGCCATTGGTCGCCATGCCCCATCCTCGCTGGAGTCCCTAGTACCGGCGGTCTGGGAAGAATCCCATTTCCCGCGCCATTCGGCCCTCCCATGTGCAGCGGCGGCCTCCAAAGAGGCTCCTGAGGTCCAAAAGGGCGGCCGACAGCCACTCCGGCGACTCCACCGCCGGCGGCCACCCCTCCCGGGCCGGTCCACCCCCCGGTGACCTGCTGGTGGAGGTTCGGTCCGGATCCGACCCACGGTCTGGCGGCAGGAGCGCCCGCGCCCGGGCTGCGCGGAAACGACGTCGTCGGCGCCGTCGGGCTCGGGTGAGCCGATGGCCCTGCGTGGCCGGCAGTCCAGCCCGGTTCCGGGTAGGGGCCGCTGTCGGGCATCAGTCCCGGCCCTCCCGTGGTGCCTCCGGCGGAAGACGGTGCCGCGTGCGATGATTCTCCCGATTCCGCCATCTTTCCCCTTAGGGTTTGCGTTAACAGCGCCTTCAACTCATCCAAGCGTCCTTCCATACGTTCTTCTAGATTTTTCGTGGAGGTTTTAACTTGTTCTTCGATCCCGGCCACGGAATCCGCCAAGGCGACGTAGTTCTCTTCGATGGTGGCTAAACGCGCCATCTCCGCCTCCGTACGTGTAACGCCCCGAAACTCAAAGGAGCAGAGGGGAATAATTTGGGCCAGTTTGAGTTCTGGCTGCAGGCACACGGCCTGGGACACGGGCGTGTCCCAGGGCGTGTCCAGCCTGTGTCGACACTAAGGCGTGAAGTCGACACTTTGGTCTCGACATTGTGTCGAGACCGGGCACACGGCCTGCGACACGGGCGTGTCGCAGGGCGTGTCGACCCGTGTCGACACTTAGCCGTGAAGTCGACACAGTGCTTCGACGTTGTGTCGAGACACGGCACACGGCCTGCGACACGGGCGTGTCGCAGGGCGTGTCAACCCGTGTCGACACTCGTCCCGCGAAGTCGACACTTTGGTGTCGACAGTGTGTCGAGACATGGCACACGGCCTGCGACACGGGCGTGTCGCAGGGCGTGTCGACCCGTGTCGACACTTAGCCGCGAAGTGCCGAGACCTTGTACACGGCCTGGAGCCCAGGCGTGTCAAGGTGACACGGGCAAGGACACGGGCGTGTCCTAGAACCCGTGCAGTGCTCGGGTTGAAAACGGGAGAAAATCATGGGGTACACGGCCAGCTACACGGCCGTGTCAGATGGAACACGGGCGTGTCAGCTCGAACACGGGCGTGTTCGATACCCGTGTGAGGTTCCAGGTGATTCGATTTTGACGGCGAATGAGGCACACGGCCCTGGACACGGGCGTGTGCCAAGCCGTGTTCGGTCCAGATTGGGCATTTCAGTCCCGAATCGAAGCCGTTCATTTCTTTGACTGAAGATCCAACGGCTGGGGGTTGTTCCTGAAGGGATATACCCGGGTTTTGACTTAGAAAACCCTCACTTTTTCCACTTGTTCTCTCTCCAAACCCTTGGAGAAAGAAGAGCTAAGGCAAGAAGAAGAGGAGCTAGATCCGCCATTGGAGGAGCTTCGGAACTCCGAATCGCAAGCCGACTCCGGATCCACGGAGGCAACGCAAGTGCGGTGATTTCCATCCGATTACTTTTCGATGGCGCCAAAGAGGACCGCAAGGGTAACGATCCTCATCTTGAGCATGAGTCGCTCTCTTTCTTTGCATAGGAAGCCCGCTCTCGCGAGTTTGCGGAGAGTTGGAGGCGTTCCTTCGGGTAGATATGTGAAGTCCCCGTTGTTTAGAGTCCGTATGCGAGAACGGACATAGACATTTTGGTTGAAGCCTACCCGGACATGTTAGTCCGGATCGGTGATGTTGCATTGCATAAGGCCGGAGAAGACTCCGTGCTATTGGGTGTTTTTCGGGTTTTCTACGCAGTAGATTGCAGCATGGAGCCTTGGGGATTAACCCAAAGGTGCACCCGGAAAACTGGGCGGACACGAGGTCTTGCCAACTTGGTGGCCTGAGAGCCAACTTGAACATAACGGGGTTATGTGACTTGTGTTAGAATGAGACTCGGTGAAAGTTTGACCCGCGCATATGGCTTAAATTGTCGTTGCGATGTGAGCACGGGTTAGATGGAGCCGTACCCGCTTTATGTCGTTCGGGTTAGAGAGACCTAAAGTTACATGGCACTCGCCGTTGGCATAAATGGGGGTCTTCGGTGGTCGATGGCTTAAATTGACGTGACCAATACCATGAAGACAAATTGCTCATAGGAATGACCGTCTAAGTGGCGGTGGTGAGTCCGGAATGTTAATGGCTTTAATTGACGTAACATCGACCGGTTCACCGAGAATGTGCCCTGAGTGCACGGGGCGTGTGACCGTGCGAGCCCACGCCTGTGATGAAATGGCTATGGTTTTAATTGCTCGCTTATGCTAATGAAATGCAGGAAAGGAGCATCGCCGCCCCGAATTGGGGGCGGGATCGTTATAATTTGGTCAGCATTGCTGACCGTTGCCTTGTTTGCCACCGTGCGGTGGTTTGTTTGCTTGCAGGTGCAGCTGGACCAAGCGGTCAATAGCGGGCTAAAGCCCTTTTTGCGAAGCTGGCCCTCGAAGGCCCAAGTGGAAATGTTTTATGTTTTATTCATGTATGGCCGGCCTGCGAGCCGAGGTTTGTAAATCATGTAAAAGACAAGTGAAACATTTTGTAAGGCCTTAAGGCCGACTTTTGAGTATTTTGTAATAACATTCCTATTATCATGTTAGTGGACATTCATGCTTGTTGCTGGGTTCTTGTTTTGCAACTTTTATAAACTGCTTCCGCTAGAATGCTCTGTGTAGGACGTTGAGATTGGTTGGATGGTTTCCATAAGTAACCACCCGGTCTGTCTGTGGCATATGACGTCGGGCCCCGGCCGGACCTACTGTTATATGCTATGCGACGGATAGGGGGTGTTACAGTACGTGTCACCATTGTCGCAGGAAAGATGCTCTGATACCAAATGTTATGACCTAACTAGGGGAGAAAGAGGAAGAAGGAAGAAGACTAGAAGATTAGGGTTTAGGAGAGGAAGAAGAGAGAGGATACCTGGAAATATTCTTGCTTAACCACCAAGGAGGAGGGGTTGGGTATTTATGCTCCCACCCAACCCCTAGGGCCGGCCGGCCCCATTGGGGCTGAACCCAATGTGGTTCAGCCCCCCATTCTGCTTTATTGATGGGTGTGGGCTGAACCGGATGGTTCAACCCGGCTTTCATTCCCGGTCTCCTTCGGTCTTCGCGCGTATTTGAATCCACGGAAACGTAGATCATCCGGGGGCGTAACACAAGGCCAACTCAACCCATAGGAATTAATTCAACACCAATCAGTCCAAAGCATGGAAACCCTAGTCACCCCAAAATATGAAAGCCATAATCTTATCCCTTCCAAATTTCAACTTGGTAATTCATAGGTAAGCAACCATAAGGAGAGGAAGGGTAAAAAGAGCTCATAGTGGAGTTGCAGCCCAAAACTGCCAGCCAACTTTCAATTTCCAGCCACGTACAGCAGCAGCTGTACAAGAACTCGGCAGTTCATGAGCTCACAGCAAGAAACAGCAAAAGGAAGGAAGAGTAAACAAACCCTATGCAGGAACCAGCCCGTAGAGAGCTCTAGGAGGTGGAAAAGGAAAGTATTGGTAGAGTTTATCCAGCAATCAAACACCACCGACTAAGGAATATTCTAATATAATATATTCTATTATAATATTCCCTATTGTAATCTATTCCAGCCAGCACACACAGAAGTTCCGGCCATCTCAAGCCATCCAAAGCAAGTCACCCAGCTTGATACACTCACCAGCCGGTCCATAAAAACAACTCCAAATGATCTATGATTCCATATTTCAGCACAACACTTAAATTCATGACTTAAATCGGCCATATGCAACATTTTTTTAATAACAAAATTTAAACAAAAATGAAATGAGCGTCGCAAAATATTCGAAAAAGCTCGAACATTAAAAATAATCGTACGACGTCGAATCGACACTGAATTTCTCGTTCGTATCATAGGGGATATTAATTTATTCTTTTCTTATCAAAATAAACACAAAATATATGTAATATATAGATTGAGTTCCGGTCTTGCAATATAAACCCTCCATGCTATGTATTTTCTTTTCATATTGGTGGAGTGGAAAAAAGATTCTTATTAGATTTGATTATAATGCTTGTATTCAAATTATAATAATTCCTAGAAAACATTGCAGCGAGAACATAACCAAACATATCTCTGGATCCATAGTAATCAAATGGGCTCATTGAATGGAGTGGAAAAATGATTCTTAATTTTTATTTCTTCATACCCCCATACACATATTTACATTTAAATATCAACATTCTCGCTCAAGATGAGCGAAAGATATCAACTAAGCTCATCTTGTCACACAATCTAGACAAATCAAGTGAGCTGAGTCCCTTAGTGAGACAATCAAACACTTGCTCTTTAGTAACTACATGTCGCATCTCTAGTACGTCACTATTCCACTTTTCCTTGATGAAGAACTTGTCGATCTCCACAAGTTTGTTGTCATGTTGAACGAGGTTGTTTGCACTGCTTGTAGCCGACTTGTAGGCACACCACAATGTCATTTGCCTACCTTAGTCCATCGTGAGCTCTACTAGTAGGGCTTTTAACCATAACATTTCTACTAAACCTAAGGCCATGCCCCTGCACTTTACCTCAGTTGTGGATCTTGCAATTATATTTTGCTTCTTGCTCTTCTAAGAGACCAGATTTTCCCTTACAAACATGCAGTATTCAGACGTGGACCTCTTGTCATCAACGCAATTAGCCCAGTCTCAATCACAATAGCCCTCGATGTTCAAATGCTCATTTTTTCGGAAGATCAACCCCTTCCTTGGTGCACTTTTCAAGTGTCTTAGAATCTGGTACACAACATCTATATGACCATTCCTAGGATCATGCATATTGAGGGCCACCACACTCACAACAAAGGATATGTTGGGCCGAGTGTGACTTAGGTAGATCAAGCGGGCTACCAACCTATGACACCTCTCTTTATCGATTGACTCTCCTGTCTTTGCATTGAGCTTGAACTTCTGATCAATGAGAGCAACCATAGACCAACACCCTATGTTGCACCGACACTGACACGCGACACGCGACACGACACGACACGACACGCGACTCGTTAATTCTCAAAAAATAGCATATTCCAATACGCTGGGACACGTATATTAAATATTCATTTTTTATAATTATGAAAATCATAAAACATTTAACAAAAAAAATAAAAAATTAACAATTAACAAATATTTAAATAAATTAAGTCATGTTTAAATATTACTCATCAAATATTCAAATGCAAAACTTAACAAATGTTCAAAAAATAATAGAACATTAACACATTACCATTATTTATCATCAGTAAAAAGAATGAATTCTCAATCAAACTTTTTTCCCGATTTTCAATCTTCCTTTTTCTAGAGAAAATATCTACGCCACCAGTAGATCCACTGTTGGGTACATTGGAAAATGTGTACCAGATTTGAAGAAGCCTCACCTTACTCAATGATATGCATCAATGTGTATTTGATGTTATTTTGAGTTTATATGTGCAGGTTAAGAAAATGCAAGAATGCAGGAAAAAGTTTCTAAGTCCATGAGTCGACACCAGAAAAGCTGTGTCGACACTTATGCATGCTTGTGTCGACACTGGAGAAAAACTGTGTCGACACTTGGAGACAAATGTGTCGACACTTGGAAAGCCTGTGTCGACACCAGAAGAAACTGTGTCGACACACAGAGGCAGTGTCGACACACAGAGAAAGCTTTGTCGACATCAACTGTGTCGATACACAGAGGCAGTGTCAACACACAGAAGACTTAGTCGACATCAACTGTGTCGACACACAGAGGCAGTGTCGACACACAGAAGACTTTGTCAACATCAACTGTGTCGACACATAGCAGACTTTCAACAAAGTTAATTTTTGTGAAGAGAAGAAGTGACTGTGTCGACACACAGAACTAGTGTCGACACATTCTACAGAAGCTGTGTCGAGAAGCAGTGTTAACACCAAGTGTTAACACCAAGGGAGCTGTGTCGACACCATTAAGGCTTGTGTCGATACTTAGTTTACTTGTGTCAACACAAGATGAAGTTCAGTCTCGACACTTTGCTGACAGAGAGAGTTTCAAGAAGTGACTGGAAGACTTGACAGCTGCCATAATCAACAGCTCTACTGCAACTGTCAGAGCTGTCATAAGTTTTTTAGAAACCAGATCAGCCGGTTACCATGAAGAAAGTCTATATAAAGACATTCTCTAACAACAGAAAGATGAGTAACATACAGATGATAAGAATTATTACACACATAAGATAAACGAAAAATCAGAAGAAGATTTTCAACAGAAGATCTAAGAAGACATTCTGAAGTGGTGATCTACTCAGTTTAGTCAAGAGAATTCAAAGAAGAATTCAGAAGAATCTTCAGAAGAAGTTGGAGTGAGAGAACTCCATCTAATCAAGTGAAGAAAAAGACTTACATCAACAAGTCTCTCAAGTGCAGAGTTTGAACCAGTCTGCCAAGAAGAATTCAGATTGATTTCTGAATTTCAAGAAAGAAGCTGATTGAAGATCAACTTCAAAGGAGATCAACCATAATGTGTTCAGATTCAAGAAACTTTGAAGAAAGCTAAGTCAGGTCGATCTCTATCATCAGATTCTTCCAAGAACTGATCAAGAAACCTTACATCCTTTCTCTCTCAACCAGGGTGGTGGTTATATTTTAGATTTACATCTATTTGCTGTAGGATCTTATTAAGATCTGAGTTGTAAGCCCGATTTATAAAAGCTGAGTTGTAGGAGATAAGTTCTCTGAGTGGTAGGCCTAGTTGAAGGCTGAGGTAGGGCTGTGAGCCTGAGTTGTAGGAGATTGTTATCTCTGAGTTGTAGGCCTTGTTGAAGGCTGAGGTAGGGCAGATTGCCTGAGCTGTAGGAGTGTGGACTCACTCTGAGTTGTAGGAACCTTGTTTGGGTTCTGAGCTGTAAGATCTGAGGATCTGAGTAGAAGAAAAGAAGTTAGGCCGAATCTAGCACACTGCTAGATAGGCGAAGGGGGAAAGTGGATGTACCCAGACCTTGTGGAACCACTATAAATCAGCGTGCACTTTGTGTTTGTGTGTGGTATTATTAATTCTATGCTGAGATAGCTGTAGAAATATCTATTTTAGTTAATTAACTGAATTACAAGTTTTGCCTTAGAAGAAAAAGGAATTGCACCTATTTACCCCCCCTCTAGGTGATTTAGGAACCAATTCTTTCATCCACTTTCACTACTTGAAATACTAGAAGAGGGTAAAGACACTTCCAAGATAAATTGCCACCCACCTCACAATGAGTAGCTAACTTAGGGACACGCATGTCCGATTGAGCGGGACACGCGTGTCCAATTGAGCGGGACACACATGTCCGATTGAGCGGGACACGCCAGTCCTGCGTGAACCAGCGTGTCAGATTTCCGACTCGAGTGTCGGAGAGTGTCAGAGAGTGTCGGAGAGTCTGACGAGTGTCAGACTCTCCGACACCGACACGCTGGGCATTTTGAAGTGTCGGTGCTTCATAGCCTGCACCCCAATATGCATGTCTCTGTTAACAAGTCTAACACATATTTCCGTTAAGATAGAACAATCCCCTCTGCATGATGAGCTATCTTAATCCCAAAGAAATACCTAAGCTGCCCCAAGTCCTTTACCTCAAATTCCTTGCTCAATCTCATCTTCAGCTATGCAATTTCACTCTCATCATCACCAGTGATAATCATATCGTCCACACACAACAAACATTGTAGTTTGAACTCCACATTGCCTAAAGAACACCGTATAATCAACATTGGTCTGTCGATACCCCATGCTTATCATAGCTCTCCTAAACCTGTTAAAACAGGCTCAAAGAGACTTCTTTAGATTATAAAGAGACTTTTGAGTCTATACACCTTACCATCTGTTTTGTGCGCCAAACCCTGGTGGTACCTCCATGTACACCTCCAACAAATTATTATGAAAGAATGTATTCTTCACATCAAGCTGGTGTAGTTTTCATCTCCCATTCATTGCCAAGGATACTGGTGTCCGTACTATGCTCATCTTCGCCACGTGTGCAAAGGTCTCATCATAGTTGATGCCATAAATCTAATTGTACCCCTTTGCTTACCAATTGGGCCTTGTAGCGCTCAATTCGACCCTCTGAGTTTTGTTTCAAAGTGAACACCCACTTTTATCCAGCTGCCTTCTTGCCCGATGGTAGTGATACAAGCTCCTAGGTTTTGTTCTTTTCCAGAGCCCTAAGTTTCTCTAGCATTGCAACTTTCCACTTTGGATCCTCCTTAGCAATCTGCCAATATTTAGGAATAGAGATAATGCCCAAAGATACAACGAATGCTCCATGTACAAGCTATATGTGATAGTAGAAAATGAACAGGGAAATATCATGAGGAAACTCATATTGATCGGGTGAGACTCCCGCATTTCCATGAGAAGTCCTTGTCAGTAGGGGAGTGAGAGTAGAGAGAGGACTCATATCACGTACGTATTTTGAGTTTGAGGTGGATGGTGTAAGGGTTTCAGGAGTCGGAGTAGGAAGGGACAAGGGACTTGGCATAAGTGACGATGTGGGCAATGTAAGAACAATTCCCTTATTTTGCTTTCTTCTCCTCATATACACTCTCATCTCCCTCCCATCGCCCCCCGAGCCTGAGGTCAACCATTCTCGGATCCATTCCCCTCATGCACCGACAATGCCTCAGACTCCACACTCGACATAAGAGGATAAGAGATACTCTCAATCTTCCTTTCAACACTACTGCTATCCTCCCCCCCACGCCTCATACTGTATGTAACAAGCAAGTTCCTAATGGGCGAGTCAACTTGAGTAGAGTAGTATGGATCGAGCTCTCAAAATGTAACATCCATACTAGCGAACCATCTCTTCTGAGCCGTACTCCAGCATACATACCCCCTTTGAGTTTTAGAGTATCCAACAAAACACACTTTATCGCTTTTGGATCCAACTTGCCCACATTTCGTCTATTGTCTTGTACAAAGCACACAACCAGTGGTTTTGAGAGAGATTATCTTTATCCTTACCTCTCTGCATCTCAATTAGAGACTTCCTATCCAATACCAGGGCATTCTATTGATCAAATAGGCCACGGTCAGGACTGCTTGCCCCTACAAGTACTTTGACACCTTCATTGAGATCATCATACTCCGAGTCACCTCAAGAAGATGTCTGTTTTTCGTTCGGCTACCCCATTCTGCTCTGACGTGTATCCCGTATGGATAAGTGGCTTGATGTTGAATTCCTTATGATGACAAGTACTCCCCAAACGCCCTGTTGATGTACTTTACGCCATTGTCAGACCTCAAACCTTCTCAGCAACATTGTATTTAGTTTGAACACTACTGTGGAAATCTTTGAAGCAGACAAACACATCATTCTTGTTTTCCAGTAAAGCCGAATCACATGAGAGAAACAATCATTGAAAGATATAAAATATCGAAATGCATTCATATTAGGTATGAGACACGGTCCCCAAACATCAGAATACACTAAATCAAAAGGTCAAGAATTCTTACTACCAAAACTGAAATAAGAATTTCTGGTATGTTTTCCTAATTCACACGCCGGCATACAAGTTTTCCTTGATTAGCTTTTTCGAACAAAAGCGGATACAACCGGCTCAAAATAACAAAAGAAGGATGACCCAGACGCTGATAAGGAAGCAATAACAAGTTATCCTTCTCATCCCAACTTCTCCAGCATCCAATATAATGGATGAAACAACCGAGTCCATACTTCCCTTATCTAGGTACCATAAGCCACTATACCATGTGCCAGTCCCAAGTCTCCTGCAGTCTCCTCGTAGAAGATTACCTTTGGAATATCAAATAAAACAACACATTTTAGTTGAGATGTAATGACACTAATGGATAAGAGGTTCACCGGAAAAGAAATAGCATGCGAAATATTGGACATAGTCAAAGTGTTGGTACCGTGCACAGTAATTTTACCAACCACTAGCCGAGTTCTATCATTGACAGTCTGAATGTGTTCTGGGACTGCTGGTTGAGTGTAAGAAAAGAACTCCTTATCATCCCTAGTGACATGCCGAAAAACACCAGAATCGACTATCCAATATGGTGATGTAGTGGTGGAGATAGATGAGAGAGCAAATGTATATAAGTATTTTTGGCTATATGAGCAAAAGAGGCAACGTTACGCCTGAATGAAGAGGAGATAAATGCATCATCAACAACACACTTCTTCTTTCTCCTCATCAACTGAGAGTAAGCATCCAAGATCGCATGCTCCTACTCAGAGTGACCCACATCAGCTATACCCCCTTCTACCTCGTTCTCTGCTATCATCAGATTTACCCAATTGCCTCCTCGTCCACCACCTCTGCGAACCCCACGACCGCGACCACGACTCCCAAACTATCCCCGTCCACCTGCATCTTGTTCCTTTGGTGGTTTATGACAAGCCTGACTGAGATAACCGATTTCACCGCAGTTGAAGCATTGTCGTGTCTCACCCTTGTATTCCGTGTGACTCAGATTGGTGACCACTGGTGCCGACTTCACCTCTGGAAGGCTAGCTGCACCAGACTAGAGGCTAATCCCTCTCTCCTCCCGCATCATGGATGAGATCGTCTCATCCAGGGACGAAATCTTTGACTGAGCTAGCAACATTGCACACCTTGGCTCAAAGGTCGGACTCAACACCTTCATAAAGTGCATAGTCTTTCACTGAGCATCACACTCCCCTTTCTTGCACTCGAGATCTTTGCAACATGCAACCGGTGAGAAATGATCATAATCTGCCCATAGTCTTTCCAGATCGCCGACATACTCATGGATCAATCGATCTCCCTGGGTTACTGTTTCCATCTTCCTCTCGATCTGAAACACCCTCATATTGTTGTCGACTTCTGCATAGATCCTCTGCAACTTCCCTCAAACACCACTCACAGTTTCTATGTCATTCACCGTGACGGCTGTAAATGCGATTATCGAGTTTATGAGCCAAGTGCGCGACAGACAATGTGTAGTCTTCCACTCATTGTACCCAATTAAGTCCTGTTCTTGCTCCCCCTTCTCATCTGTCAAATAGCCCTCCAAGTTCCTTCCGAATAGGGCCATCTTCACCCGACTAAACCAACTCAAATATGTAGCTGATCCATCAAGTTTCAGCACCACAAGAGGAGGATCCAACTTCACCGACGACAGCTTGACTCAGCCGATCCCTTGCCTTTGGACATCTTCAAGAACTCAAAGAACTCCTTCAGATCCGCCTCCTCCATCTTGAAAACTAGCTTCTCCATGAGAATAGAGAAGTACAGCATAGAATAAGTCTTCAAGGAGTTGGGGTCAAAGAAGACATCAATGCAGAGTTAGGAGCTATCTTCCCCTGTTGGAGAAAGTCCTAGATCTGATTTTGGGGAGCATCCAACCGTCGGAATCGTCTAAAAATCCAGTTTGATGATAAGAAAATCAAAGCAAAACTTTCTCAAAAATTTGGGATCAATCAAATTACCCAAAGGACACTGGAAGCTGCATCCTGTCAACCGGCGCTGTTCGGCTGCTGAAAACAACGGTGGGTGCTAGCGGGGAAGCAGATGCCGAAGCTGCTGCAGAGGGGGACCGACAGTCAGAATCAAAGGGAGGAATACAGTCGAGAGGTTGCCAGGAGCAGTTGCACGTAGATAGCGAGCGGCGGTTAGAGCGAGGCACGAGTCTTCCTCTGATACCAAGTATAAAAAAGGATTCTTATTATAGTTGATTTTAGTGCATGTATTCAAATTATGATGATTCATTGAAAACATAGTAGCAAGAACATAGCCAAACATATCTCCGAATCCATAGTAATCAAATGGGCTCATTGAATAGAGTGAGAAAAAGGATTCTTAATTTTTATTTTTTCATACCCCCATACATATATTTACATTTAAATATCAACATATGGTATTAAGAAATTTGGGAACCCTAGGGGTTATTTTCTCGTCCTCCCTCTTTCCCTCTCTAATCTTGGCAGCCCGGTCCATCTCCACTGAATACCTAACATTTAGTCCGACCCGCCTCTCGTCTGACCACAATTTTCTTTGCCTGAAGACGTAAAGGCGGTTTCCACGCCCGCTACAGGAATCTCTCGCTCGATTTTCCTCCGGGTCAATCCCGCTGGCGTCGAATCCGCCTCTATCGATCCCGTCAACGTCGTCATCGACCGCACAACTATGCCTGTCACTGCCAACGCCGACCCCACCTTTCGCCGTCAGCGTGAATCCCACACCACTGTCTTTGCCTCTTCTATGACCGTGCCTTCCCAAGCATGGACATACTGCCGCCGATTGCACGGACCTGTTAGACGGACCTAACAACCCCCCATTCGACATTCCTCCTCTGCACCGTCCTTCCTCACGTGTGCATGCCCCAATGATTATGATCCATGGCGCACTCCGACACACATGCGCCTCAGCCTCCTATGGATCCGACAGTCATTTCTCACCGCCTTGATGCTCATGAGGAGTTCAATGCCTCGCTCGTTGCGGATGGATGCTAAGTTCGACACCCTTTTGTCCGCCCCGCTGAGTACTTCATCAACCTTCACGTGAAATCCTCATTGCTTCTCAGTGCACATCCAGACCTTCCATTGGATCTAGTTCCACCTCCGACAAGCTTTCCTACAACGCACTGTTCGTTCGACTTTTCGTTATTCAACGACACCGGCCCCATGAGGTGGATTGCCCGCGCAGAACATTTCTTCGACATTCATTAGATCTCGGAGCAGCACAAGGTGAGGGCGACTCTCATCAACATGGAAGACTCGACTCTCTATTGAGTCCATTGACTACATCAGTCCAAGCCCACTCTCTCCTTGTTGGACCTTCAGTAGGACTTTATTCTTCATTACGATGTTCGTTAGTCGGGCTCCACTGCGGATCCTCTTTGTGGCGTCCACCAAACATGGCCCCTCGACGACTATATCAATGAATTTATTGCCTTAGTCGCGCATGTGTCGGGTCTCCCTCCCAACCACTTCCTTAGTTTATTCATGCATGACTTATTACTGCATATTCGTGCCCACCTGCACACACACCACCCGCCTTCTATTGCAGAGGCCATGGACCTCACATGTTTGATTGATGCTGAATTTCAAGTCAGCCCGTTGGATACTAGTCGCCCACCATAGTAGCCCATTCTTGTCCAGCCACCAGACCACAACGATTTTTTGACCACCTCAGATGGAGGCCCACAACCTCCTCGGCTGCCCATGCCCACCACCTGCCCTCTCAGGCCCTCAACACACGCCTGACTGTCCAATCAAGAGTATCATGATCTTCACACGATGGGCCTGAGCTTCTGCTACAAGAAGCAGTATTTCCTGACCCATGATTGCCCACTGAAGGACCTCCGAGTCCTCATTGGTGAGGAGTCTGATGTTACCCTCGCCAATTTTGAGGCATTGAAGGCTGATACTGATGCCAACGATCTTCCGCCCGCAACACTGCATCGCCTAGACGTTCCACTTTTTTTCGTTGGCGAGATTTCTGGTCCCC
Source organism: Platanthera guangdongensis (assembly GCA_039583875.1). Taxonomy (NCBI): domain Eukaryota; kingdom Viridiplantae; phylum Streptophyta; class Magnoliopsida; order Asparagales; family Orchidaceae; genus Platanthera; species Platanthera guangdongensis. The sequence continues at coordinate 29,944,408 of CM077147.1, forward strand.
AGGCGATGAAGCTTCTTGGGACACTTCAGGGGATCCCAGTGGTCATCATGATTGATAGTTTTACGAGCCACACTTTCATATCGCAATGCTTAATGGATCGTTTGGCATTACCGTTATCCCCCACCCGACGCTTCTTTGTTTGTTTTGGGGATGGACATCTTCAGGTGACTGGAGGCCTTTGCTCAGGGCTAGCCCTCACAGTGGGCTCATGCCCCCTACAGGCCGATTTCTACGTGTTTGCACTTGTTGTATCCTGACAACGGCTTGGCTCCGCACCATGGGCGACATCAGTGTAAATTGGGATAATTGGGATCGTATGACATTGCGATTCATCCAAGAGGGGACACCATTAATTTTGTTGGGCGATTCTACTCTCCAGCACTAGCCCTTCTCATTGCGGCCTATTCAGAAAATGATCGATGTCAATTTGGTCGCGTACTTGTCCGCATGCTCGCCACCCCCCCGCAAACTATTCTGGATCTGTTTTTGGGCGACTTCGCCTACACAGTCCACCTTTGACTACCTCGTTCGACAGATCACCGCATCTCATTACAAGCGGACGTGTCGTTCGTATCTGTTCGACCTTACCGTTACGACCACACACAGTATAATGAGGTTGAGACGCTTGCGATTAACATGCTAGTTGCTGGTATAATTTGCCCAAGCACCAATCCATTTTCAAGCCCCATTCTCTTGGTCCGTAAGAAATACAACAGCTGACATTTCTGCGTGGACTATCCAAAGATCAACAAGATCACTATTTTGGAAAATATCCTATTCCGGTCATTCGAGAGCTATTGGATAAGCTATGTGCCTTTTACTTTTCCAAGCTGGACCTCCGCTCTGGCTATTATCAGATTCCGGTACTGGAGGAGGATATTTCAAAGACGGCGTTTTGCATGCACGACAACCATTATGAGTTTATCGTCATGCCTTTTGGCTTGATGAATGTGCCCGTTTCCTTTCAGACGATATTGAACTATTTATTCCAGTTGACCCTCTGCAAATACATCTTGGTTTTCTTTGATGACATATTAGTTTACAGCTCCTCCTGACAAGATCACCTCCATCATGTGCGAACAACACTCGCCACCCTTGAGGAGCATGATTTTCCGGTGAACCCCAAGAAGTGCATTTTCGGTCACACCGAAATTAGCTACTTGGGGAACACGATTTTCGGGGGGGGGGGGGGTTGCTGTGGACCATAAAGAGGTCTGGGTCGTCCTTCAGTGGCTACAATTCACTCTCTCCACGACGTTCGAGGCTTTTCGTGCCTCACTGGGTACTACCGACGATTCACTAGGGATTATGTCAAAATTGTCAAACCCCTCTCCAACATGTTGAAGAAATCTGATAGCGGCGAATTTCAGTGAACACCAGAGGTGGCCACAACCTTCTAGGCCCTCCGACGACCCCTTAGCACCACCCCAGTCTTGAATTTCCCGGAAATCTCGCAACCATTTGTTGTGGAGTGTGACGCATCAGACACTGGCGTCGGCATCGTGTTGATGCATGTAGGCAATCTTTTGCCTACTCCAGCCGTATGTTTGCGACCACTGTCTGCCCCAGCTTATGAGTTTAAGCTTATGTCGTTGGTACTTGATGTGCAACATTAGCGTCCCTACCTGCTTGGCCGATGCTTCACGGTCCGGACGGATCATTGTAGCATTTGGTACCTTCTAAATGAAGATTGCCACCCCGACACAACATGTCTCGATTGCAAAACTATTGGGCTATACTTTTTCTATCGAATTCCGCCGAATCCTCCAACCACGCGGCCGAATCTCTTTCTCAGCAGCCGCAAATTACTAGCTTAGCAGCTATTTCGCGACCAATCTAGGAGTATGCCTCTCTTCTCCAACGCATGGTTGCCGCCGACCTAGTCCTTCGATCAATTGTTGATGCCTTACGGTTGGATTCTATGATTCTATCGCTCGACTGCCATATACTCTCGCAGGGGATCACCTCCAACACTGCGGCCGTTTTGTGCTCTTAGCTTCATCTCAGCTCATCATAGAGTTTCGCTCGACCCCGGAGGGGGCCACGTAGGTGCCTTACGGACATACCGCCGCCTCGCGGTGTCTCTGTATTGGCCCGACATGTTCCAACGGGTAAAAGCATTTGTGGCAGCTTGCTTGACTCATTAGCGTGTCAAATATGAGGTCACTTTTCCTGGGGGCCTCCTTCAACCACTTTCTATCCCGCCCCGGAAATGGGAGGATATCTTTATGGATTTTTTCTCGAAGCTCTCTCGCTCCATGTGGTGGGATTGCATATTAGGGGTCATGGATCGTCTATCCAAATACGCCAACTTCCTTCCGCTCCGACACCCATTTACTGCACCAGTGGCTGCAACTCTCATTGATGGGTGTGCCCCGTTTAAATGAGTTTCCTCACTCCATTGTGAGCGATCACAATTCTTTATTCGAGCTTTGTATCAAAAGTTTTACTGGATCAAATTGAAATTTTATGAGCCCTGCAGCCCGCAATGTGCCAGTTTTCAGGGTCAACCGTGAAATCCACTATTTATGGATGTGTTTTACTATGTTGCACAAAAGATCTTATATTTCTTGGTAAAATAATTTCCTATTATTCCACATATGACTAAAAGGAACAAGTGTTGGGTGTTGTTGCTAAGTTTAGTTTTCTGGGAAGGTTTTGCATTCATAGTTAAAGTTTTAATTCATTTCCATCTTAAATTTTGTTCCCATAGTTATTCTCTTTAGAAAGAAACATTTACATCAGTCATGACATCTTTATCATCAATCATGACATTTTTCTCATAGACGGGGCTTGTTGCAGCTCATTTATGATTCAATCAGAGGTGGAGGATCAGGAATGTCAGGATTTGAGAATTGTATGCAGTTTTTCCCGCCTGAGTTATTTTCTGGAAGGTGCTGATTTGAATATCTACCTACCTTTTCTCTTTAAAATGTTACTTTGTGATCAAAATTTCCATTTCTATGTTAGGTCTGGATCATGGACTGGTGGTGGAGGACTTTGGGTAGAATTATCGGGGAAAATGCATGTCTTAGCTCGTCTGTTGGCTCATCTTCGTCACAAAACTGATGATAGAATAGTTCTCGTCTCAAATTACACTCAGGTGATTAAATCTGAATTTATGATTCCATCTTTATTCCTGCAGACAATATTCAAGTGCATAAAATACCCGTCTGATTAATATGAAAACACTGGTTGTTCATTTTACAAGCTGTTTTGTAAATTGCCTTCTCATTAGGTTTATGAAAAATATGTTTCACGCTGAAGTCTACACCTTACGCCCAAATGCTGCATATGATTGTGTTGGTTGTGTAAGTTTGTATATAAAGGCCCATTATACCTCCTTGTGTTTAGTCCCACATCCCCTCTTCGCTTTGTGGTTCCTCTCTTCATGTATATATAAGAGAGCAATATAATAACAATAGATTGAGATAATTAGAATACCATTCTTGTATTTCCACTTGGTATCATAGCATCTGCGACCCTCGATCCCGTGTTCAGAAAGTTCCTCGGTGAGCTCTACGATCCTCGATCCTGTGTTCTGCTAACATAGAAGCAAATCTGGTAAACGTGCCTTGTGCGGTTGCAGGGCGTGCCTTATGCGAGCTCTTGTGATCGCCCCTTGTGCGAGATATGGTTGAAGAGTTTCTGGCGGACAACAAATTGTGCCTTGTGCGAATTCAGGTATCAAAGCCACTAGTGGGCAACAACTTCTGCGACAGATAGGAGTCCAGGCGGAAAGGAGTCAAGAGTTCGAAAACTCAATCACGATTTCAGACGAGCTCAAGGCTGTGCGACGGACAACAATCTTGTAGTTCGCGTGAAGTGGCGAGGTTGGGCAGATACTTTTGGAGTTCGTGGATAGCAGCTTGCAGGGAATTTGCTTGAATTGGTTGCAAAATCTTGCAGTGGCGGTCTCGAGGCTGGACCAACCTGTGAGGCAAGTGAACTCTTGCGGTTTCGGAAGTTCTCGGGCGGTCACGTTGCAGCTTGGGCGGATACTCAAAGGGTTTCGAAAGTGTTCGGGTGATCTCTGAAGGCAAGGTGCGACCTCGAAGGAGCGGCTAGTTGGATGTACCTATGACTTTGGGTTTTTACTCATCAACCTTGGGCGGTTTCTTCAAGTCCGAGTCATGAAACACAACTTGTAGATGTGTTGTACTTGAAGAATCTTATCCAACGTTAGTTTGTTCTTTGCGCAATCTACACTTTAATTTGGTGTCATGGAGAAATTAGTTACCAAGATGGAGGGGACAGATCTGAAGGTGTTTTTTGAGTTCTTACGGATGTCGAAAGACGAGGGATCGACTCATTCACCGCAGCCTCCGATAAAATTGGATCTTCCTCCGGTGGAGATGAAACTTGATGGATCAGCTATGTACTTGAGCTGGTTTCATCAGGTGAAGAGAGCACTTTCCGGGAGGAACCTGGAAGGCTACCTGACTTTGAGAAGGGGGTGATAAAAACGGACTTGGTTGGATACAATGAGTGGAAGACTGGATGTATCCACATCTTGATGTTGTTATTCTCGTTATTTCTTTTCTTGTTGTTGTGTCATGTTATTAGTTTTTGGTTGATATTGTAGTCAAGGTACTAATGTGTAAAATCTATGCCATCCCTAAAACTTAGCTGCATCTAATGGGGGTTTTTGGTTCTGGGAAAGAAGATTGACTGGAGCAGATGCCTTTTGCATCTGATTGGTCATAAGTATCGCTTGAAGGAAAATGCATACATGACCTTTATGAGTCAGATTCTAAAACATAACTATCCAAGTCTCTGCCAATCAGAAGGAGTGACCGTCCCCCTAGGGAAGAAACTAACAATTGCTCTGTTCTCAAAGTGGATCAGGCAGATTGGTAAGCCTGGTTCCCAGAAAGAGTTCATTTCTCCATCCTCTCCTCAGACAGATCTTCAGGAAACACTTCCACAAGAAGGCACTATCCTACATTCTCCAACCACCATTATATTACCCAATGTATCTTCAGCACCAACACATCTAGAGTCTGTGCCACCTGATGTCTGTTGAAACCGAAACCTCGGTCTCCTGTGGAGTTCGACCCTTGGGGAAGGGGTGGTCTCGCGCCTACTTCACTCCTGCAAGCAAAACAACAAAGAAGACAAGGAAAGACCGACCCAAGGGCTCGGCGGGGAGGTCCCACCACACACCCAAAAGATCTCAGAGCGCTTCCCCTCCTTAGCTAGAGGCCGAGCTAAGGTACCCTCAGAAAGCACTTGAAAACTGGAGCAGGAAGGCACATGAAGCATGCTTTCTGAGGTACCCCTTGGGTCATATTTATAGTTTTTGGAATCTGAACTTCCAATAACCAAATGAGCTGACCTGAAATTACCAAAAAACCCTTGGCTGGGTCTGCCAACAACCAAACTCCGCTGTTTTGAAGGGCTATAGGCAGACCAGCGGGGGCAAAACAGTAAAAAGTACCTCACACATCCAGGCGAGCTGGGGAGCTTGATCACCTCGGCAGGTCCTGCTCGCCTGCTGTTGCCGAGTTCCGTTGCGAGGGCGCGAGCTGGGACTAGCTCGGCGAATACTGATCTCCGTTCGACGAACGCCGATCTTTGATCGACGAATGCCGAGCTCGGGCTCGGCTTCTCTACTGCCGAGCTCGCCTACTGCCTTCAGCCCGATCTGTCTGGTTCCTGGCGACCTTGCTCGCCGGACACGGGGTTGTACATAATCCCCGCTCTTTTTGAGCTTGACAAAGCTCAGAAAAAAACATCCAAGCTCAAGTGTGCGGCGAGCGCGGGTTGGCGAGTTGGAGGGAATCTTCGGGTGGGGTCCACCTGCGGCTATATATATCCACCTGCTCACCTGCTTGACCCTTGCCATTCCCTTTGCTCTAACCCTGCCAAGATGCCGCTTCTCAAGGAGATTCAAGAGCGCTTAGACCGAGCTCGCCAGGCTTCTGCAGCTCGCGTAGCCGCCATGACGGCGGTTCCTGCCAAAGCTCCTCAAACTGATTCTGCCGAGCCCGGCTCCAAGAGGGCGAAGTCATTCCCTCAGGCGGCCGAGCCCATCTACCACGACCTGAGGGCCACCCTGGAGCGCGAGACCGGCTCTTCCACTCGGACAGTTCTTGAGAAGGATAGAGAGATTGTCGTAGTCGGCGACGACCCGGACGGTCAACCTGATGACGAGGGCGTCACGCCGCGAGAGCCCACACCGCGAGGCGAGGCCGCTCTCGCAGACTCGCGGTTCATGACATCGGATAATCGTCCCCGGGACCCACCTCTTCTTTTTGGGATCCTGCCAGTGAGCTCGCAGAGGCCGAACTCACCGGTGCGCGCCTCCTCTCCTCAGCCAACTGACGTGGTCGCGGGGGCGGATCTGGGAACCATCCCCACCCCGGGATTCGAGCTCCTCTCGCCGGGGACTCGTGGCCCAGGTCGCGGGAAGGATCTGAGGTTCACCCCTCCCCGCATCTCCTTTGAGCTGCCGATCTCGTCAGGTCGATCTTGCTTAGATTCTTGCTCCATGAGTTTTTCCCGCGTTCCTCTTCTTGCTGACGCTTGTCCTCACAGCTCTCCCCAGCCAATCCGCTGCCGAGGAATCTTCGCGGGCAGCCCACTACTCTCCCCTACCTTCCCCAAGCTCGCTGGACTCTTACCTGGGTCCTGAGGTGGATCAAGGCGAGCTGACAAGGAGGGAGGTCAAGCTCCTCAAGAAGCTGGTGTGCGGGCTGCGCGAGGTGCAGGGGGTCAACGAGACGCTACAACGCGACTACGCGCGTCTCACCGACGAGGTGCGAAGCGGCCAGGCTGGCGAGCGGATGCCCCCCTCCCGGCTTCTGGACGAGATAGATGATGGCCTCTCGGTGGCGCAGAGGAATTCGAGAAGGATCCGCGAGCTGCTCCGCGCGCGGCAGTCTGGGGGGCGGGGGTCGCGAGGCCGGGGTTGGTAAGAGGGCGGCTCCTTTGCCGAGCCGACCGGTACTCGCATCCTGATGCTCCCCCTGCTCGCGCGCCCCGCCCTTTTATTCCTGAACTTGATCTGTAATAAGTAGTTTTTAGAATATTCTTGGACATGCGTTATTCAAATAATATACTGCAATGTTTGACTTAACCTCGGTTGGGACGCGCCGGAAGTCGGCGAGCTAGGGTAGCGAGCTGGGGTGGCGAGCTGGGGTGGCGAGATGGGGTGGCGAGCTGAGCCGATTGGACAGCCTGACCCCAGATTTCTTTTCCTATAAATAGCCCCCCCTCACCAATCCCGTACTGTGCCTTTATTGCTTTCTTTCCCTCTCTTCCTGCGCTTTTCTCTTTTTCTGCTCGCGCTCTGCTTCTTCCTCTGCGAACATGGGCAAGACCAATCCTGATGCCGATGGCCGCTCCAAGTGCGCGCAACACTTTACTGATTATTGCTTCTTTGAGGGGCACACCAACGAGGAGGAGCTCGCGGAGTTCAAGGCTGAGTATGTGCCGCCGGGTTTCGAGGCGCGCAAGCCGAGGGAGGGAGAGGCTATCAACACTTTCTACGAGGACGAGCTCGCCTTCCCCATCTCGCATTTCGAGGTGGGGTTGCGCCTTCCCCTCTGGCCGGAGATCCGACAAATCCTGAAATACTACGGCGCGGTACCCGCGCAATTGAACTCCAACGACGTCGCGATGATGGCGGCGTTCGCGAGCTACCTCCGGCGGGAGAGGATTGAGTTCAACCTGACAGTGTTCAGGAAACTGTTCTCCTACAAGGCGACGCCGGATGAGGTCGCCTACTTCGGCGGCTCGCTGATCAAGGTTCGCGAGATCGCGAACAAGCACCACACTTGGATGACCAAGATCGCCTTCATCAAGGGCGACCTCGGCAACATCCCCTACTCCCCCCAGCAGAAGGGCGAGGAGGTCTACCGCCCCCCTGCCGTGTCCGGCAACGATGCCGAGCTCCACAAGTACTTCCTCCACAAAGACTTCGAGGTCGCCTTCCTGCGAAGGGGCCTCGACGCGCTTCACCCTGTCCTCCCCGGCGAAGGTACTGTTCTCTCCTCATCTCGCCGAGCTCACTCGATTTGCCGAGTTCGTCATACTGCTGCTGAATTTCTTCTAACTTTTTCCAAGTATTTTCTTGCAGGGGAGCGGATAATCCCCGTGAAACCGCCATTCGCGGACTCGGGGCTACATACCGACCCTCTTGCTCGCGAGAGGGCGGCGGCGGCGGCCTGCCGAGATGAGGCGGCCCTCTCCCAACCCTCTTCCAGCAAGAGGCGACCTGAGGATGCGGGGTCGAACCCGCCACACCGCCAGCGGCTGCCAAAGAAGATGAGGAGAGCCCTGCTGGCTCCGCGGGGGGCAACAACAACAACAACATCAGCAACCCAGCCCCAAATACATAAGCTCAACTGAGACTCCTCCCGACGCGTTGCCGGAGAGCCCGCTGAAGGAGATTACCAGCAAGGGCCGGAAAGGTGGCGAGGGCCCCTCTTCCACGACGGCAATCTCTCCTCCCCCTTCGGCGAAGAGGGCGGCCCGCGAGCGCGCGGCGCCAAAGCAACATCCCCTCTTCAATTTCGGGGGGCGGTGGAAGGTCTCGGCGGGCGAGCCCATGCTGCAGTGGGACGAGCTGGCCCATCTGGTCTCCATCTCCACCTTGCATCCGTCCTGGCATGACCGCGAGCCCGCCACGGGCCATGCTTATGCCATCGGCTTCGGCCTCTATGACCGCGAGGACGCCGATGCCTACAAGAATATGACCCTCCGGCAGCTCGGCCATGAGGGTCTGCAGGCCCACCTGCGGACCATGGAGCTCCACCACATGCTGACTCGCCGCAGCTTCGGCCTCGGCAATCAACTCCAAAAAGCTGAGCAGGCTCGCGACGTCGCCAAGGATAAAGTCACTGATCAGGAGAGACGGCTCGGCATCGCTGAGGGTCTTCTCGCCCAGGCCGCCGGCGGGTTGGTAAGCGTCAAGTACCCCTCTTCTCCCTTAGAACATTCTGCGCTGATACTAAACCGGTTTTTCTCTTTACCAGGACGCCAAGGCCGCGGGGGAGCTTCAGGCTCGCAATGCCGAGCAAGGGGAGGAGATTGGCCAGCTGCGCGCCTGCCTTGCCGAGCTGGAGGGGGCGAACACGAAGCTGAAGGAGGAGAATCAGCACCTCCTCCGCGAGGTCCGCCGCCAGGCGGAGATCTTCTTCCCAGCCCACGACATCGACCCTACCCTCCCCTACAAGAGCCCGCGGATCTTTGGCGAGGCCGACCTCGCCGAGAGACTGCGTATCAACTCCATCCAAGCTGCCGAGTGCACCCTCCAAATGATGGACTCGGGGGTGCTGGTGGAGGGATGCGAGGAGATTTCGGCCCGGGATCTGATGCCGAGCCTGTTCCCGGCGACGCCGCCCAACGAGAAAGAGGACAGCTTGTACGCGATGTTCGGGAAGGGCTTCCCGGATCAGTCGGGTGAAGGGGGGGACCAGTCCGGCGGGGGGGGGGGGGGGAAGGATTGAATTTGTACATCTCCTTTTTTGGTTTACTCGCCGAGGCGAGCCCCTGTAAACATTTTTGTAAACACTTTTATTTAATGAAAGAAAGGTTTTTGATCATACCCGTGCCACATATATATTTCGTGCTATTTGCCGTGTTTTGTATATCAGCGAGTGCTTCCCCAGGCGACCTCGCATAGATAGGTACTGCGAGTAGGGTAATCATCAGTACGCGCCCGCGAGAGGCTATGTTTTGGGTGCTTGCCGAACTTCAGACGATTCGCGAGCGGGCTGCTCTTCACCCTTGTCGCGCCACCTCATCTCGCTCGCGAGTCGTCCAGGTTGAACTCAGAAAAATTCTTCCAAGTAAAATAGACGAAGGGGTGAAGTGCCCTGGCCTGACTCGCCTTCCTTCAGCGAGGTCCGGAGACATGGCTTGCCACACCTTTGCCAGTGCCAAGCTGGGTTGGGCGAGTCCAAACTCGTCTGTGCAGAATCCTCTTGCTGATGCCGAGCCGGCTTAGGCGAGTTCGAGCTCGCCTATACTGAACCTCTTTCCCCTTATTCCTTGGCATTCAAAACTTCTTGATCTTTACCTGGCGATTTCAAGGCCGATACCCTCGAGTGACTTCCAGCCTTGCCAGCTAGGTGAGAGCCTGGCAGCGGGATCTGCTCGAGGCCCAAGGATGACACCGAGTGACTTCCAGCCCTGCCAGCTAGGTGAGAGCCTGACAGCGGGATCTGCTCGGGGTCCACTATCAATACCATCGAGTGACTTCCAGCCCTGCCAGCTAGGTGAGAGCCTGACAGCGGGATCTGCTCGAGGCCAAGGATGACACCGAGTGACTTCCAGCCCTGCCAGTTAGGTGAGAGCCTGACAACGGGATCTGCTCGGGGTGCACTATCAACACCATCGAGTGACTTACAGCTATGCCAGCTAGGTGAGAACCTGACAGCGGGATCTGCTCGAGGCCAAGAATGACACCGAGTGACTTCCAGCCCTGCCAGCTAGGTGAGAGCCTGACACCGGGATCTGCTCGGGGTCCACTATCAATAACATCGAGTGACTTCCAGCCCTGCCAGCTGGGTGAGAGCCTGACAGCGGGATCTGCTCGAGGTCCAAGGATGACACCTAGTGACTTCCAGCCCTGCCAGCTAGGTGAGAGCCTGACAACGGGATCTGCTCGGGGTCCAAACACATTTCATTTCTTTATGCAAGCTAGCTGTGACAGTACTGAAGTGTTAAAGAATTTTATTATAATCAAGGTATCACTTACATGTTTCAGGGGAAAAACGTTTTAAGTCGTCACCACTCCAGGTGAGACTCAGGGTCTCGCCCTCTACATTTTGGAGTCGATAACCTCCCGATTTTAAAGCCTCTTTTATAATAAACGGTCCCTCCCAGCTGGGGTTGAGCTTCCCTACGGATGCCGACCTCCCTGCTGCATCCACCTTTTTCAGCACCAAGTCCCCTTCTACGAACTGTTTGACTATGACATGCTTGTCAAAGTACTTGGACATTCTCCTTTTCACCTCTTCCTGTCGGATGGCGGAAAGGTCCCTCAGCTCTTCCACCATGTCAAGGGAGAGCCTCAGCTCTTCCTCGTTCTCGGCCTGCCATTCTTCCCTACCTTCCTTGGCCGCCACAACTCAAGGTGTTTGGACTTCAAACTCCACGGGGAGCACTGCCTCACACCCATGGGAGAGCTTGAAGGGGGTCTCTCCAGTAGCCGTGTTAGGGGTGGTCCTCAAGGCCCAGAGGACCGCGGGAAGCTGCTCCACCCAGCTCCCCTTCAAATTCTCCACTTTCTTCTTGAGGAGGTTGACGATGATCTTGTTTGCGGCCTCCACCTGCCCGTTGCTCCTGGGGTGATGGACCGAGGCGAACCTGAGGTCGATCCCAAGCTGCTCGCAGAAACTAGTGAACTCAGCGCTATCGAACTGGGGCCCGTTGTCCGTGACGATGGCTTGGGGCAGCCCATGACGGCAGATGATCTCCCCCCAAACGAAGTTCCTGATTACCTGGGAGGTCACCTTGGCCAGCGCCTTCACTTCCAACCACTTGGAGAAGTAATCGATCATCACTAGGAGGAACCTCCTCTGCCCACTAGCCTGGGGGAACGACCCAACCAAATCCATTCCCCAAATGGCGAAGGGCCAGGGGGCCGTGATACTTTTGAGTCGCTGGGCCGGCTGTAGCTGGAGGGGGGCAAACAGCTGACACTTATGACACCTTCTCGTGAACTCCGTTGCATCATGGCCCAGGGTGGGCCAAAAGTACCCCTGCCTGACGATTCTTCCTTCCAGGGTCCGACTCCCGGAGTGGCTCCCACACTCTCCGGAGTGGCCTTCCTCCAGGATTCTTTGTACCTCCTCCTCGGCCACGCAACGAGCCAACATTCCTGAGAGTGTCTTCCTGTACAGCTGCCCATCCTGGAGGAGGTAGTACGCCGACTTGTGCCTTAACTTCTTCTTATCTGCCCCCTCCGGATACTCTCCTGTGGAAAGGAAAGTTACAACTGGGTCCATCCATGAAGTCTGTTGATCAATCTCCATGAGCTCCCCCTCTTCGATGGAGAGGCGGAATAGGTCGGTGATGGTACCCCCCACCTGGGGACCATGCTTTGCTAGTTGATCGACCTGCTCGTTTTCTTCCCTTGGCATGTGTTGGATGGAGAAAGTTTGGAAAGTGCCTATGACCCCTTTCGCTTTGGCTAAGTACAATCGCAGGGTAGGCTCACTTGCCTCAAACTCCCCGTTGATCTTGGAAGCTACCACCATGGAGTCGGTGAGGACCTCCACGTCCAACACCCCCAACTCCCTGGCCAGGCGCAGCCCTGCTATCACGGCTTCATACCCGGCTTGATTGTTGGTGATGGGAAAGTGCACCACCACCGTTTGCTCAATTCTAGTCCCCTGAGGGCTCTCCAGGATCACCCCCACTCCTAGGGAATGCCTCCCCGAGGCGCCGTCTACCTTCTCCTTCCAAGGAGCCGGACGGGTGAGCTCTTCCTCTGCCACTTCAACCACATAATCAGCCAAGAAGTCGGCCATCGCTTGAGCTTTGATCGAGAGGCGCGGAACGAATGAGACGTCGAACTCACTCAACTCCACCGACCACTTGGCCAGCCTGCCTGAATGCTCCACCCCCTCAAAGATGTTGCGGAGGGGATGGTCAGTCACCACTCGAATTGAGTGCGCCTGGAAGTAAGGTCGCAGCCTCCGGGCTGAGATGATCAGGGCGAAGACCAGCTTCTCCAAAATCGGGTACTGGAGCTCGGCCTTCCTCAGGACCCGACTCACGTAATAAATATGGAGCTGCTTCTTCCCCTCTTCACGTACTAGGACGGAGCTCAAGGCCGCCGCCCCGACCCCGAGATACAAAAACAGATTCGCCCCCTCCTTCGGCCCTTGGAGCAGCGGGGCCCGGGTCAACTGTATTTTGAGGGCCTGGAACGGCTCCTCGCACTCCTTGGTCCATTCGAACCTTTGTCCGCCCCTTAGTGTTTTAAAGAAGGGGGAGCAGTTCTCCCCTGCCCTGGAGAGGAATCTACTCAACCCTGCCAGCTTCCCCGTCAGTCGTTGGACCTCCTTAGCATTCCGCGGCGACCCCAGCTCTAAGATAGCCTTGACCTTATCTGGATTCGGCTCGATCCCCGCAGGGGTGAGGAGGTGCCCCAAGAACTTCCCCCTGCTAGCCCCGAAGACACATTTTAGGGGATTCAACCGCATCTTGTACTTGCGCAGGGTGGCGAAGGTCTCCTCTAGGTCCTGGAGGTGGGAGTCCACATCATGACTTTTGATCATGAGGTCATCCACGTACACCTCCAAATTCCTCCCCTTTTGCTCCTTGAAGGCCCTGTCCATCATCTTCTGGTAGGTCGCCCCTGCATTCTTCAGCCCGAAGGGCATCATCTTGTAACAGTATCATCCATCCCCCGTGATGAACGAGACATCCTTGATGTCCGGGGGGTGCATCCTGATTTGATGATAACCTGAAAAAGCATCTAGAAAACTCATTACAGAAAAACCAACGGCTGAGTCAACCAGCGCGTCGATCCGAGGCAAAGGGTAACAGTCCTTAGAACAAGCTTTATTAAGTAAAGAAAAATTGATACACATCCTCCACCGGCCGTCTCCCTTTTTGACCATGACCACATTGGAGACCCAGCCGGGGTATTGGATCTCGGACACGAAGCCGGCCTTGAGGAGCTTTGCCACCTCCTCTCTGATGGGCTCTGCCAGCTTGTCCGCGGTGGACCTCTTCTTTTGTTGAACGGGGCGTGTTCCCGGGTCCAGGTTGAGGCGGTGGCAGGCCACATCCGCGTCAACCCCCGGCATCTCCGCGGCGTTCCAAGCGAAGATGTCTACGTTCTTCTGGATGCACTCCAGCATCCTGCCCTGGTCTTCCGGGGTCAGCCCTCCGCTGATGCGGACCTTCTCCACCCTGCCTCCACGGGTGAGCACCTCTAACTCCACCACTTCCTCCGCAGCCTCCAACCTGGACTGCTCTCCCCATCCTTCAGCATCCCTCTCTTCCGAGACCGGGATTTCCACCTCCACCTCTTCTTCCACGGCCATCACTTCGGCCATCTCCTCCTGATCTCTTCTCGCCGCCTCCTCAGCGCAGCTCTCCACCTCCAGCTCCTCCCTGCCAGCCTCCTGCTCAGCCTCCTCCATTCTTCGCCCCATCTCCTCGGCTCCCTCTTGCCAAGAGATGGAGTTCACGGCGGTGACATAGCATTCCCGCGCCACCTTGGGTCCCCCCTGACCCAGACCTGAATCCCCTCAGCGTTGAACTTCAAACACTGATGGAAAGATGAGGAAACGCAGCGGAAGACGCTGATAAGGGGCCTCCCGAAGATGGCGCTGTAACTGCTGGGGGCATCCACAATGACGAACCTGCAGTTCCTGGACTGCCCCCCAGGGTAACATGGAGGCCTACTCCTCCCTCCACTTCCTTCCTCTCCCCTGAAAACCCGAAGAAGGGTCCGTCCGAGGCCAACACTCTCTTCGCCTCTACCTTCATTGCGTCAAACGCCTTCTTGAAGACGACGTTGGCGGAGCTCCCGTTGTTAACGAGGATCCGAGAGACGGTAAAATTCTCGATGACTGCCTTGATGACCAGCGCATCGCAGAATGGATCCTCGTGATCTAGCATGTCGCTTCTGGAGAAGATGATCCTCTCCTCTGGGGGTGGGGTCTGGGATGTGGAGGCAACGCTCCGACGGTACATGGTGTGGAGGCTCGCCTTGCGGGAAGCCTCGACCCCCACCCCCCCGTGGATCACTCCGATCCCTCCTCGGGTCCCAACATCCACCCGGTCTTCGCAACGGTCCTCCTCCACCCGAGGCAGGACCTCCTCGATCCTTACTTCTTGTCGCCCCTGTTGCTGCTGCTGCTGCTGCTCCCTATTCCCCCTCATCTCAAGGAATTCCGGGCACGTAGCTGTGGCGTGCCCCTCCTCCTGATGGAAGTCGCAATAAGGAAACTCCACCCTAACTTCTCTCCTCCTCCTCCTTGCTATTATCCTCCTCTCCCCCATGGCTATGGCCATAGCCTCCTCTTGATCGGGGAGCCGGGGCCTCTGGGCCTGCCTTCAGCCTGGGGGGTGGAACTGATCTTGCCCCCCTTGATAGCGATCCCTTCCTTGGTATCCTCTTTGCGGCCCCTGCCCTTGCCACTCGGGCCTCCAGCCCAGTCGACGATCGGGCTCCTGACGCCCCCACCTCAGCTGCTGCTGACCCTGGAGCTGCCTCTGCTCCCTCTGCCGGGCTCTCCTTTCCTCTCCTCCTGTCCTCTTCCTCCTCTCGACTCCTTCTCCTCCTCCGTGGCTCACCTGGCCTGCTTCCGCGCAAACTCTGTGTTTGACTCCTCCCCGTCAACTTCTCTTGCCGCCCTCTCCATCAGCTCCTCGTAGGAGAGGGGGGAACTCTCTTCAGCTCCATCCTGAAGAACCCCTGCTGCAGGCCCAGGGTAAAGACCATCATCAGACTATGGCCCGACATCTCCTGGACCTGAGTAACCTCCTCCTGGAACCGGTCCACGTAGCTCCCCAGGGTCTCATTTACCCCCTGCTTGATGTGGAACAGAGACTCTGACTCCTTCCTCTTCTTCGAGGTAGTGAACCTCAGCATGAACCCCCGGCGCAGGTCCTCAAAGCAGTAGATGGAGCTGGCCGGTAGCTGATGGAACCACTCCCTTGCCTTCTCCCTGAGGGTGATAGCAAAGAGTCGGCATTTGAACCCGTCCGACATCTGCCGGATGGAGACTACATCCTCGAACCATTGAACATGCTGGACCGGGTCTCCCTTCCCGGTGTAGTAGGACATCTCGGGTTCCCTGAACCCGTCTGGAACTGGAGCTGAAGAGACCAACTCGCTGAAGGGACTGCCTCCCCCTGCTGGGCGAGCTGGCGAATCTCGCGAGCCTAGCTCGCCGAACCGGCCTCGACCTGCCGAGCCGGGGAAGAGCTCGCGCCCGGGGAGCTCGCACCCCCGACCCTCCTCGGCGACCTCCTTCCCAGCTCGCCTGCCGGGGGCGTCCTCGCCCAAAGAGGGGGCGGCCGCGATCTGGACTGCTGGAGTCGAGCACTCAGCCCGCGTGCCGAGTGCGAACTTGACGAGGGTCAGCACCTCATTCCTGAAATCTTCAAACATCCCCACCGTGGCGAGAGGCGGGGGGGGGGGGGTGCGAGTTCGGCCTGTCAGATCCTTGTCCTGTCATCGAACTCGCTGAAGCTTTTCTGCACTGACCACGCTCCACGTTCAGCGCACCAAAATGTTGAAACCGAAACCTCGGTCTCCTGTGGAGTTCGACCCTTGGGGAAGGGGTGGTCTCGCGCCTACTTCACTCCTGCAAGCAAAGCAACAAAGAAGACAAGGAAAGACCGACCCAATGGCTCGGCGGAGAGGTCCCACCACACACCCGGAAGATCTCAGAGCGCTTCCCCTCCTTAGCCAGAGGCCGAGCTAAGGTACCCTCAGAAAGCACTTGAAAACTGGAGCAGGAAGGCACAAGAAACATGCTTTCTGAGGTACCCCTTAGGTCCTATTTATAGTTTTTGGAATCTGAACTGCCAATAACCAAATGAGCTGACCTGAAGTTACCAAAAAACCCTTGGCTGGGTCTGCCAACAGCCAAACTCCGCTGTTTTGAAGGGCTATAGGCAGACTCGCGGGGGCAAAACAGTAAAAAGTACCTCACACATCCAGGCGAGCTGGGGAGCTTGATCACCTCGGCAGGTCCTGCGCGCCTGCTGTTGCCGAGTTCCGTTGCGAGGGCGCGAGCTGGGACTAGCTCGACGAATACTGATCTTCGTTCGACGAACGCTGACCTTTGATCGACGAATGCCGAGCTCGGGCTCGGCTTCTCTACTGCCGAGCTCGCCTACTGCCTTCAGCTCGATCTGTCTGGTTCCTGACGACCTTGCTCGCCGGAGATGGGGTTGTACAATGTCCCTGCTCCAGATATACAACAACTCACAACTCTATCATCATCTCCTGCAAGAACAAGACCATCTGTTGTTCCTCAAACTCCTATCTTCAATATAGACAACATAATTCTTTAAGCAGTACAACATGCTACAATCTCTCTTACCACTCTTATGGCGGAGCATGCTATAAAATGTCATACCTCATTTGGGCAAATGCATATCCAGATTAATGAGGTCGTTGTATCAATGAGGAAATTACAAGAGAGGTTGACTTCCTCAGGTGTTACAAAGTTTTTCTTAACCTTACTAGCCCATGAGGTTCAAAAGTGGGAGATGATTGAGGAAGATGAACCCATGGAACCTCTGGAGGATGATGAGGTTGCAGATGAAATAGTCATGAAGGCACTAGAAGCTGTTGCTGCAATTCAGGGGGTCACCCAGACAGGAGGAGCTTGACTCAAAAGATATACTGAAAGTTGCCAGGGAAGTTATGCAAATAGCCATAGAAGTGGAAAATGAACCTGACAAGAATCCAACACCAATTCATGGGAGTTTCAGGAGAAGACAAATGAAGAGCACCCATCACTAGAGAAATCAAGTGAAAAACCTAAGAAAGATGTTAAAATACAGTTTTCCAGAAATAATAAACTGTCCTCTGTGAAGGTCTGAAGGATGCAGTCTAAATTTCTTCCAGGTATATGTTACGGATCCTCGTTGATGGATCACCTACAAGCGTCGCGAGTCACGGGCATCGCATGCTTGATCTATTATTTCCTATTTCAATATTTTCCCAATGCTTTTTATTATGTTTTTAACCTCATAGTGTTAAGTCTATTTGAGAGTGTTGAAACCAAAACCTCGGTCTCCTGTGGAGTTCGACCCTTGGGGAAGGGGTGGTCTCGCGCCTACTTCACTGCTGCAAGCAAAACAACAAAAAAGACAAGGAGAGACCGACCCAATGGCTCGGCGGGGAGGTCCCACCACACACCCGGAAGATCTCAGAGCTCTTCCCCTCCTTAGCCAGAGGCCGAGCTAAGGTACCCTCAGAAAGCACTTGAAAACTGGAGCAGGAAGGCACAGGAAGCATGCTTTCTGAGGTACCCCTTGGGTCCTATTTATAGTTTTTGGAATCTGAACTGCCAATAACCAAATGAGCTGACCTGAAGTTACCAAAAAACCCTTTGCTGGGTCTGCCAACAACCAAACTCCGCTGTTTTGAAGGGCTATAGGCAGACCAGCGGGGGCAAAACAGTAAAAAATACCTCACACATCCAGGCGAGCTGGGGAGCTTGATCACCTCGGCAGGTCTTGCTCGCCTGCTGTTGCCGAGTTCCGTTGCGAGGGCGCGAGCTGGGACTAGCTCGACGAATACTGATCTCCGTTCGACGAACGCCGACCTTTGATCGACGAATGCCGAGCTCGGGCTCGGCTTCTCTACTGCCGAGCTCGCCTACTGCTAGAGCTGTCACGGTTCCGGTTCGGTTCCGGTTCTACTAAAACCATGAACCGAACCGCTAAGATAACGGTTCTTCAAGTTAGAACCAAAACCTTATTTGGTTTGACCGGTTCCGGTTTCGGTTCCGGTTCCATCATAATTTTTAGAACCGTCGTGTCAACGGTTCCGGTTACGGTTTAACAAGAACCAAAATCAAACCAGTTACTAACGGTTCGGTCCGGTTCTATGCGGTTCGGTCCGGTTTCAATCGGTTCCAACTAAAACTAAAACCAAATTTGACATAATGAAATAAAAGCAGTATGCAAAAAACTCAAAACACCTTCAAAATAAAAATAATTAAGTTGCACACTCCTTGACGGTCTCTTCCACGATCGGTGGGCTAGTATATGTCGCCTTCCTACACGTGTAGACTTGCTATGACGTCTTGTTGACTTGTGCGCGTCTCGTCGACATGCTTCTATGTGGTTCGGTCCGGTTCAAATGAGTTCTAACTAAAACAAAACCAAACTTGACGGAGTGAAATAAAAGCAGTCTGCAAATAGTAAAACTCAAAACAACAACAAAATAAAAATAATTAAGTTGTGCACTCCTCGTTGCTCTCTTCCACGATCTGTAGGCTTGTATCGGTCGCCTTCCTACGTCTAAAGACTTGCCACAACGTCTAGTTGGCTTGCGCGCATCTCGCCAGCTTGCGCAACCGTAATAATCGGCTACGATTAGTTGTGTCTTTCATGATTACTATTTAATAGTAATTGTATAGCTTCTATATTTTTAAAATAAAATATTTCAGAAAAATATGTAAGTAAAATTGAAAATGCATTATATAACTGTATAAAAATATAAATTGTACTGTAAAAACCGATTTCAAACTGCACCAATGTCAAATCATATCACACGGTTTTGGTGCGGTTTTGTTCAGTCCAAAGCCGACACATTTTGGTGTGATTACGGTTTGGGTCCAAACCGTACCAGTTTCACCCATGATAGTAAGTATAAATATTATAGATAGATTATAAAAGTATAATAATATTACAATAAAATTAATAAAAATAAACGGGTTGCGGTTCGGTTCTACTTCGGTCCGGTTCGGATCGGGTCCAAAAATCTTAAAACCGCTTGAGACTTGTATGTTGCGGTTCCGGTTCCGGTTCCGGTCCGGATAATAAAATGTAAGAACCACACCCGAACCAAAGTTGTTCACGGTTCCAAAATTCAAACCAGAACCCGAATAATTTGCAAACGGTTCGGTCCGGTTCTTTGCGGTTCCGATTCGGTTCCGGTTCGGTTTACGGTTTTCGGTTTTAAGTGACAGCTCTACCTACTGCCTTCAGCCCAATCTGTCTGGTTCCTGACGACCTTGCTCGCCGGACACGGGGTTGTACAGAGAGAGCAGTTTGGTCTTTTCTTTGGAAGAACTATTTATGGTTGTGTGGGAGAAGGAAATGGTAAGCAAGAAGTAATTTCAAAACTCTCTCTCTCTTATTTCTCTCTCCCTTATTTCTCTCTCTCTCTCTCCTTTTCTCTCGTTATTTCCACAACCGAATCCTAGCCGCCCTGATACCACTCGCGACACGCTCCGCCAAACCCGAGGCCGCTCCTCTCCCGTTCAGCCGCGAGGACTGCATCTTCCTCTCCTCGTCATTGCTCCCAAAGGATCGAAGAAGGGATCCTCCTCCCTCCTCCGAGACTTTCCCCTCCAAAGGCCGTTCACTCGCTCACGATCCCGGTACCGTAGCAACTTGGTTCAGAGACACCGGTCCTTACACCGGCCGACCGCAACGTTTCTCCACCACCGCTCCACCCCGACACTGGACATCTCCTCGATCTAGGCTGCAACGACCCGATCCACGCCTCTCCGGGCTTTCCGCATCAGATCCGGACGGAAGCCGTTCCGCCTCGCCAAATCCCGGCTGTTCCCAGCGGTCTGCCGCCCATTCTCCTTGGATCTTCGCCTTGCGAGTTCTCTACTCGCCCCCGCCACTGGATTACTTCCCCTACCATATTTTTCTCCACTCCGATTATCTCTTCCCATGGATGATGACACCTAAGCCGGCCCAACTTTGACCCAAATTTTGGAATCGTTCAAGACAATGATGACACACAACCACCAAACTCTCCTCGCCGTGATCTGGCCAACCAGCATGCAGTCACCTAGTGGGACAACCTCCGCCTCCTCTCCATCGGTCCCCGAACAGTAGCATGACCCTCTACAGACCGAGCACCAGGGTCGCTCTGACTATTCCACAGTGCCACGGTTTGTTAAGTTGGACTTTTCGATCTTTGAGGGCCGCAAAAATCCCCTTGCTATGCTATTAAAGGCGCGCCTAAGGCTCCAGGCTCATCAGGCTCAGAGGTTTGTGCCTCTATACGCCTTATTTGCGCCTTTAAAATATAAAATGTGCGTCTGAGTGAAGTTTTTATTTGTAATTTTTTCTTCCAAAATTAAGAACAAATTAATACAAGAACTCAATAATTTTTTATTGATTTAGTGTTTGTGAAAGATAATTATGCGTTGATCCTTAGATATGATATAAGTGATCACATTGATTTCATTTTTTAAGAGATCTAAACAATAATAATGAATGATTAATTAGTAGATTAGATGAAAAATTTGATTGAGAAGCTAAAATAATGTTAGATGCTGATTATTTAAAATAAATATGGCTGCGCCTTGCCTTTGTCAGGCGCGCGCCTGCACCTTGAGCCTTGCGCGTAGGCTCCAAGACTCGTTTGCGCCTTGGTGTGCCTTGCGCCTTTAATAACTAAGCTTACTTGGTTTACCCGTTGTGAGCAGTTCTTTGCGGCACAACGTACACCGTGGGAAGATTGATTGGGCGTCGCCTCCTTCCACTTGATGAGATCCGCACAATTGTGGTTCTCCCAGCTTCATCGAGAGAAGCACCTCCTCACTTGGGATGACTTCAAGACTAAGTGCAACCTTCGCTTCGGGAACCCACTCCGTTCCAACTTCATTGTAGGCTTGATTTCTCTGAAACAATTGAGTTCTATTGACGATTACTTGGAGCAATTTCTGCTGCTCCTTGCCCGGGCCCCGCCGGTCCCAGTAGTGCACCATGTGTCATTTTTCACTGCAGGGATACATGAGCGTCTACGCATAGTCGTGGAGTTCCAGAACCCGCCGGACCTCACTACCGCCATGAGTCTCGCACGTATCTGCGAGAGGTGCATATTACTGGATCGTCCCCACATGGGACGTCGGAGCAGCGATACCTCTTTCCAGCACCACAGTCATGCTCAACCGCCACCAGGGGGAGACACTACCAGGACTAAAGAAGGGGAGCGCCTGACACATATCCAACGTTTGTCCACTCAGGAGATGACTGAACGCCGTGCAAAGGGGCTCTTTTTTAATTGTGATGAGCCATGCATTAAGGGGCATGGGTGTAAGCGCCTCTTTTGGCTAGAGGTCGATTACCCATCAGAAGAGGATGCCAGGGATGACGAGCCGGGGCACCCCGCCATCTCTGTCAATGCCATGTCGGGACCACATTCGGGGGACACAGTTCAGATGCCAATTTCCGTGGCGGGCCAGCAGCTTCTTGCCCTCTGGATACCGACAGTACAAACAGTTTCATCAGTGACCTCACCGCTCAGTGGCTTCAGCTACCAGTTACTACTCACAGTCGACTATGTGTCACCGTGCCGAATGGCACCGCGATGGTCTGCACCGGGGTTTGCCGGGACATTCCCATCATTGTGGCTGATTATCACTCTCAGGTGAACTTCTTTGTCATAGCCCTGCGGGGGTTCGAGGTAGTATTGGGGATGCGATGGTTGTACACTCTTGGGCCAATTCTGTGGGATTTGTACGCCCTGACGATGTTCTGGGGCCTTCTGTGATAGTGTTGCACGACCATCCAAAGGCGGATGTTGGTCACGCCTTCTCCTTCCAGCCTGATTATTCCGAGCAGCCGGGCCTCTCTACTCTTCTTCAGCAGTACAACGACACCATGGCCGCGTCGACTGAGCTTCCTCCCTCGCACCGCCAGGATCACCGTATTTTCCTCCTTCCGAGCACGACCCTGGTGGTCGTCCGCCCATACCACTATCCCTTCCTCCAGAAGGATGAGATTGAGCGACAATGTACCGAGATGCTTTAACAAGGGATCATCCGCCATAGTGTCTCCACTTTCTCCTCGCCGGTCCTGTTGGTCAATAAGAAGGACGACTCTTGGCGCTTCTGCGTGGATTACCGGGCCTTGAATGCGCAAACAGTGAAAGACAAATTACCTATTCCAGTTGTTGAAGTGCTGTTGGATGAGTTGCATGGGGGCACACTATTTCTCCAAGCTGGATTTTCGCTCGAGGTACCACCAAGTCCGAATGTTCCCGACGGACGTGGAGAAAATCACCATGACCACTTCGAGTTTCTTGTGATGCCTTTGGGGCTCACCAACGCCCCGTCTATATTTCAGGCCCTCATGAATGAGGTATTTCAGGCCCTCTACATTTCACACTCTTCTTCGTCGTTGTGTTCTTGTTTTCTTCGATGATATCTTGATCTACAACAAAACGTGGGAGGCGCACCTCGACCATCTAAGACTGGTTCTCCAGCTCGTACGAGCTCCTCGGCTTTACCTGATGGAGTCCAAGTGTTATTTCGGCACCGACAGAGTTGCCTACTTGGGGCATATCGTCGATCCCACAGGCGTCTCTGCAGATCCGGCTAAGATTCAGGGTTCTCGACTGGCCTGTTCCTCAGTCGCAGCGTGAGTTGCGCGACTTCCTGGGCCTGACTGGCTACTATCGTCGTTTCATCCAGGTCTACTCAGTCATTGCCGCCCCCTTGTTATCCCTTCTACGTCGCCAATGTTTTACATTGGCCGCCGCCGCCTTGGAGGCGTTTTGAGCTTTGTAGTAGGCTTTAGTCTCAGTCCTGATTCTCCAGCTACCCGATTTTGAGAAGGAATTTCCGGTGGAATGCGATGCTTCTGAGCATGGTTGCGGCGCAGTACTTCAGCATGACGACCACCCGATTGCTTATTTCAGCCGCAAGACGGCTCTCCACCATCAGAAGCTTCCCGCCTACGAGCAGGAGCTTATCAGCCTGGCGAAGGCTGTCCATCACTGACGTCTCTATTTATGGGGTCGTACCTTCTTGATCCGTACCGACCACTTCAGCCTCAAGTACTTGTTGGAGCAGCGATTGACGACGGTGCCACATCAGCGCTGGCTGAGCCGACTTTTGGGCTATGATTTCCGGGTGGAATACAAGGCCGACCACTTGAATTGCGCGGCCAATTCTCTCTCTCATCGCGACTCGCCAAATGCCTCTCTCTATGCAGTGTCCGAGCCGTCCTCCTTGGTCCTTCCTCGCCGCTTTCAAGAGATCGACGACACACCCGCCCTCAGCGAGCTACAGCGCCGCATTCAGGAGTGTAGACTTCCACCATGTTGGACAGTTAGTGACGGCCTCATTCTCTACAGGGGACACTTTTACTTGTCGGCGACTTCTCCGTTGATCGCCGACATTCTTGCAGCCGTCCACGGCTGCACTCTCGAAGGAGTCCACAAGATCATTCAGCGTTTGTGCACTGAGTTCTTCTGGCCGGGACTCAAGCGAAGTGTTCAGTCTCACATTGCAGCATGCATCATCTGCCAGTGCAGCAAGACAGAGTCTCTCGCTCCAGCCGGTCTACTACAGCCTTTCCTAGTGCCGACACAGATATGGACCGATATCTCCATGGATTTCATCGTTCGACTGCCTTCTTACTGAGACTACTCTGTCATTTTCGTGGTGGTTGATCGCTTCTCCAAGGGGGCCCATTTCATTGCTATGAGCCGCCCCATCACAGGACCCGTCATGGCCGTGTATTCTTCGATCGAGTGTTTCGTCACCACGGGGTACTAGAGAGCATCGTTTCTGTCAGAGACAATGTTTTCACATCTCAGTTTTGGCAGGAGTTGTTTGACCTTTGTGGCACGAAGCTGACACTCTCTTCAGCCTATCATCCACAGTCAGACGGTCAGACCGAGGTGGTCAACAGGACTCTTGATATGTACTTGCGTTGCCTCACGGGGGACCGCCCAAAGGACTAGGCCCACTGGTTGCCATGTGTGGAGTATTGTTACAATACTTCCTACCACACCGCCCTCCAGATCACTCCTTTCCACCTCATATATGGCTGAGATCCTCCCCGCCTCCTCACTTATGTTGCTGGCTCGGTTTGCTCTACCGCCGTCGACACCGAGCTCCGCACGCGTGACGCGGTCTTACACCTCGCCCAGGACCGTCAACTTCAGGCCCAAACACGGATGGAGACCACCTCCAACAACATTCACCGCGAGTTATTCTTTGCCCCCGGGGATTGGGTTTGACTCAAACGCTGACCCTACCGTCAGGCTACCGTCTCTAAGGGAGCATACCAGAAGCTGGGACCAAATTCTTTGGACCCTTCAAGATTCTTCACCGCATCGGGGACGTGGCTTACCGTCTCCGGCTCGACGACGACGCATAGATCCACAACGTATTTTACGTGTCTCAGTCGAAGTCGTTCGTGGGGGACCCTCCCGCAGCACCCTTGGTCCCTTTGCGTCCACCACCATAGGACAAACTTGAGGACAAGCTTGATGTCGAGCAGGGCAGAGATGTTACGGATCCTCGTTGGGGGATCACCTACAAGCGTCGTGAATCACAGACAGAACTATTTATGGTTGTGTGGGAGAAGGAAATGGTAAGCAAGAAGTAATTTCAAAACTCTATCACTCTCTCTTATTTCTCTATCTTTCTCTCTTCGTTTCTCTCGTTATTTCCATTGCCGAACCCTAGCCTCCCCGATACCGCTCGCGACACTCTCCGTTGAACCCGATGCCGCTCCTCTCCCGTTCAGCCGTGTGGACCGCATCTTCCTCTCCTCGCCATTGCTCCCAAAGGATCGAAGAAGGGATCCTCCTCCCTCCTCCGGGACTTCCCCTACAAAGGCCGTTCACTCGCTCGCAATCTCGGGACCGTAACAGTATACTGCTGAGATTATGTACTGCTGGAAAACCATATGATGTTTGAATCTTCACACTCTTCTGCTGAGCTTATATCATTCAATAAAACTTATTCTGAAGTTACATATTCAGTTGCCCACTCATGCTTGTGTCAATTGTTTGTTGTTTGTTTAATGTTGTAAAATTATTCATTTTTAATGCTTTATTTTGGAAAATCACAAGTAAAAGCTTTGTAATATTTTAAGCTAAATAGGGAGAGATTGTTGAGAAAAAACTCTTTTGATTTAACTTAATAAATTATATTTTAAGTGATTTTACAACTTAGGATTATTACTTATGTTGTAGATGAGGGTAATATGTTATAGATGTCATAGGAAGTCAGTAGAGTCAAGGGCATGAGAAATGCACACTGAGATAAAGAGGAAAATCAAGACAAGTAAACATGCGTCGACTACAAGTCAGCGTACCATCGGCTGAAAGTCGACTGGAAGTCAGAGCAACAAGAAAAGATCAGTCGACACTACTTCAGGGCAGAAGTCGACGTATGCGTCAATAGGATATCGACACAACATCGACTATAAAATTGAGTCGACGTGGTTTCATTCTAAAGGAAGTTATCGACGTAACTTCTACATGAAGTCGACATAGCGTCGAGTACATCCCAGAATGAAAATTCCAGAGAATTTGTCCAGGCTTATTCCAAATAATAGTTTATGGAACTATTTCAAATATTTCTGACCGTTGGAAGGAGGATTAAAGGAAATAATTCTCCATCAGATTCAGATGAGTATTTATAGAAAATTTTGAAGAAGATGTCGAGATTTATTGAAGCAAATTTAAAAGAATATATTATTATTCATTCTTAAGAAAATTGCTATGAAGGGGACAATTCAAAATTACTAAGGAGTAATATACTCATATGAAGAAGAAGTTGACAACAAAAAAATATACAATATACACAACATATACAATACAAATTCGAGAACTCTTGATCATCATCATCTTCTTCATTCTCTCTGTTGCTACAACTTGAGATTCTGAAAGAACAATCAGAGATTTTTTGGATCCAAGGCTTATAACCCCCACAATTTCTCTTCTAGCAAGGGTTCATCATATCAAAGAGATCTAGTACACTTAGTGTTAACAATCCTCAGATTTCTGCTGAGGGAGGAGTAAGCATTGAAGACTTCACTCTTCATCTCTTCTATCTTTTCTCTTGTCTTCTTGTACTGATTGAGTAAAGAGTTTTTAGAATCACTCTTCAAAAGATTTAGTTTGTGGTTCTGAGAGTCTCCTTAACAAAAACTCAGTTTGTGTTGGTTCAAGATGTTATTATCAAAAGATTGTGTCTTTGTTTCTGAGAGTCTGCTTATTAAAATACTCAGACACTGAGATAATGTATTCCTACCAAAGTGGTAGAAGAGTTGATGTACCCAGATTTTGGGGAATCACTATAGCTTTTGTGTTCTTTGTGCTTGGTGTTCTATAATTTTGGGGAATTACTGTGTTTTTATTTACTGCAGTATATTTCTGGTTAATTGTTTGTGAATGCAAAATTTGACCCAAGTATAAAAACAGTGACTTGTTCTAAACCAATCTTTTAAATCTATATTCACCAATCTCTAGAGAATTCTCAGAGGATGTACACACAACTGTTCACACTTTCACCCCTCCTGGGACACTGGATCAGGTTTTGATCGTAGCCATTCCCAGTATTCTTCTTTTTAATACATGAAGGTGAACAAAAACAATGAAACAAAGGAATATGAATTTGTAAAGCCAATACAAATTGTTGTGATAAGGCTAAAGATGTTTATGATATAGTTTAAAATTCTTTTTGTACCTTTCACATTTTCTCTTACTAGTTACTTTTTTACTTCAAAGACCTTGGATCTTTTCACACAATTATGCTGCGAAAGGAGGTATCCATATGTGAGGCTCGATGGCACAACATCTATAGGGAAAAGGCAAAAGCTGGTCAACCGTTTTAATGATCATACAAAGGTTCTTTCTAATCTATTTTTTTTTCATATGTACTCGATTATTATTATATTCCTCAAGTTTTGTTGACCAAAGAGTGGAGATACACATTTGCAGAATGAGTTTGTGTTTCTTCTTAGTAGCAAGGCTGGTGGTTGTGGGCTTAATTTGGTTGGAGGAAATCGTTTGGTACTCTTTGATCCCGATTGGAATCCCGCCAATGATAAGCAGGTTAATATGAATTTAAGAATGAGTAAATGTCTGTTGGTTCTTGGTTATAATTTCACAAGTTTTAAATATGTGATTGATCTTGTTTGTGACAAAGGCTGCAGCTAGAGTTTGGAGGGATGGCCAAAAGAAGAGAGTATACATATATAGATTCTTGAGTAGAGGGAGCATTGAAGAAAAGGTTAATGATGAATAATTGTATATGAATTTTAGTTATGGATAGGATGATTTGATGATTTCAAGGATGTAAACAACTTGTATTATTTCTGTTTAACTGCGTTTGACTTTGAGATATCTTATTTAGGTCTACCAGCGGCAAATGTCAAAAGAAGGGCTTCAAAAAGTTATTCAGCAGGAGCAAGGGGGGAGTGAGATGCCTCATGTATGAGAGCTTATTGCATTTAATTTCCATTACTTTTGTTGCCAATGCAAAGTTCAGAGCGTATATAGTTTCAGGGGAATTTTCTTTCAACAGAAGATTTACGCGATCTCTTCAAGCTCCATGATGAGGCCAAGTAATTCCTTTGTCTTCTCTCACGTTCTTACTGCTCATGTGCTACATTAATATACATAAATTAGTTCATGGAGCATGTGTAAGCTCTAGAGTTTTTCCCCATTATGTTCTACCTTGGATCAAAGAGAGGTGCTTGCTTTACTTCCGGTACCGTCGAAGCTGAAACTGTCGAAGTTAAAACTGTTGACACCTGAGCAGTGTGCTTCCTCATTAATCTTCACGCCTGTTTATGTTTCTGCTCGCAAATGATTCCATTCAATGCCTTTGACATCTTTGAGCTCAACTCTGCTGCAATTTCCTTCGCTGGTTCTGCTATTGAGATATCTCCCCCTCTTTGACGTTTCTGGTTACTACGACTCATGTCACTCATCTCTTCCGTTGCTACTTCATCTTCCCTCCTACGATACTGTTGCGACTCTTCTTATGGTTTCATTTCCATGATTGCAATGATCCTCAAGTCAATTCTATTGCGGATCGTTTTACTTGTTCCATTTATCACCGCCACTACCTGTGTAATTCTGCTACTAATTGCTGTCATCATTCATTCTCCGGCTCTGGGAGACTTCCACCAATGTTAACTAGCATTACTGCCACATGGTCACCTTGCCACCACCAAAGTTAATCCAAGTATGATCCTCTTCGTGTTGTCATCATGATTTTACTATGATTTCTTTGTGATTCCTTTGTGACTTTTTATGCCTGCATAGCAGTTGATGGTAATCTTAGTTTGAAGCGATAATTAGTGTGTGCGCTATAATGTATGATTGTCGTTTGTTGTGTGCTAGTGTATTCTTGGCCTTGTTCAGTTGTTGTGTGATCTTGTACTTGGATCATGGACGACATGACAAAATGATAGATGTCTTCTATTGCTAGAGGAAAAAGGATGCGTGATGGCGAAGGAGGAGGTTGCGGAGGTCACTACTGCTTTGGTGATCGTACAAGTTACCAACATAAGAAGCTGGTATACTTTGGTAGTGACTGTCGACACCAGCTACCTCTATTGAATTTCAGATTCAACATGGTCGTAGCAGTTATATCTAATGTAAGTTAGCAGGAATATGATAAGCTGATAAGGATTATTAGAGATTCTACCGTTAGTTTCTCAGATTTTTAATCCTATTGCTTGCATGGTCAGTGGGACACCTTGGACAATCTATTAAGGTGTTTCCGATCATATGACTGACTCCTTTGATAATATAATTTATCAGAGTATTAGCCTTCTACTACTCATCCTTCTGTGATGGGAGTTAGTGTACATACACAACCATTTTTTGGTGTTGGTACACGTTGAATTATTCCAAGCATCTCTCTATAGAATGTTTATTATATTCATGGTTTCGTCTTTCACCTCGATGTCTGTTAGTTAGATTACCAATGACTTGAACTATTATGTAATATTCTTTTGTGATAGTTTTGTCTTGCAAAACTATATTACTAGGCCTACGGTTGAGAGGGATAGTGTGATCAGTTATTTATGTGTTGGATGATGCCTCAATTGCATTCTCATCCATCCCTCCTTTTTTAGAAAATCCATCCCAACATGTTTTTATTTAATTTAGAGCGTGGTCCAGGCATTTTGCAAATCATCGTAGACTACACATTGTTCGCTGTAATAGTCAAATGTCCTTATGAATTAGTTGATCTATTGTGTGGGGAGCATGCCCTAAATATTCCTTGTTTGAGTTTAATTACTATTGTATAGCTTGGATAGCATTTTGTTATTAGTATATACTTTGAAATATTATGATATGTCAGGTACATTTTCTTTTTTGTAATCAATGTAGATTGTACTCCTCTATGATAATAAAGAGACATCCCTCTCTAGTTAGAGCAAGAAATGCAATATACTTCACATGATATCATAACAATGGTCTAGGGCCGACTAGGTCTCTCCTCTCTTGCTTCATCACTCCTTGGTCATGCACAACTTTCCCTTCCAGCGCCTTGATTTTCATGGTCGTCTTCCATGGTCGTGCGACCCAGCAACACATAAGCTAAAGGCAGGTGACTTTCCCTTCGAACACCTTTGTTTGCACGATCGTCTACCCTGACACTGTTGTTGGTGTGAACTGCAACTTCTGGCAGTGTCTCACCGACACTTCTAGCGTGAGCGAAAGGAGCAACAACTTCTGCCCATATCTCACCAATGCTGCTTCATGGTGCTTCTGGAGTGAGCAACAACTACTCACCTGTCTACCATTGATGGACATATATCTTCCATCTGTACATATAACTTTCAGATTGATCTGCAACATTAGCCGCAGGCTCTATCTATCAGGTTTGGATTTCACCCACTATATCGTTTGTCGTGTACTCGTGTACCTGATCCGCTTGCCTGATCTCTGCCTGCTTGGCTGCATTCATATCCAGATCTGTTGCTCCATCTGATGGCTAAACCGCCATCGTTTACCGACAATGTTAGTTCCCAGCTATAGGTGACATCCACAAATTTTATGTGACCAATTTTCTTACATGATCTCGTTCTTTTCGGATATACATCACATCTTAAGGATGCCTTCTGACGTGTATAATTTTTACCTGTTTTCAACCCTGTTTTTCTTATCAATTCCATCCATGTGTGTATTCTTTATGCTTGGTTTTAGCTTCTATTTCATGTATATAGTATTTCTGGACTGCATGGCTGAGTTATTTTTGTTGGAGTGGACTTTTCGTACAATTCTGGGTGTTAATTCAATCTCACGCACGCCCGTCCAGAATTTCCGTGCGTGTGCTCCTCCTTTTCCCTTGAACTGTACGAGTCTTGTCAATTTGACTATCGACGTGTCAACTTGACTGTTGGTTTCTCGACTAGATGTCAGGCATGCGAAATTTTCGCATGCCCGTGTGCGCACGTGCAATTGCGCGTGTGTCGACATTTTTGTTTTTCTAATCCAGTTTTGGGGGATCCAAATTTGCGTGTGCGCCATTTACACACGTGTGTGCACGTGTGTGAAAATTTGCATGCACACTTTGGCACCTAGCAAAATCTCTTAACATTGACTTTCTACACACACGTGCACTTTGCGCCGCACGTTCGTGCACGCTGTTTTCTTTAAATATGCTAATCACGATTTTAGACGGAAGGGACCGCAAGGGAAGCTCCGTTCTTGCTCGTTTTTCATCTCCAAGACCAGAGTTTCATCCCTAGGTCTCTAACAACCCTAGGTGATGCAACCCGCGACACATTTATTTTTATTTGTACCTGTTTTATTTGTGTAGCGCATGCTGTGACGCATTTGGTTTTATTTGGTTGTGTTGAGTTTTACGCGCATGATATTAGCGCTTTTGTGTGATTTTGTATCACGCAATTTGTTCGCGCAAATTTTTTTGGCTCGTTGGTGTGATCGACCAACGTGACCCTAAATGCATAGGTCCGATAGTTTAGGGGTAGATTAGTTTAGTGCAAGCTTAGGTATTTAACAAATTTTATTTAACATTTCAGTTACAAAATCAGCCACCCTTGAGTGGCCCATTTATTTAACTTCCTTTTACCCTTTTGAATGAGCCCAACCAGCCCACTCCCCAATAGTCTGCCAATAGCATGCGTTAACCTTAAATTTCGGCTATAAAAGAAAACCCTCCTCCCTCTTATGACTCGGCTGGGAAATGAAATTGAACAAACCGAATTTAGGTTTTGTTCGATTTCCCCCCAGCGCTGCCTACTGATTCCCGATTCCGCCTCTTCCTATCAACGACAGAGCTCTGCCGGACCTTCGACTCCTCCGGCGCTGCTCCTTGCCCCCGTCGACCGACGCCGGAGCCCTCCAGCAACCCGTCGGTGGGTCCGCTGCCTCCAACCACAGTTTTCCCGCGCCTCCTGCTTGACGTAAACCACTGGGGAAGCTCTGTCGGCCTCCGTTCTGCATGTCTGAGCCTCCCTAGACTCCGACGGCCCCCACTTTCTCCGCCCTCCAGCACATCCAGTGAGCTGCCGGTGTCATCCTCCTGGCAGTCTGCCGGGTCCTTTGTTCTTGAACTCGCCATCTAGTCGTGAGCTTCCATCTGAGTTTCAGTCGACTTCCAGCGAGTCTTCCCTGCCAGCGTCCAGTACCCCCTACCACCTCCAGGCAGCTCCGATCTCATCGTTGCTAATCCCCCATGGTATACCTCGCCATTCTCCTAACTCAATCCTTCAGTTACATTTTATGCCTAGAAGTTTAAATGAATAGTTATTATTATGAGCTTGCCCTAGTTAATTCCACCTCCTGAATATCGTTCATTTTATATCGTGCTATTGACTCCACTTATTTGCTATGCCTGTGGATTTAGTATTTGTGACGTTTTTACGATCGTGTGGTAGTCTTGCGTTCGCGAGCGACGCTTAAGTCGTTTTTATTCGTTCAAAATAGCACGCGAAATACCTTCGCGCCACATTTATTTTAAATAGGTCGCATTTATTATATTTCAAAACTACACCCCTACCTTGGATCACATCACTAGGGGACCTCTTCTCCCCTTTCCCCAAGTGCTTCTAATGAAGGTGAAACACCGACGACGTCCCAGTGGAGCTCTTCGAGTCTAGAGCCATAAGCGTTGGAGGCAGCAGTTGAAGAGAGAAGACCTGTAGGAAGGAGGTGACAGCTCAGACCGCATAGCGAGGACACAACCTACATTGAGAAGGAAGGGTGAGAACTTTTTTTCGGATCCAAGGCAGAGAGACTCTCGCTCCTCCCGTGCTTAGTGAGTGGTAAATGTGTTCTTTATTTCAGTTCTTTGAAAGCCTTGTTATTATTTTGTGACATAGCTAAAACATCCATACACTAGGACCAATGGTTGTGAATGTTTATAGCTATGTTTTCATTTGTGGATTGTGGTTGTAAGAACCCTGATTTATATTTCCTATATAGCTTGCGTAGTTCACTCCTATTTTATATTCAAGCTTCTTTGAGGTATTGCTGCGAGAAGAGTGTCGAGTTGATTATATTTGTGGTAAGTTTGATTGGTGTTGGCCTAGCAATTGCCGGGTGTAATCTTGGCATTGTGAAGCTCTCTGTGATGTAGTGATTGCGATCTGCACAACTTTCTAGTGAGCGTTTGTTGTGAAGCGGTGCTTGCGACCCACACAAGCTTTTGAGATTGAGAGACGGTGAAGGCGACCCACACCCATAGATTAGGATTTTCTTTTATTGTTATTTTCAGTTGAAAATCCCCAAAAGAACGTTTTAACTTTTTTATAGTTAATAATTCGAAGAACGAATCCAAACATCCATATTCCTCGAGGGATTCGATATTAGAGGATTACTTTTCCTAGTTTATTACTTAACAACGATCGACACACTACCGTGCAAACCGTAGTTTTGCTCCCGTCTATAGCAGGGTGTAGAAATCACGCATCACCTTCCTCTTCACATTTCAGCACCTCTCATTCCTCCAGTTGACAGTGCAATATGCCACGACCTAAAGTCTGCCACAATTTAAATCTTTATTCTGAGTAGTTTTCACAATTAAATAACATAACAGTTTTAATGTGAAAAGTACAATAATGGTACCAGGTGAAAACATAGAATAACTTTTTATTCATTAAAGATAATTTATAGGCAAAATTATCAAATTGGTCCCTAAACTTTGAGACCTTTTTCAAATCAGTCCGTAAACTTTCAAATGATTCAAATAGGTCCCTAAACTATTAAAACAAGTTCAAAGTAATCTCAAATTGGTCCCTATGATGGTAGGCTTCTTGTACTGGTTTTAATAGTTTAGGGACCTATTTGAAACATTTGAAGGTTTAGGGACTCATTTGAAAAAGTTCCCAAAGTTTAGGGACCAATTTGATAATTTTGCCCAATTTATATCATGTCCATCCAGAGTACATGGAAAATAACTATCACACTAGGACACACACACACACATATAAATACAGACCGGAGCAAATCTAAAACACACAAAAACAAATTCTACCTTGTGGGTGAACCACACCTTCCCTTAGCTTTCGATCTGCCTCCGTAGGTATCCCCCTAGCATGCCCTGGTACGCCGGTGGTCTGATCCTAAAAAAATAAATCGACAACCAGTTAATTTAGAAAACTAAGTGAGTTCTTTACCTCTTCAACCGCTCTACAGACAAACACGAAGAGTCAGCATCAATATACTGTCATATTATATTTTTTTATATGAACATGTATAGTAGAACAATAAGTAAAGTAAGTTGGTATACTGTCATATTATCTTACATTGAGGTAATACAACAAAAACAAATGATTTCTGGTATCAAATTCTTATTTTTTTCATTCTTATTCATTTCTATATTCAATTCAAGATTTTCATATCGTAATTCGTTTTTTCGAAATACTGATGGTTGATTTCAATTTTCTCAAACATTTGGGTATGTTGCATCAATGTACGCTCTAGTGCGCTCAAATATGCTGCAGGATTCCACACCTCCTAGATTACACAGTTCAATATCAAATTCTATAGGAGTTCTACCCCCCTACGAGGTGTAAGAGTTCTATCCCCCTTACGAGGTGTATGAGTTATACCCCCTACGAGGCTGATCTTTAGCATTTCTATGCGTCGACGCACTCTCAATTTCTTATTTTTTCATTTTCAATTCAAATTCGTTTTAAGATATGAGATAATTTTATAAATTTTTTCCCAGAATTTCTTTCGCTTGCTAATCCATATTTAGCCTTTTAGCGATTTCATATTTCAGTGATTTCAAATCTTCGAATTTCTTCAATTCAATTCATATTCAGTGTCCATGCAAGGAAGTAGCTCAGAGTAAAATAAGTCTACTTGTTCATAATTCAAAATACTTCAAATATACGTAATCTGCAAGGACTCACCATAGCTTTTCCTTTGCCCTTGTCCTTCATAGGGTTCTCGTCCCGTCTATCATCAGATGTCATTCTTTACAGCATCAAGTAAATCATTTACTTTAGGGTTGCGCCGTTAAATAGCTACGAGCGGATTCCTAAGACGGCCACAACTACGACTAATAAGAGTTGTTTAGGGGAAGACTAACTTAGGTTACTCAAAAGAAAGCAACTTTCAGCCACTCAAATCAGATTTCAGCCACTATGTAATCAACAGGAGCCAAAAAAGGGAACTAACAACAGTCAACAAGTGACATAACAGGTGGTCCACAACAACAACACAAGTGGCAGCCAATTCCAATCCTCAACAGCATAAAATTCAAATGGCAGCAACCAACATAATTCAACAAGGGGCAACATCAAGAGCCAACACAGCAGCAGGCCAGCCCAAGCAAAAGCAGCCAGCAACATCTCTCAAAAGCCCACAATAGCCAACAATAGAAGCCCAATTCGAAGGCAACAAGGCAGCCAACGACAGTTCTCAAAGCTATCAACAACATCTCAAAATGCAGCCAGTGATTTTCCCCAAAATTCCATGCAAAATCAAGGCCAAATCAACTAACAACAAATCAGGGCAGCCATAATAAGATGGGAAAGAACATACTCAGAAATTCCATAAAGAAGATGGAAAAGAAGGATTAGAGAGGGGAGAGGGAGAGTAATACAAAATAAAGCCCAAATCAGAAAAGCCCCCTGTCAGAAACCCTAGCCGACCAGCCATATGCTACAACTTTCTGCATAAAGTCTGATTTCAGCAATTAAAAGACACGAGAGGGAAGCAAGAAGCTCACAGTGGAGGTGTTTCAGCCCAAAGCTGTCGGCCAACACAGCAAAAGTCCAACTAGGCAACAGGTTATTCAATCTCTCCCATAACTGACGTTCAAAGGAGCTGGAAGGAGAGATGCCGCCGAACCCTAGCGTCTCTCCAAGAGCTCCAGGAAATGGAATATCAAGTATTGGGATAAGGAGAGCTGCATAGGGGAATTAAATCAGTCCACCACCTCTCCAAATGACTTCACAGTTTGAACTAAGCATAGTATTAAGATGAGTAATTATCATCTAGTAGCCGGCTAGTTTGAACTAGGGCCCAAGTCAATCAAGTAGCCAACATCCATCAAAATGAATCCAATCCATCCCCCATCAATAAATATTTCAATAACGAAAATTGAAAACCAAAACGAAACGAACGTCACAAAATCATCTAAATTGTGAACTTCAAAACTAAATTGCGTGATGGCGAATCGACACTAAATTCTGTTTTCATCATTGGGGAATTAATTTCTTCAAAATATGTAAGTATTTAATATACAAGATCAGGTTCGGGTCTTATGCAATCAAGATAAAGGAGAAGTCTGGCTTGAAAAAGACGTCATCGTCATTGGTGGCTACTTAACAGTGTTGACCCCTCCATAGACAACACCATGGCGTGCTTCTAGATCACGAAGGAGATATTAAATCACATTGCTGATATTTAATCCCTAAAGAAAAATTCATCTTGTATATTTCAATCGCCAATGATTGAGATCTCTCTGGTTAGAGGATTGGTCCTCTTTTACACATCACTACTTAATCTTCAAAGGACTATGTGATGCACTAAATATGTATCACCTCTTAACCATTGATCGGACAATTCTGCACAAAAAATGGATGATATGGTACTTGTTCTCTTTTTGTCTATATTACCACCATCCCACGACCCCATAAAAAAACAGATTTTCACCTCTAATCCTCTTCCAAGTTTGGCTAAATTTTATGCCATATTGACACTCCTGTTTTGTACTAGCTTCAATATGGGCTCTTAGGGTTGTGACATAACGAGCGAACCCTTGGTCTATTGGGTTAATAACCAGAATCGGGTTGGCATCAGATCCTGCTTGTCATTTTGGATTGAGGACCGTGAGCCGAATGATGACGCTTTCTATGTCATGTTTGCACTGTACGGGCGAGATGATGTTGAGGCATTGGAGGGTGTGTCTCCTCGCTACCTCGCCGATCGGGGCTCGCGGTCCGTGTTGCGGTCTGTCTATCTCTTCCACCGAACGTCAAGGGCTAACTTGGAGTTAAGCAAGTAGCTCGCTAAGTTGGAGGAGGCTCGTGTAGCGATAGAGGAACAATCTACGAAGGTTGGGGCAAAGACCTGGTATTGTCTCCTTTATTCGCACTGCCGATGCGAGCTCCTATTTACGTGGTTCCAACCCGCAGGTGGTTTGCAGGAATGTTAGATACTTGCCACTGAAATTGTGTCAAAGGCAAAGCAGGTTCTCGCAGACTACCGAAAGCATCTTGAGGAGGCCCACGTTCGTTTACTCGAGGCCAAGTCCAGGCCTTCTGTCAGCGAGATAGACGAGGCGCAGCTCGTGTCGCTTCGTAAGACGATATCAGTGTCGACTGGCGGGTGATTTTTGGTCGACTTCAAAAAAATCATTGGTTGGTCCCAGAGTGGGCGACCGTGACCGTGATCGTGTGGGATGCCCTTACTATGATCTTCCCTGAGAGTGGCTCTTCATCCTCTTCTAAATCAAGTGATTTTTCCTCCTATAGTGGATCTACGTCCTGTAGCAGCTGCGCGCAGAGCAGGTCATTGCCGATATCAGGCATGTGAGTAGTGGTTGCGGGTTCCTTTTTGTTGCTTCCTTTTGTTGTGGGGCCAATAGCGAAAAGGAATGTTCTTTTAAACTGTAATTTTGTGAAACAAGAAAGAAGGATTTTTCTGTTTTATTTTTGGGTTACCCTTGTATGGTATTGATCACGCTCAGGCTCTTAGGCTCGTTTGTCGAACTCGTGTAGGCTCCTAAGCTCGTTGTACTAAATTCGCATAGGCTCCTAGGCTCGTTGTGCTAAACTTGCGTAGGCTCTTTGGCGCGTTGTGCTAAACTCGTGTAAGCTCCTGGGCTTGTTGTGCTAAATTCGCTTAAGATCCTAGGTTCGTTTGTTTGAACTCGCGTACGAGGTTCTTCTGTGATAATTCCGTTATTCATTTATTTGGAGTAAACAATTCGAGCTTGAAATGTTCCGTTATTGGCAAAATAAAATGACAAGATGTTGAAGCGAGATTTTTTCATGACGTCGGTCTTAGATAGATAAAGTCGATACACACTGGTCATTCACACGGAGGGAGAGCTCAACTGAAGGAGGTGAATAGACAAGTTGTTTCCACAGACCTCGCCTCAACGGATCCCTCTTATGATATCATTCCACCTAATTTATGGCCAGCAAGTAATCGTCGAAAGGGTACGAGCACCCGAGGGGCAAGCAATCAATGTGTAAAGGGGGGAGCTGATCTCGACCGATAATGCAGTGACTTGAATTTAGTGACATGCACCTTGGGGTGTCGGCCATTCGAGCAGAAAGCGCTTTTCAGGAGATAGCGGGGTTCACGTTCATCTAGGAAAGGATTCAGAGGTGTGTCATCACGGTGCGGGAGATGATGTTGTACCAGCCAGGGATAAACAACAAACATTTAAGGTGGGAGTTGATCTCGTTCAATAATGCAGATGCTTTCATTTAGTCATGTCGCTCGGGGACTGGTGGTCACTTCACATGACCGTGACTTGAATTCGGAAGATAAAATAGTTTCTCTCAGCGGAGGTGCCATAAATACATGGTTTGGGGTCTCCTTGACGAAAATCATCTCAGCGACGGGCTCTTGGCTGTTAGGAAGAGGTGCCCAGGGAGATTACGAACATGATGCAAGGTGAACTCGCGGAGAACAAGTCCTTACCCCGGTGTGTCAACCATAGGTAGAGAAAGTAGCCGGGATATGGTTTCGTGTCACTTCCCCGCCACTTGGACTCGATCTAGATTCCAACTCCCCTCCTGACGTAGTAAAGGGTGAGCAACCTCGCCCTTAGGTAGCTTGCCTGCAACGCCAATATAATAACGTGTGCCGAACGCCGCGATCTCCCACCGGGGCACGTCATTGCGGCGTTCGTGACGGGGTTGTCGCGCTTCTACGAGATGCTGCGACTTGTCTCTCGTCCACTGTTGTGCTCCATGACGCTTTTCCGAAAGTGTTTTTGTTTTTGACCTAGGTCCACGCTCACAACACCAAATTGTTGGAGTCGAGATCTCGTCTCACTATGTTTGGACCGAAAGTATGGCTGAAGGTAACTATCTCTCAGTTAGGCAAGCACACTAACAGACAGAGAATGATCGAGGACTCGTGCTGCTCACAAATACAATCCACGTGTCATGACGTGGAGGTTTCACCGCTGATCCGACATTGTATAGGAACTCCAGCTCTGGATGCAATGTCGAGGTGGGTTCGGGGAAGAGGCCGGTGGGCTCGAAGTTAGTCGACGAGTAAATTTGGGGGTTTCAATTGCCTCCCTCTTCCATGTACCGTGAAGCTGTATTTATAGGCACCTGAGTTTTGGGGGAATGCCCTGATGTTGGTGGGTGAGCCCGACCTTCAACAGATCTGATCAGGTCGCTTGGCAAGTCGATCTAAGGTCGATTGAGTTTTTGCTAGCTTAAGGAAAACCGCTAGCGAGCTGTCGGGGTTGGTCGTGCGAGCTCCGACGCATTCCCTACGAGTTGAGCGGGATCTCCACGCCATTGTTTTGGGATCGACGATCTACTCTTCTGGGCCCACAACGTACTCATCGAGTATGGGTTCTACATTAATTAAAAAAGCAAAACTATAAAACTAATATCAAGCTCAATAAATCTATGAATTTAGGAAGAATCAGAAAGACCTAATAGTTTGAGGTCATTCTTGTACAAGTCCTACATTTTATTTATGTATTTTATTCACAATCAAAAATTGAGCAAACAACATCCACACTCAAGCCTTTATCCCACTAAAGTAGGGTCGGCTATATGGATTCTGTCTCCATTGTGCTTTATCTTTTGTCATAATCTCACTAATGCCTAAGCACATCATGTCTTTCCTCATAGTTTCATTCCAAGTCTTTATTGGTCTACCCCTCCCTCGTTTAACATTTCTAGTGACTGACGCAGGACGAAACTATAGACGGCGGGAAACCTGCGACCTAACTCTACATGTTATTCAAATCCGACGGTTAGATCACAATTGAATAATAAATAAAACATCTCACGCAAAATAAATCCATGACAAGACAGAATATTTTTATTAGGGCAAAAGCAAGCTTAGGCTTTCCTCCGCGTGGAGGGCCAAAACAAGAGCGCGCAACGAATGAATCCTTCCTGCAGTTAGAAGTTAGTACATGAGCAAATAACTATAACAAACTGAAATACCAAACAAACATGTAATAATCACACCATATTCATGTCTTACAACCAAATACCAATACAAATACATCACACAAATAAAAGAGATCTGAACGTTGGAGGGCTTGGAGAAGGGTTCCGGCGATGGGGAGGCCGGGACGGGTAAGGGGGATGGCTGGTTGGTGTTGCGAGGCCTGCATCGGGGGATTGGCGGGCTGGATCTGGGCTGGATTGCCCGGATCAGAGCAGATCTGACAGTGGGTGGCTGTTTGGAGGTGGTTCCGCGTGATGGGGGAGTGAGGGCAGCAAAAGGAAAGGGCGGGGTGGCTGGATCTGGGCTGGAATGCCCAGATCTGGACTGGTTTGGGGCTGAAAACAACCAGGCGGATGTTGGACAGAGATAGAGAGGGTGTGGGTGGGATGGGGTTGGGCAGAGGGAGGGCGGTGTCTCACTGGTGGGCAGCTGGAGGGGCAGAGGAGGCTGGGGAGCCTGTTGGTAGGCGACAGGAGGGGTGGAGGCGGCTGGACAGGCGGATGGAGGGGGTCCACGGAGTCGGCACCGGGGACAAGATCACTGAAATGAAGAAAGAAGACTCCAAACATTCAGCAATCAGAAATGACGGCAACCCTAAACCATCTATTTATAAGAAATAAAAAATTAGGGCACCCGAAATCAACGACTATGATTGGTCGTTGGTTTCGGTGCCAAAACTACATGAAATAGAATCCAAAAAGTACAAAGCTATATATGAAATTGATTCGCAACGCGAATCCGGACGCATTCACGGAGTCGGATCGTCGATCTGGGTACGCCATATATGGTAAGTCTCCAAATCAGCCCCGAATGAGCCCAAAGCCGTCCTCGTCTCTGCTCCACATCAATTTTCCCGGCTTGAAAGAATTCATCTCCCGATGAATAGAGATCAAAATTCTCTTGCTGTTGCCAGGTAAAACTCGAAGGGCTCCACCGGAGGTCGTCCGAGTGTTGTCAATGGAAGAGTGTCCTCACCAATCAACTCCTCTGGATTGAAAAACTTCCATCTCCAATGAATGTAGTATTGGCGTAATATTTATTATTGGCGTATTATTCTATATGGACCTATTGTATATATATTAACCTTATTCCCCTTTGAGGAAGTATGAAGTATTATTTTTACTCTCATCTATTTTGGTATCAGAGGAGGTTTCCCGACCCTTAGCCCTAATCCCGACCCCATGCTTCGCCGACGCCGTTTCGCCTCTATTCCCCGCGCGATGTGAGGGCATCACGGCTCCCGACTGCTGCCGCCGTCCTCCTCCTGTTGCTGTTTTGTCGTTCGATCTTCTCCCGCTGGAATACCGCCCCGTCGCCGTTCTCCCGCTGGAATCCCGACCCGTCCGCCTGCTGCTGTTTTGCTGTTTCTCCCGCTGGACTCCTGCTGTTGGTGCTGTTCTCCCTCTGCTACAACATTGTTCTTGCTCCCGCCGGACTCCTGCTGTTGCTGCCGTTCTCCCTCTGCTGCAGCCATTGTTCGTCCTCTTTTCTTTTTCTTCGATTATTTGTTCCACCGCCGATTTGGTTGGTGTTTACCGCTCCTTCCCTCGCTTCTTTTCTTCTCATGACCTAGATCTGTGATCTACGGTCTTCCTTCCTTTTTTTGGGATGAGTTTTTTCTCTTATGTTTAAGGGTTTCTCTTCTTCCCATCCCATGGATTCCTCCCTCTTTGGTTCGAATGATGACTTTGCTCGGCGGATTACTACCACCCTCCTCAATGAAAAAAAACTTTATCGCTTGGTCCAACTCCGTGCGAGTCCATCTTGCCAGACGTGACAAGCTTGATTGGCTTGAACCTAGTGGTGTTCCCAAGCCTTCCGACGAAAAGGCTATCTGTCAGTGGCGCAGAGAAAATTTCAAGATTCTCGGATGGCTTCAGTGCTCTATGGAACCCCGAATTTATGAGCAGTT
Source organism: Platanthera guangdongensis (assembly GCA_039583875.1). Taxonomy (NCBI): domain Eukaryota; kingdom Viridiplantae; phylum Streptophyta; class Magnoliopsida; order Asparagales; family Orchidaceae; genus Platanthera; species Platanthera guangdongensis. Next base: position 29,986,359 of record CM077147.1, read on the forward strand.
CATGCGATTCAATTCAGTGCCGTCTCTTTGGGCTGCCTTGACGTGTACCTACGGTCACACACGCGTTGATACGCAGATTTATTCTGTCTTCCAAGAGATTTCTACTGCTCGTCAGGGGGACCGTTCTGTGCACAAGTACTTTACCTTTCTCTCAGGGAGATTCCAGGAGCTTTCTGACCTTGAGTCGCTCAGTGCTTTTCCACATCCAGAGGATCTTCTTGTTGCCAAGCGGCGACGGGAGAAGAGGGAGACCTATCAGTTCCTGATGGGCTTAAGGCCCGAGTTTGAGCAGATTAGGGTTCAGATTGTCAGCATGAACCCTCTTCCTGATATCTTGGATACTTATTCCATGGTAGAGGAGCATGAGCGTCGTGCCCGCCTAACTGCTGTTTTGCCCGTTCCAGCTTCTGTTCCTATTCCAGACCAAAGTGCCCTGGCTTCAGGTCGTCCTTTTTCTGCGCGCGGGGGGCGTACTTCTACCTCTAAGGGTCGCGGGGGTGGTCGTGGCGGCCCATTTGCCTCTGTTCAATGTCAGCACTGCCTCCGGATTGGTCATGAGAAGGCCCGATGCTGGCTGCTCTTCCCTCACCTACGCCAGCAGTCCCCTGCCACACGTGCTGCAGCCGCTACTTCTTCCAACTTTGGGGCCAACCTGATTCCAGTACCTCTTTCGCCGACTGGAGTCACCTTATGGCTCAAGTGCAGCAGCTCCAGTCTTAGCTTCAACTGCACTCTCCGTTTCAGACTCCGCACCAGCCTCTTCCTGCTTAGCCGCTTCCTGCCTCCTCGTCGACTTCAGCGTCTGCGTCAGGTACCCCGATGACCTTTCATGTCACTCAAGAGGGGTCCTCTTCTCCCTGGGTGATTGACTCTGGGGCCACTGATCACATGACTGGTGAGATACGCTTGTTCTCTTCTCTTGAGTCTCCGAGGTCCATCGGCAGGTTCGCCTTGCCGATGGCTCTGTGACCCCCATTCTTCACCGGGGCACAATTCCTCTGACTCCCTCCTCCTTGGGTTCAGTTCTTCATGTTCCCAAACTTGCTTTAAATTTTCTTTCTGTTAGTCAATTGACTCGTTCGTTGCACTGCGCAGTGACATTTTTTCCTTCTGGCTGTGTTTTTCAGGACCTGACCACGAGTAGGACTTTTGGCTACGGTCGTGAGCGCGACGGGCTATACCAGCTGGATCTTCCACCTCTTTTGCCCTGTCTCTCACCCTCATCCATCGCCGCTGCTACTACTTCACCTGCTTTTTGGCATGCTAGACTGGAGCATGCGAGTCCTCGGATCGTGTCGTCGCTTTTTCTGAGTGTCTCGTTTGAGAATTCTTTTCAGTGTGATGTGTCTCAGCTTAGTAAACATACTCGCACTACCTATCCTGTTTCTTTTTCTCGTAGTTTTGCACAGTTTGATATTATTCATTCAGGTGTTTGGGGACCTGCCCCGTTTGTTTCTTATGATGATTTTTTGTATTTTGTTACTTATATAGATGATTTTACTCGTTGGTGTTGAATCTATCTTATGCGTGCCAAATCTGATGTCTTTGATTTATATACCCAGTTTACTGATATGGCTACGATTCAGTTTTCCTCTCGTATTCGGGTCCATCGCTCCGATAACGGGGGAGAGTATACTTCTTCCTCTTTCACTGCTTTCCTTGCTACCCAAAGAACCCTTCATCAGTTCTCCTGTCCGTATACAACAGAACAGAACGGCGTGGCGGAACGCAAGAATCGTCATCTCTTGAATGTGACCCGGTCTCTTTTTTGTGGGTCTCATGTCCTCAAGTCGTTTTGGAGTGCCGCCCTTCTTACGGGGACCTTCTTGATCAACCGCCTGCCTTATCAGCCTTTAGCGGGTCGGATACCCCTTAGTCTTCTATCTCCCCACCGCCCTTTTTTCCTGTCCCTCTCCGGGTTTTTGGGTGTGTGTGTTTTGTCCAGGACCGTCGTCCGACTTGGACAAAGCTTGATGACAAAGCTATCCGGTGCTTATTTTTGGGGTATTCCTCCTCTTTCAAAGGCTATAAGTGTTTTGACCCCTCTTCTCGCAGGACTTTTCACTCCTTGGATGTTACGTTCTTTGAGAATGTCCCCTTCTATGGTACCTCCTCTGTCCCTGTTCCTTCTGCTCCTCCACAGCCGACTCCTGTTTCCCTTGCTCCGCTGCACGACTCTTTTCGTCTGCAGACATACACTCGTGGCCCACGCGGTCCCTCCCATGTCCACCCCATTCTTCGGGATCCACCGGTTATGCCCAGCTCACAGGACCTTGTGCCACATCCTCTGACAGATGATATTCTTCCCTCCTCTGACTTACCCATTGCACTTCGCAAGGGTAAGCGTTCTTGTGTTACTGACCATCCTGTGACAAGCTATGTGTCCTACCAACATCTTTCTCAGGATTACCGGGCTTTCCTTACGGCTACTGACCAGATCAGAGTTTCGAGTTCGATGACTGAGGCGTTCAAGCACCCAGCGTGGGTGACGGCCATGGAGGATGAGATGTCCACTCTACAGAAGGCGGGCACCTGGCGTTTGATCCCTCTTCCTGCTGATCGGAAAACTGTTGGCTGCCGTTGGGTTTACACTGTCAAGTATAATGCTGATGGTTCTCTTGACCGCTACAAGGCCCGTCTTGTCGCGAAGGGTTTCACTCAGACTCCTGAGGACTACGGCTTGACCTTTGCCCCGGTGGCCAAGTTATCTACTTTCCGTCTTCTTGTCTCTCTCGCTGCCCGCCATGGGTGACCTCTTCATCAGATGGACGTAAAGAATGTTTTCTCAATGACGACCTTGCTGAGGAAGTTTATATGGATCCACCCCCCGATTACGAGCTTCAGGAGAAGTATTTGGGCAGTGTTTGCCTTTTATAGAAGTCCTTGTATGGGCTGAAACAGTCTCCTCGTGCGTGGTTTGAGCGGTTTGGTACTGTTGTGCTTCAGAGTGGATTCACCAGGTGTCATGCCGACCACACATGCTTTGTTCGGACTGCTGCGGATGGACGTAGTCATTATTCTTGTCTATGTAGATGATATCATTCTTACCGGTGACGATAGCTAGGGAATACTTCAGATCAAGAGTGTTCTTCAGAAGGCATTTTGAAGTGAAAGATTTGGGTCATCTGAAGTACTTTTTCGGGATTGAGGTTGCCAAATATCAGCAGGGGATCTCTTTGTCTCAGCGCAAGTATACACTTGATCTCGTAAGTGATACTGGAATTCTTGGGTGCTCTCCCGTGTCTACACCCATGGATCTGAACCACCGTCTTCATGCCGAGTCCGACGATCCTCTCCCTGAACCAGGCAGATATCAGCGTCTTGTTGGTAGACTTATCTACTTGACCAACACTCGCCCTGACATTAGCTTTGCTGTGAGTGTGGTCAATCAGTTCATGCATACTCCCCGGACTTCTCACGTAGATGCAGCATTTCGGATCCTCTACTACTTGAAGGGTTCTCCTGGCTTAGGGATCTTCTATCGTTCATTTCTGGCCCTTGATCTTACTTGTTACACAAATTCTGACTATGCTGGTTCCCTTACTGATCGACGTTCTACCTCGGGAATGTGCACTTTCTATGACGACAATCTTATTTTCTGGAAGAGCAAGAAGCAGAATGTTGTCTCCCGCTCGTCTGCTGAGGCTGAGTACAGGGATTTGGCCCACGACGCTACTGAGCTCCTTTAGGTGCGTACCCTCTTGGCAGAGCTTGGCTCTCCTCTCTCTGGTTCTTCGACTCTTGTGTGCGATAACCAGTCTGCTCTCACGCTTGCCTCGGACTCAGTTCTGCACGAGCGGACTAAGCATATTGAGGTTGATATTCACTTTCTCAGGGAGCACATCCGTTCAGGGACACTTGAAGCGTCCTATGTTCCCTCCGCTGAGCAGATTGCCGATGTCTTCACCAAGGCGGTTGGACCTTCCAGACTTCTCTCTACATGTGGCAAGCTGGGCTTGCTTGACCTTTTCGCGCCAGCTTGAGGGGGAGTATTGGCGTGATATTTATTATTGGCGTATTATTCTATATGAGCCTATTGTATATATATTAACCTTATTCCCCTTTGAGGAAGTATGAAGTATTATTTTTCCTCTCATCTATTTTGCAGACGGTCATACTAAAGTTGAAGTTCAGGGCAAGTCGATCAAGCTTTGCTGGTAGCATCCAGGTGTCATTAATGAAGGGCCGTCCGCGCCAGAAAACCAGGTAGCGGCACACAAGACCGTCTGTAGAGGGGACGAACTCATGCGTAAAGTTCTCAGTGATAATCTCATCTTTCAACACAGTAATAGAAGGATCCGGTGGGGTCTGAGGTGCCAATGGTGGAACCGCTGGGGACAGGATCCTGGGTGAGTGGGGGTCAGAAATGGGCTGAGCACGGGGCAACGAACGTGGCGGCAAGGGCTCGGGGGTAGACTGTGGTGGGTGGTAAAAACGGTGGTAAAGGCTCGGGAGGGACGCCAAGATGTGGGCCCGAATACTCGTGAGGTGCAAAGTATGACATCAGGTCCTCGACATTGAACATAATATGGGTACCTATGCTCGCGGGGATGTCCAGCTCATAAGCATTTGTCCCGACGCGTCTCAGGATTGAGTAGGGACCCATTCGCCTAACGCTTAAGCTTTTAACAAGCCTCGCACGGAGCCTCACAACGCAGATTCTTACCATCACCTGCTTGCCTTCATGAAGTACCTGCACTTGCCAATGAACATCCGCATGTAATTTGCAAGATTTATTACCAATATAGATTATTCGTCAGACCGACTCATGACACACATGCAAACGATGAACAAACAACATAACAAACTCATGCAGAAGATGACTAAACGACTCAACAGATTCATGCAAATGATGTAAATGACACATGACCGACACAACGTACCTGCTACGGGAAAGTCTAATAATGACCGGGACGTCTCTAAAATGTGGTGGCCTGTCAGGGGGCTCCCTTGGTGGAGTGTAGAAAAACTCATCTCGTGTGTGACGAGTGCTCAGATGATCGTGAGAGACAACTATACTAAAATACGGGTTCGTAAAGAGCCAAATGTCTCTCAGGGAACGTGAAACATCAGGGGCTCACCAGGAGGTGTGTACGAAAAGTAATCACGGATAAGACGACCACCTGAGTGAAAGTCGTGTGCATCGACTAGAAGACGTGACTCTCGAGTGTGTTGCGTGTTCTCGAAAAGAAAGAGCTCGTTTGGTGGGTCAGCAGGCGGTGCGTCCCAAAACTCATCGATGGTGCAATGCGCCATAAGGTAGGCCCTCAAAATTTGTGTATGCTCAGGCGTACTCAAGGAAGACCCTACATACGTTATGCTCAACGCAAGATCAATTCTTCAGGGCAAGGCTATAGATGATTGCGAAAGAGACGCCAATAACTCAAAACGCATAGACAAGCGTCTCACCCGAGTCGCATCCTCACCAGGATGTGGCGGCTCATCAGGAGGCTCAACAAGGGGGTCATCGTAAAACTCGTCACTAGGGTCATGATCCTCCATGTGAGTACCATTGTGAGGGGTAGTGTCCCCGTGAATGAGTGATATACTCACTACGAGATCAACACCAGGCTCTGGGCGCTCAGTCATGATGTGACTCTGGGTAATGACAATGAGAGAGCGACACAGACCTACACCCAAGAATGGATCCGTGGGTGCGGTGTCAGGAAATGAGTCCGTAGTTGGGGTGCTAACTAACCCGGTGTATGACAGAAGAGGTGTGGGTGAGGGATACAACACTACAGACTCACTAGGTTGTTCATACTCGCTCTCAGTCGGGGTCTCTAGAGGCGGATCAGAAATAAGAGATAGGTCACTCAGTGGGCTAAGCACCTCACTGAGGCGAGAGTAATCCGCATCAGGTACCACTTCTGTCGTGGCTGACAGGATAGTGGTAGGCGTCGTGGTGACCTCAGTATGGAAGGGACTCGTACTGCGAAGGTCAGGGTGAGAATCCCATCGACCAGCTCTTGCAGATCTCAATGACTGTTCATAACGAAGGGCGAGCTGATATGTCTGCTCGACGGACTCCGAGCTATGATAAGCTACCTTAGTACGTATGTCAGACCGAAGTCCAGACCGAAATCTGGTCGTGGCCATTGTTGGGTTCTCTCGGAGATCGCTCCGCACAACTAACTCATCAAAGCGATCCCTGTACTCAGCGACAGACATGAATTCTTGCTGGAGGGAAAATAATTGGTCGAGCAAGCGACTCCGATATGACGAAGGCAAATATCTCTGACACAATATACGCTTCATGTCCGCCCAACTAATGATGCAACGGAGACGGTCTCGCTCGCGGGTCCTCTCAACTCTAGCCCAATAAACCCTCGCCTGATCTAAAAGTCTAAGGCTTCATTTGGTTTAGCGGTGGCGGGTTGATCCGGCAGGTGGAAACGAAGTGTTCGAATCGGATCGGGGAAATGACTGCTCCAAACAGAGGTTTTTGGGGCATTTCTCAAGGCGGACAGGTGGAAACAGAGCAAACACTGTCAGAGATTCATTTGTTTACCCTCCTTCCGACGGGGTTTGCCCAAAACGGAGCAGCGAAATGCCCAAACAAATAGAGCCTAAGTTGCACAAACTTGACACGACGCTCACCGAATAACTCAAAATGATTTAAATAATACTCCATATTCACGAGACAATAACTGAAAGACTCGGGACTCGATGAGCCGTCAAAGGAAGGGGCAGCAGTACGAAACTGACTCTCAAGATCTCTCTCGGAACGACTATCCTCATAATAATCATCCCTAAGTTAACCGAGTCGTGTCGAAGGTTCAACACGATCCGCTCGCTTGTATAAATAAGAACGACGACAATCATCATACTGACCGTCTCTAGCATAGTGAGGTCGTGTCGATGGGTCAACACGATCTCTTAAAGTGGCATGCTGCGATCGAGGATAGCTGTAGTAGTAATGTGAGGGTCTCACTGACGTGGCTCTGTGAGAGCGGCTGCAAGTGGACTCGGGATCTCCAAAGTGAGGGGAAGAAAAATTGTGACGCCTAGACATAACAAAAACCTATAGACTCTACGACTGTGTATCAAAAAGTGCGTGCAACCTGGTTGCGCACAACCTGCCTCTGATATCAATTGACGCATGACGAATCTATAGGCGGCGGGAAACCTGTGACCTAACCCTACATGTTATGCAAATCCGACGGTTAGATCACAATTTGCAGACATAGTTTGGCATTTTTTATGTAGACTAAGTTTGGCTATATACAAAATATTATTATATGCAAACAAAAACAAATTTTAAATTATTATTTGCAGACATAGTTGTTATATGTAGACCAGTGCAAATAATTACTTGACATTAACACCATTACTTTGGTCAGTCTCCTTTCTTCCCGCGACATCCGTGATTGATCAACATCTTGAATAATGTATTCCATGAAACTAATTGTGGTCTCAAACGTCGTAGTAGGGTTTGCAACAGAAAGGCGTCGTTGCTAAGGGGATTTGCTCTTCCTTAACTCTGCAAGTTTTTAGATGAACTCTAATATTTCTCTCTCCTTCACCATTCATCCTCCCATTCCATCGTTTCTCTTGCAAGTCCTTAGATTTTGATGAGAAGCGCTGCTTCCCTCATCCTGCCCAGATCCCGTCCTCTCGATTCGGCTCCACTCCTTTCAAACACTTGCTGCCAATCCCTTTCTTCTTCGTATTTGAAAAATATGTGGAGAACCTTCTTCAGGCGTGTCTGCGGTCCTTATCCTCCCCCTCCTTGCCTTCATTTTCTGAATTTAGCTTCTTGCGAAAGGGTTGAATCCTAGATTTTATATTGCCGGATGACATCGGTCGCATTGTGTTCTCCAAATTTTGATTTTCTCGCCGTAGTGAAGGCTCCGACTTTTTACCAGGAAAATCTCCATATCGCGCAGTCTCCTCCTCCACTAGTTTTAAAGGTTTCACAAGCGTTGTCGAGGCAATCGAAGCCATTTCCTCCACTAATGTCGATGAAGACGCATCCTACATCAAAAAAATTCATGGTTTTCTGTAAGAGATAATCAACAGAGAAGTGGCCTCCAGCGCTTAGGTAGGGCACCAGAAAAGGAATTTCGTATGCTCTTTGCCGGAAAAGGTGCACGTGGAATGAGGGAGGTGACATGCATTTTTGGTATTTATTTGGTTTGCAAATAGTCTTTTTATAGGATCTAAAACAGTGTTTTTTTGTTTTGTATATAGCCAAATTTGGTCATATATAACAATGCCCTTTATTTCTACTTCCCCCATGACCTTTGGCCAGTGAACGTTCTGTTGGACTTTGTTTTTGTTGACCAAGTCAATATTTGCATTTTAATATTATTTTATGTATGAGTAATTAATAGGAGAGAGAGTGTGTATTAAATAGGAGAGAGAAGGTGGTTGGTTTTGTTAGCCTATAAATAGACATATATGTAGTTCATTTGAGATTGATGAGATAGTAAATTCCCTCCCCATTTCTAGTTTTTCGTTTTGAGAAAGGAGGAGCGCTGCAGCGCTAGTAGGGGTGTGGTTTTCTCGCCGAGCGGCCAGCGGTGGTGGTTGGGCGAGTTGAGTTCTGGCAAGGGAGATCTCGCGGTGGTACCCTCGCCGCGCGAGAAGTAGATCGCTTTGTTGTTCTGGCCGCCGAGCGAGAAGGGGTTTTGTGTTGTGCGAGTAGGAGCATCTAGTTGCCGGGCGAGTTGGTGATCTCGCCGGCGAGAGGGCATCCAGCAGTTTGGTGGTGGCGGTCTCGCCAGGTCGCGTTCGCGTGTGCTCGCTGGTGAAGGATTAGCCATGAGTGGGGTGCGGTCTCGCCGGGTGCGCTCGCCAAGTGTGTTCGCTCTCGCCAGGCTAGAGGAGGTTCTCGCCGAGCTGCAAATTGCGCGGGTAGGCGGTTTGAGAGGGCGGTCTCGCAGGTTGCATTTTGTGGTATTTGGTGTTAAGTGGAATCGGTTTGTGGAGTTGAGGTTGTGCGGGAACCCATACACGTTTCCAACAAGTGGTATCAGAGCGATGTTCGACCCCTAGAAGTTGTTCGGAAGGTTAAGTGACGAAAGGATATGGAGATGAGAGGTGCCATGCCGGGGCAAGTCCCCAAGTTGACAAAAACCAACTATGAGAACTGGAGTATCCAGATGCGAGTGCTACTCGCCTCAAAGGAGTTTTGGTAGATTGTAGAGGATGGCTATGAGGAGCTTACTACAGAAGCGGAGGCGTCATTGACTAACGCACAGAGGACGGCGTTGAGGGAGTCCAAGAAGAGGGACAAGAAGACATTGTTCTTGCTCTACCAAGGCGTAGATGAGGCGACCTTTGAGAAGATCTCAGATGCGACTAGTTCGAAGGAGGCATGAGAAGTGTTGCAACGCTTCATGCAAGGAGTTGACAAAGCTAAGAAGGTGAAACTGTAATCCCTTCGAGCTCAGTATGAGGTGATGAAGATGCAGAGTTCAAAAAAGGTTGGAGATTATGTGACCCGTCTGCGGACGCTCACGAATGAGATGAAGAGGAATGGAAAGACGATAATGACGTAAGCTTTATGGAGAAGCTCCTGCGCTTTATGTCAAAAAAGTTCCGGCATGTGGCGGTGGCGATTGAGGAATCGAAGGATCTCACCTTGATGACTGTGGATGAACTAGTTCGATCTCTACAGGCTCATGAGTACCGCATGCTACAAGACGAGGAGGAGTCAAGTGGCTTGGGTAAAGCACTCCAGTCACAGTTGAACTTTGGAGAGAGCTCTGGAAGAGGAGGAGGCCAGCGCGACCGTGGCTACCAAGGAAGAGGCAGAGGAAGAAGAGGAGGAAGAGATCAAGGAAGAAATTCCTACCACCAAAGAGAGGCGGAGCAACGTCATGGTGGGAGACAAGAAGTAAGAGGAAGAGGCAGAGACTAAGGAAGAGGCCAAGGAAGAGGTTGAGAAGATATGTCCCAAATACAATGTTACAACTGTGACAAGTTTGAGCATATGAGCTATGACTGTTGGGCACCGAGGAAGAAAGAAGAGGCCAACCATTACGCAGAAGCAAGTAATACTGGTGGCGATCCGATGATGTTCCTAACCTACAAAGGAGCTGGTGATGGGAGGAATGGAGTATGGTACTTGGATACAGGGGCAAGCAACCATATGTGTGGAGAGAAGGAACTGTTCAACAGCCTCGAACCAAATGGTGGTGAGGTCAGTTTTGGTGATGCTTCGAAGATACCAGTGGAAGGAAGAGGAATGATTGTGGTCCTCTTAAATGGTAAGGAGGTGCACCTAAATGACGTGTTCTATGTGCCAAGCTTGAAGAGTAACATCTTAAGCCTTGGACAGCTGGTGGAGAGAGGGTACTGCGTGCTGTTGAAGGATGGATCATTGGTCATGAAGGACCATCAAGGAAGGGAGGTAGTAAAGGTAAAGATGACGATGAATCGTCTCTTCATACTGAGGATGGATGCCAAGGAGACGGTGTCTCTCGCGAGGACGGAGGAAGAAGAGGAAGCGTTGTTATGACACCACAGGATGGGCCATCTGGGGTTCACTGGGTTGAAACTATTATCTCATTCCAAGATGGTGGAAGGACTGCCTATGATCTCGCCTCCACAGGAGGTCTGTGAGGCATGTACCAAGGGGAAGCAGAAGAGGCAAACGTTCGAGGGTGGTAAGTCCCGAAGAGCGAGAAGGCAACTTGAGCTAGTTCACTCGGACATAGCTGGTCCGTTTGAGACTACCTCAGTAGGTGGGAGCGAGTACTACATCACCTTCACCGATGACTTCAGTCAGAAGTGTTGGGTGTATTTCTTAAGAGAGAAGGCTGAGGCCCTTGACAGGTTCAAGGAGTTCCAGGTGATGACGGAGAAGGAAAGCGGTCAATCACTGAAGGTGCTGAGGACAGATAGAGGTGGAGAGAACACCTCTAGGATGTTTGATGATTTCTGCAAAGAATGGGGGATCTCACGTCAGTTGACGGCAGCGTACTCACCTCAGCAGAACGGAGTCGCGAAAAGGAGGAACTTGACCATTATGAACATGACAAGAAGCATGGTGAAGGACAAGAGCTTGCCAAAGAAGTTCTGGGAGGAAGCAGTACAGGTTGATGTGTACTTGCTAAACCGATGCCCCACGAAGAGTGTGAAGTTCATGTCTCCGTTTGAAGCATGAAGTGGATGGAAGCCGAGCGTGAAGCACTTAAGTGTCTTCGGATGTGTAGCTTATGCTCATGTCCTGGACCAGAGAAGGAAGAAGCTAGATGACAGAAGTGAGAAGTGTATCTTTGTGGGCTACGCTCCGATGAGCAAAACTTACAAGTTGTACAACCCTGTGACGGAGAAGGTTATAGTCTCAAGGGACGTCGTGTTCGAGGAGGATAGTCGCTGGAGCTGGGATGATGAGGTGAGAAGCACCAAGGGGATGTTCTTTGAAGATGATGAAGAGGAGGATGGTCAGGAAGCCGAAGCTGAGATGGTTGGAGCTGTGCCACCATCACCACCTTGTGGAGAGTCAGGAGGAGCTCTCACCCCCTACTCAAGTGGAGCAAGTACTAGTGGAGGGAGATCTGGTGTAGCTAGCACCAGCGGAAACAAAGATGATCGTGCTCAACCTAGGATGAGGAGGTTGGAAGAGATCTATGAGGAGACGACACCGACATTTAACAACTTTTCTTTATATTGCCTCTTTGTAGATTGTGAGCCGCACTCTTATGATGAAGCTGCCCAAGAATAAATTTGGAGGAAAGCAATGGACGCGGAGATAGAATCCATCAAAAGAAATGACACTTGGAAGTTGGTGGACCCACCTGCTGGCCACAAACCCCTCGGGGTGAAGTGGTCTATAAGGTGACGAAAAACAAAGATGGAGGCGTAGAGAAGCACAAGGCAAGGCTAGTCGTAAAGGGCTACCGACAAGTCCAAGGTGTGGACTACGATGAAGTGTTTGCCCCAGCAGCGCGGATTGACACTATCAGGTTGATCATCGCACTGACAGCTCACCACAGCTGGAAGATCATGCAGATGGATGTTGTATCTGCTTACCTGAATGACTACCTGGAAGAAGATGTGTACATCGAACAGCCTCCAGGATATGTGGTGAAAGGGCAAGAGAGAAAAGTGTGCAAGCTGGACAAGGCGCTGTATGAGCTGAAGCAAGGAGCCCGGGCCTGGAATGGGAGGATAGATGCATACCTCCAGAAACATGGCTACATGAAGAGCCCTCATGAGTATGCCCTCTACACAAAGGTTGGGAAGAATGACGATATAATGATCATATGTCTATACGTAGACGATATGATATTCACTGGCAACAACTCTATGATGTTTGAAGACTTCAAGAGGATGATGAAGAAAGAGTTTGAGATGACAGATTTAGAAGAGCTCAACTACTTCTTAGGCGTGGAGGTGCAACAAAGAAAATATGGGATCTTCATCTCGCAGAAGAAGTACGCTGAGGAGATCTTGAAGAAGTTCAAGATGGAGGATAGCAAGGCTATCTCCACTCCCGCTGATTCGGAGTCAAAGTTGAAGAAGGACTCGAAGGAGGGAGTGGTAGACTCCACTTTATTCAAGAGCTTCGTGGGGAGCCTACGCTACCTGACCTTCACCCGACCCAACATCATGTACGCTGTTGGAGTCGTTAGCAGGTATATGGAGGAACCAAAGCAGGACCACTTCATGGCTGCGAAGAGGATCCAGAGATACGTGAATGGAATGAGAGGCCATGGACTGAAGTATTCCACCGGGGAGGAGCTGAAGTTGGTTGGGTACTCAGACAGTGACTATGGTGGTGACGTGAACAATCGGAAGAGCACTTCCGGATACGCTTTCCATGTGGGAACAAGAGTGTTCTCATGGAGCTCGAAGAAACAGGCAACGATTGCCTTGTCATCATGTGAAGCGGAGTACATAGCAGCAACGGCCTGTACCTGCCAGGCGATTTGGCTAAGGAACCTCTTGGAGGAGCCACATCATCCACATGATGGGCCTATGACGATGTACGTCGACAACTTGTCGGCCATCCAGCTCGCGAAGAACCCAATGCTACATGGGCGTAGCAAGCACATCGAGACGAGGTACCACTTCCTCCGTGAGCAGGTGGAGCAGAAGATGGTTGAAGTTGTGTATTGCCCAACCGGAGAGCAGATTGTGGATATCTTCATAAAAGCTTTGAAGGTGGAGACGTTCCTAAGGCTCAAAGGCAAACTCGGCATGTGCTGCCAAGTTTGAGGGGGAGTGTGTTGGACTTTGTTTTTGTTGACCAAGTCAATATTTGCATTTTAATATTATTTTATGTATGCGTAATTAATAGGAGAGAGTGTGTATTAAATAGGAAAGAGAAGGTGGTTGGTTTTGTTAGCCTATAAATTGACATGTATGTAGTTCATTTGAGATTGATGAGATAGTAAATTCCCTGCCCATTTTTTTCAGTTTTTCGTTTTGAGAAAGGAGCGCTGCAACGCTAGTAGGGGTGTGGTTTTCTAGCCGAGCGGCCAGAGGTGGTGGTTGGGCGAGTTGAGTTCTCGCAAGGGAAATCTCGCGGTGGTACCCTCGCCACGCGAGAAGTAGATCGCTTTGTTGATCTGGCCGCCGAGCGAGAAGGGGTTTTGTGCTGTGCGAGTAAGAGCATCTAGTCGCCGGGCGAGTTGGTGATCTCGCCGGCGAGAGGGCATCCAGCAGTTTGGTGGTGACGGTCTCGCCAGGTCGCCTTCGCGTGTGCTCGCTGGTGTAGGATTAGCCGCGAGTGGGGTGCGGTCTCGCCGGGTGCGCTCGCCATGTGTGTTCGCTCTCGCCAGGCGAGAGGAGGTTCTCGCCGAGCTGCAAACCGCGCGGGTAGGCGGTTTGAGAGGGCGGTCTCGCAGGTTGCATTTTGTGGTATTTGGTGTTAAGTGGAATCGGTTTGTGGAGTTGAGCTTGTGCGGGAACCCATACACGTTTCCAACAAGTTCACACATTACTGGTTTGGTTCTGTTCACTTTATGGTTCCTGATTCTAAGTGATGGCTTTACCAATTACCTATGCATGAGATTTTAGGCAAAATAGATGAGAGGCAAGTAAGAGTCAATGTAGAATAGAGAAAACAAGTTCCCATGTAGTGGAAAAGACTCCTCAGAAGATGGCACGTGGGATTTCATAGAGGAAAATACTGAGGAGATCTTTGTAAAGAAGCAAAAACAAGCTATTGAGCAAAAAATGGAGAACAAAACATCGACTGAACTACATAAAAAAATTAAACAAAGAAAAGAAGAACCATGCCTGAAAGGCAGCGCAAGCACATGGAAAAAAATGAAACAAAAAGCCCAATTTCCTCACTATCAAGAAGCAGCTACATTGTATGGGAAACACTTGACAGTGAAGCGAATAAGGCCTAATCATTGTTACGGCACCAACATTCACCTTTTTTATCTTAGAGGGCGATAATTTTGAAGAAGCGCAGAGTGTAATGTTAAAACAGTCAGGTCAACCACTTAAAACTGCTCAGAATTCCTAGCTCAGGGATTCACAACAAACATGAAACCTGTTAGAAAAGCCCATGTAAATGGGCCCATATTGGGCCCTTGTTTTTTCCTCCTTTCTTCTTCTCCTTTTAGTCCCACATCATTGTATAGGATTTCTTCTCTTCTTTTCTCCCCTATATATTTGTATTCTCTCCTTGTATTTTGATATATAAGCAATACATACAAGCTTTGAGCTTTTCCAACATGGTATCAGAGGGAGGTTATCCGACCTCGCGGTTTCCCCTTTTCTAACCGCCCGGCTTTGCTTCTCCGCCTATCCGCTCTCCCTCTGCGGCCTCCTCCTCTACCCGCCCGGGTAGCGACCTGTTCCTGCCCATCTCTTCTCTCAGCGACTTCTCACTCTTAAGCCGCTGACTCTCCTCTTCCTCTCCCCCTCCCGTGGCTCCACCCCTCTGCCCCCTTTTATATCTTCTACTCACTCCCGTGGGACCCACTTCTCTCTGCTTCTAGCCGCTTGCGGTTTGTCTGCTTTCCTCTTGCGGTCTGTCTGCCTCTAGCCGCTCGAGTTCCTCCTCGCGGCCTCTCTCCTCTAGCCGCTCGAGTTCCCACTCGCGGCCTCTCTCCTCTAGCCGCTCGAGTTCCTACTCGCGGCCTCTCTCCTCTAGCCGCTCGAGTGCCTACTCGCGGCCTCTCTCTCCTAGCCGCTCGAGTTCCTCCTCGCGGCCTCTCTCCTCTAGCCGCTCGAGTTCCTACTCGAGGCCTCTCTCCTCTAGTCGCTCGAGTTCCTACTCGCGGCCTCTCTCCTCTAGCCGCTTGAGCTCCTACTCGCGGCCTCTCTCTCCTAGCCGCTCGAGTTCCTACTCGCGGCCTCTCTGCTCTAGCCGCGCGCGTTCCCCCCCGCAGTCTTTCCTCTGCTGGTCGCGCGGTTTGTTCTCACCGCGGCGGCTTCTTCTTCTATTTCTCCTTCTCGAGCGGTCTCTGCCCCTACAATTAGCTAGCGGTCTTCCCCGGCTCCATGGGTTCCTCTGTTGACTCTACCAGACAGGCGATCACTCCTCCTGCTGACCGCCCGGCCTCTCTTCCAGATCTTCGCGATGAGTTGCGGATCACCACTATATCCTTATCTGGGAAGAAAAACTTTGTTCCATGGGTCCACTCTGTTCAGCGTGTTCTTCAGGCCAAGGGCCTTGTGCTTCACCTTACTAACGCTCCTCCTGTTCCCAATACGGAGGAGTGGCTTCGCAATGACGGCCGAGTTCAAACATGACTCCTTAATTCTCTAGAGGGTGAGCCATATCAAATGGTCATGTACCATGAGACCGCCAAAGCCATGTGGGAGGAGCTTCACTCCTTGTACTCTGGAAAGGATAGTCTTCAACACCTCTATGACATTATTACCGACCTTCAGTCCCTTGATGCTGGTGGGGTGGCTGACATGACCTCTTTTGTTGCTCGGGCCAAAACTCTGGCCGAGGCCTGAATCCAGCATCAGCCTTCTACCACTGATCTTGCTGCTCAACGCATGCTAAAGGAGGCCGTCTGCATTGCCATGATGATGGCTCGGGTCCCACCTCACCTTCAGAGCATTCGGGCTCAATTATTGGCTTCGGCTTCTACTCCCTCTCTCTCGGATGTTTGCTGTATGCTCCTTCACGTTTTACCACCTCTGGATCCTCCGGCACCCTCCTCTCCGGCTCTCCTTCAGCAGGCCTGTACAACCCCATATCCGGCCGAGCGGGATCCTCCCCAAGTGGCGCGCTCGGGACATGTTATGATCGACATTTTGTTGCGGCCCCATTCGAGCTCGTGCGGGTACTCGTGCGGGCGTGCGGACGTTTTATTTGCATAGGTATAAAATCTTATATAATATATATATTTAATATTATAATATATATATTATATCTAATATATATTATATAAGATATATTATATAATATCTAATATATATTATATAAGATATATTGGATTGTGAAAAGAGAAAGGGGAGGTGAGTACAGCACGGCGGGCAGAAAACAGAGAAAAACGAAGAAGGGGCATCGGGGGCCTTTTCCGCTCCCAGCTAGGGCTCGGCCGTGGGGAGCAACCCCACCCGCCCCATTTCTCTCCCTCTCTCTCTCCGGCCGCCGCCTCAGCAAGAAACCGCCAGAGCTCCTCTTTCTCCCGCCGCCGGCAAGCAGCAGCCCGCCCCCTTCCTCTCTCTCTCTTTAGTCGGCCGGAGCCGCAACACCCGCCCCCCTCTCTCACTCTACAACTCTCTACCATGGCTAAAACTCCTCTTCCAGATCCAGCAAAATCGATCCATGGCCAACGGATCCAAGCACAGACCGACTCCCTCTACCAGATCTAGCCTCCTTGCCGATCAACCCCAAGTGCCGACCACCTATATCTCCGACCAGATTCTCCTTTAAGCTTCAACCCGAAGCTCTCTCCGATCGTCGTTCAAGATCCGGCCGGTAGCCACCCGACAGCTCCAGATCTGCGGCCTTGTAGCAGCCTTGAAACCTCTTATCGAGCAGTCAACTTCCACAAATAGCAACATCAGCTCACTGCCATGGCGCCATTGGCCCATATATTATAAAAAGGAGGATGAATTAACCTCAATATGTTAGAAATTGGCTTTGGGGATATAGGCTACAACTATGTTAATAATGGTGATGAAGAAAATGTAACTGCAGTAGGCTATGGATATGGATTCTATCACTTCAAGATCCCTCCACCTCTTCCCGTCCAGGCCGCTGCCGCAAGGAGAAGTGCAACCCGAGCTCCGCTCTTCTTCATCGCAGCCGCCAGGAGCAAGGGCTGGCCGAGCCCCTCCCCCTCTCTTCGTCGCCGCCGCCTACAGCAAGGTCGACCGGAAGCTTCTCTCCCGGCACCGCCGCCAAGCACGCGTCAAGGGTAACGATGTTTCTACTTGGGCAGGTGAAGCCCTCAGTTTTCATATTTGCATGGAAGCTCCTCTCCACCAACGGGTGGAGGAAGGGAGCTCTCCGACGGGTTGACGTGTACGTCCCCGCAATTAACTGTGTTAGTACCCGGAAGTGTGAGTACGGGTTTAGGCATGCTGTGTGAAACCCATCCGGACGTGTGAGCCGGATTGGTGATGTTCTGGGGATCCCGGAGAAGACTCCGAGGATGTTGTATATTTTCCATTTGCAGGGAATGCGGACCATAGCCCCGAAAAAGGGGTATGTGCAATATGTTCGGCCAGCTTATGTTAACCAACTGGAGTTTAGCTGACCGCCGCTTGTCGAGACGTTGTCGTACAGGTGTTGCAGTACCAGGCGGGGAGTAGCGGGCTTAAGCCCAAGCTTGTGCCGGCCCTCAAAGGCCTTTTTTGTTTATATTGCCGGGCTGCGTGCCAAAGTATGGAATTCATATTCCTGTAATATTCTTTTAATATCTGTGATGCTCTGAGGATGTGTAGGTTTCTTCTTCGTATTAGGCAGGCGGTGTTCTCGAGAACCGCTCGCCCCGTAGGGGCCCCGAGGTATAGTTGCCGGGAAGCCCCTCTTGGCCTGTAGACAGCCAGTCAGAGTAGCGGAATTACGCTGTTAGTGACCCAGTTTGGGCAGCGTGTCGTGGCATTGCTCAGCGAGTTTGCGCCATCAGTAGGGCGGGTGAGGAGCATTTTTGTGTAGACCCAAGGAGACACATCTGGATAGGAGAGAGTTGTTCTTGAGATCCTCCTTAGATGTTCCGGTCGGCCAAGAGCGCCCTCCGAAGGTGTCTTAGCTCAGCCTTTGGTTTGGGAGGGGAAGAGTTTGTTAGTCTTCCGGGTATGCGGTGGGTCCTCCACGCTGAGACCTTGAGTCTGTCCCTTGTGTTCCTAATCTTGTGCCTAGATCGTTCGCTTGAGGGTAGTAGGTGCGCGGTCACCCCTCTTTTGGGACCCCGAACTCCACAGAAGCCAATTTTGGCTTCAACAAGGCCCCTCCTCCCTTACTTCCCCAACCGCCTTCTGCTCGCGGTGGCCGTTCCGCCTCTCGCGGAAGGGGACGTGGGGGTCGGGCCCGCTCCAAGTGCTCCTACTGCGGTCGGGATGGCCACACGGATGCTGTTTGCTACAAGAAACATGGCTATCCTCCTCGCCCCACTGCAGCCGCTGCTGATGGCTCCTCCTCCACTGGTCCCGACCTTGCGTCTGTCCGCCTCCAGCTCCAGCACCTCCAGGGACTTCTTAGCCCTCCTCCTGCCTCTGTTGCCTCCACCTCTACTGCAGGTATTACTTGCCTTTCCTCCGGTCCGCATTGGATCTTGGACTCCGGAGCTACTCATCACATCACCTCGCTGCGGCCTCTCCAGTACTCGGATGCTCCTCATCCGAAGTATATCACAGTCGCTAATGGTGCGACTGCTCCGGTCTCCGGCTGTGCCGACCTCTCTCTTGCCCCCTCCCTCTCTCTTCGCTCGGCTCTTTATGTTCCGAGCTCTCCGTTTAACTTACTTTCTGTTGGCCGCCTCACTCATGATATGGATTGTTCCGTCACATTTACTCCATCTTCTTTTTTGATACAGGATCGGCAGACGCGGACTACCATTGGTAGCGGACGACTGCAGAACGGGCTCTACCTTCTGGATACCTCTCCGACTATTCTATCTTCTGTCTCCGCTGTGGACTGACATCGTCGACTTGGACATGCCCCTCTTCCTGTTCTCCGAAAGGCCCTGCCTGATGTTTTGTTACCTGTTTTTCATTGTGATTCCTGTATTTACGGCAAACAGCCGCGTACTTCTTTTCCTGCTCATTGTACTCGGAGCGCTGCTCCCTTTGATTTACTCCATTCCGATATCTGGGGTCCTTTTAAAGTTACCAGTATCTCTGGTTACCGTTATTTTCTCACCTTCATTGATGATTACTCTCGCACCACATGGCTTTACCTCATTCGGGATCGCTCCGAGCTCCCTCGCATATTTCGCGCCTTCATCCAAGAAACTCGCACGCAATTTTCCACCACTATTAAAACCGTGCGCATCGATAACGCTCGCGAATACACCGGCCATGAATTTGCCACCCTCTGTGCTGAGTTCAGTATTCTTCATCACACCTCCTGTCCCTATACCCCCCAACAAAATGGGGTTGCCGAACGGAAGAACCGCCACCTGCTCGACGTTGCCCGCTCTCTCATGATCCAAATGCAGGTTCCAAAACATTACTGGAACTTTGCGGTTTCCACTGTCTGCTTCCTCATAAACCGCCTCCATTCCTCGGTTCTCAACTTTGCCACCCCATTCAGTCTCCTCTTCCCCTCCACTCCGGCTTTCCCTCTTACACCACGGGTCTTTGGCTGCACCTGTTTTGTTCACCTCCTGGGTCCCTCCTCCGATAAGTTGGACCCCCGGGCCGCCAAATCCATTTTTGTCGGCTACTCTCGCACCAAAAAGGGTTACCTGTGCTACTCCCCGGGTACTCGGAAGTTCATCGTCTCCGCCGATGTTACTTTTTGGGAAGATCAACCATTCTTCTCCCCTACTCCTTCCTCCACGCCGCCATCTCCACCGCTCCCTCTACCCCTGCCCGTCATCCCTACTACTGCGCCTGTTTCCCCATGTCCTTCTTCCTCTCCACCCGCTCCCTCTTCTTTCCCTCCACCTGCTCCCTCCAGGCCGTCCGTTATCCAGGTTTACTCTCGCCTCCTTCCCCCTTGATCTGCTGCCCCTCTGCCGTCAGCCTCTTCCACGGCTACCCCGCGTTCTGCTGATCAGGTATCTCCCTCCACCGCTCATCCTATGGCGAATTATGTCTCCTTGCATCGCCTTTCCCCCCACCTACACACGTTTGCCACTTCTCTTTCCTTTATTTCGGTTCCTAACACTGTGCAGGAGACGCTAGCACATCCCGGCTGGAAGGCTGCCATGGAGGAGGAAATGGCGGCCCTCTGGGCCAACCAGACCTGGACTCTCGCACCGCTTCCCCCGGGTCAGAAACCGGTTGGGTGTAAGTGAGTTTTCGTCATCAAACACGCCGCTGATGGGACGATTGACCGTCTCAAGGTTCGGCTCGTCGCCCGCGGCTTCACTCAACAACCCGGGCTAGACTATGAGGAAACCTTTTCCCCGGTGGCCAAACTCAACACCGTTCGTGTTCTTATCTCGGTGGCTGTCCATCGTCGGTGGCCCTTACTGCAACTGGATATTAAGAATGTCTTTTTGAATGGCGACTTGCAAGAGACTGTCTATATGCAACAACCTCACAGGTTTGAGACCACGGGGGAGTCTCAGGTTTGCCGTCTTCAGAAAGCTCTGTATGGCCTCAAACAATCACCACGTGCTTAATTCGACAGGTTCAGCAAAGCTCTTCGTGAGGTTGGATTTTCTCGCAACACGGCAGACTTCTTCATGTTCACTCGCCACCGTACAGCGGGGACAGTTCTTTTGTTAGTTTATGTTGATGACATCATCATTACGGGCGATGACTCACAGGGAATACAGGAGGTCAAACGACATCTCGGTACAGTTTTTCAAACAAAGGATCTGGGACCCCTCCGGTATTTTTTGGGCCTTGAGGTAGCTAGACGGCCAGATGGTCTCGTCCTCTCCCAGCGGAAGTATTGTCTCGACCTTTTTCATGATGCAGGTTATTCGGGGTGTAAGCCGATCAATACCCCAATGGATGTGAATCACAAGTTATGTGCTCAGACTTCCGACTCAGATCTCTTACTTGAGAATCCTGAATACTATCGCCGTCTAGTTGGAAAATTGATCTACCTCACGGTAACTAGACCGGACATTTCCTTTGCTGTTGGTATTGTCAGCCGGTATATGCATTCTCCCCGAAAATCTCTTCTTCACGCCGTTGAACGCATTCTGAGATACCTCAAAACGGCCCCTGGTCAAGGATTGGTGTACAAGACCTCATCTTCATCTCCTACATTGATAGCTTACTCGGATGCTGATTACGCTGGTTCTCTTGATGACCGACGGTCAACCAGTGAGTTTTGCACATATTTTGGAGGACATTTGATTACATGGCGGAGCAAGAAACATGCCGTTGTTGCTCGATCATCTGCTGAGGCTGAATACCGGGCAATAACGTCTGTAGTATCTGAACTAACATGGCTGGAGAGTCTTCTTACCGATCTTGGTGTACGACTTCCTTCCCCATCGCTTCTCCTTTGTGATAGCCAAGCGGCAATACATATTGCCAAGAACCCGGTATTCCACGAGAGAACTAAACATATTGAAGTTGACTGTCACTTCATCAGAGAAAATGTTCAAATGAAGAAGATTGAGTTGAAGCATGTTCCCGGGACAAAACAAGTTGCGTATGTGCTCACTAAAGCTCTTCCCAGTACACTCTTCTATCAGTGCTTGTCCAAGCTTGGTGCATACGATTTGTACGCTCCAGCTTGCGGGGGAGTGTTAGAAAAGCCCATGTAAATGAGCCCATATTGGTCCCTTGTTTTCTCCTCCTTTCTTCTTCTCCTTTTAGTCCCACATCATTGTATATGATTTCTTCTCTCCTTTTCTCCCCTATATATTTGTATTCTCTCCTTGTATTTTGATATAGAAGCAATACATACAAGCTTTGAGCTTTTCCAACAAAACCCAATCCCGAAAGAGAACCCAAAATACTCAGAAGACTTAATGATTTCATTTTGTACTAACCCCATTGGACAAAATGAAATTAATATAATAGTGAGTATCTTAGTTCTGCCACTTTTCTCCTTTTCTCTCTAATTCTCCTCTTTTTTCTCAATTTCTCCTATAACAGACTAGTTTTCTCCCTCATAACCTAATTTCTTCTCCCGTCTCTCTACTCATGATTCCTCAAGAGCTTCTTCCTCAGATAGTTGTAACATTATACATTTCCCACTACATGCCCAAACAACTCAATTCTGTTTTTCACTATAATATCTTTAACTACTAGAGCCAACCCTTTAATTCTATGATTTTTTAAATATCCATCCTATGTTTGATGCATTTAATTCACCTTCTTTCCCCTAATTCATCTTGCACTGTATTATTTTAAATGTTTTCAGGTCTGAGATTCATGATAACATGAACTGTGCACGTTGCAAAGCAAATGATCTTGTGGTGGAAGAAAACAACGGTAATTTGGATGGTAGTAATGGTAATTATCGATCAAATGAAGGTTCTCAAGCAAAACAATTGGTTGATGATATTGGTGGATTTGCTGAACTTGCTGGTTGCTTGCGCAAATTGAAAAACTCTGAAAGACAGGTACACATTTGTAAAATGTATTTTTTGGGGGTTGACCATACAACGACAACAACACTCAAGCCTTTATCCCACTATAGTGGGGTCGGCTATATGGATCCTTTGTCGCCATTGTGCCCTATCTTTTGTCATAATCTCACTAATGCCCAAGTACATCATGTCTTTTCTTACAGTTTCATTCCAAGTCTTTATTACTCTACCCCTCCCTCGTTTAACATGTCTAGTGACTAGACTCTCACAACGCCTAACATGTGCCTCTAATAGTCTCCTTTGTACGTGTCCAAACCATCTTAGACGAGCTACTCGCATCTTCTCTGCAATTGGTGCTACTCCTGTCTTATCCCTGATACTTTCATTCCTAATTTTATCCAATCTCGTGTGTCCACACATCTACCTAAGCATTCCAAGTCTTTATTGGTCTACCCCTCCCTCGTGTGACCATATTGAGGTATTTTTTCTTCTATTGACTTTGTCAAAATAAAATCCAGATTGGGAGCCCACTTGAGGAGGACTTAAAGAACTGGGGCCATCACTTCACCCCCGCAACTGTACCTGATGCAATACTCCAAGCCTCAGCCGGTGAAGAGGTGTGTTCAATTTCTGAATTTTTCTTTATTCTGCTTTCCCCTTTGGCGATAATCATAGCTTCTCTTGTGATGGTATATGATTTCTGCATTAGTAAACGTTACAACATCCCTGCTCTAAAACAGTAGCATAGAACTTTTTTTGCTGAATCGGGGTATTTTGTTAATCTCCAATCAGCAATAATGTGCATTTTTGTAATTCATCAACTTCACTATATCTTATTAATACATCCATCTCTTGCTCTCTGTTAGAATATGGCTTACTTTGTTTTATTTAATTTCTTATATTGATTCTTGTTATCCTTGTTATGAATGTAAATAATAAGCCCAACCTCACAAGGAGGTTAAGGTTTCCTCTCTCATTCTACATGGTATCAAAGCACCCCTAAGGGAGAAAAAAAACCCAACTCCAACCTTAGCCACAATGAGCCTTGCCCCTACCATGTGTGTGAAATTCGCGCATCCTCCTCTTGTCTTGCAGGCAATGAACTCGTGGTGAAAGCCGCACATCTCGCAGTCTACTACACTTTCCAAAGACAAAAAGGTGAAAGGCTCGCCTTTGATCCTCTGAAGCGACCCCACGAGTGCTGCACCTTCCGTCCCAGATGCCTTCAACGTCTCATGCGTTCCGCTTCTTTCCCGTGTCCAGTTTCTTCTGACTGAAGCAGATTTCTTTTAAGAGGTAGGCTTATTCCAGCTTCTTTACAATGGTCCTAATCCTACACCCTCCTCTATTGCCATTCTTAGTATGATTCAACACCTAACTCATTCTATTGTAATCTGTCTTTGTTGATCACCTACCTTACCTTACTTTTCTTCTCGTGTTTGAATATGTGCTCATAATCCATGTTAAAAACGCTGATACTTCCCGTTCTACTTGGTCACATTTCAACTACCACATACTTTTTCCTCCCAATGCCAAATTGCAATTATTATCTTAACCTCTTCCATTTTTCAGTTATGGAAGAAGGGTGCGACTATATCCCTATCAAGAGTACATCATATGCATCATCTTATTCGCCTCTTGACTCATAAATTGGATAGTGATAAGTATGAAGACTTGTTTAGTGATGATTGTTAGATTTCCACCCCGTTATTTAGTATGATGGATCCCTCCGTTCAATAAATGTGCATAAATTGCAATAGTACAAATGAACTATGTAATACTCTTCACATGATGTTCTCACTGACGAACAACCATACTCTTAGTTGTGACTGAGAAATCCCTTGTACTATAGAGGAGCACATTGTGCTGAAGTAACACCTTGTGTTACTCTGGTTGTTGAATGTTCTGGCCCCAAAATTTTCCATCACCAATACGGAAATATTAGCCAACTCATCTACCCTACAAAAAACTACTATGCCCCATCTTGTGACCAAAACAAGCGAGAATATAACACCATTTGTGATGCAGATAACTTTGGGTACGTTTGAGACCATTTCCCTTGCGATGCGAGGAGAACTGGTGTGGCGGATTGTTTTTGGTGCATTTGATCATCTTATGAAATTGCCAGTATTTTACACTCATTACCTGTCCTCATAATGGTATATCTATTACAGTTGCTAATGGGTCAATTGTCCTGATAGTTGGATTTGGTAAATTATATTGTTACTTCTGTTATGACTGTCATTTCTTACTGTTAACGTGAACGGTGAAATGCGGGATTATCCTATCATCGTAAAAGAGGCCTCTTATATAAGAGGTGAATACACTTGTTTTACTTAATTCTAACAGTTACTCATGTAATGCATTATGCATTCAGATTACAATTTGATGTCTAGTAGTAATCTTCTCACGACTTAAATTGCAGTGTTATCTTCACCTCTTCTGGTTGTATATTTCTAGAACAATCGACAAACTGCATTGTTGGTGGAGGAAAATTAAGTAGTGATGTGTGTTAGAAAAGCCCATGTAAATGGGCCCATATTGGGCCCTTGTTTTCTCCTCCTTTCTTCTTCTCCTTTTAGTCCCACATCATTGTATAGGATTTCTTCTCTCCTTTTCTCCCCTATATATTTGTATTCTCTCCTTGTATTTTGATATAGAAGCAATACATACAAGCTTTGAGCTTTTCCAACATGGTATCAGAGACAGGTTATCCGACCTCGCGGTTTCCCCTTTTCTAACCGCCCGGCTTTGCTTCTCCGCCTATCCGCTCTCCCTCTGCGGCCTCCTCCTCTACCCGCCCGGGTAGCGACCTGTTCCTGCCCATCTCTTCTCTCAGCGACTTCTCCCTCTTAAGCCGCTGACTCTCCTCTTCCTCTCTCCCTCCAGTGGCTCCACCCCTCTGCCCCCTTTTATATCTTCTACTCTCTCCCGTGGGACCCACTTCTCTCTGCTTCTAGCCGCTTGCGGTTTGTCTGCTTGCCGCTTGCGGTCTGTCTGCCTCTAGCCGCTCGAGTTCCTCCTCGCGACCTCTCTCCTCTAGCCGCTCGAGTTCCCACTCGCGGCCTCTCTCCTCTAGCCGCTCGAGTTCCCACTCGCGGCCTCTCTCCTCTAGCCGCTCGAGTTCCTACTCGCTCTCCTAGCCGCTCGAGTTCCTCCTCGCGGCCTCTCTCCTCTAGCCGCTCGAGTTCCTACTTGAGGCCTCTCTCCTCTAGCCGCTCGAGTTCCTACTCGCGGCCTCTCTCCTCTAGCCGCTCGAGCTCCTATTCGCGGCCTCTCTCTCCTAGCCGCTCGAGTTCCTACTCGCGGCCTCTCTGCTCTAGCCGCGCGCGTTCCCCCCCTCCCCCCCGCAGTCTTTCCTCTGCTGGTCGCGCGGTTTGTTCACACCGCGGCGGCTTCTTCTTCTATTTCTCCTTCTCGAGCGGTCTCTGCCCCTCCAATTCGCAGCGGTCTTCCCCGGCTCCATGGGTTCCTCTGTTGACTCTACCAGACAGGCGGTTACTCCTCCTGCTGACCGCCCGGCCTCTCTTCCAGATCTTCGCGATGAGTTGCGGATCACCACTATATCCTTATCTGCGAAGAAAAACTTTGTTCCATAGGTCCACTCTGTTCGGCGTGTTCTTCAGGCCAAGGGCCTTGTGCTTCACCTTACTAACGCTCCTCCTGTTCCCAATACGGAGGAGTGGCTTCGCAATGACGGCCGAGTTCAAACATGGCTCCTTAATTCTCTAGAGGGTGAGCCATATCAAATGGTCATGTACCATTAGACCGCCAAAGCCATGTGGGAGGAGCTTCACTCCTTATACTCTTGAAAGGATAGTCTTCAACACCTCTATGACATTATTACCGACCTTCAGTCCCTTGATGCTGGTGGGGCGGCTGACATGACCTCTTTTGTTGCTCGGGCCAAAACTCTGGCCGAGGCCTGGATCCAGCATCAGCCTTCTACCACTGATCTTGTTGCTCAACGCACGCAAAAGGAGGCCGTCTGCATTGCCATGATGATGGCTCGGGTCACACCTCACCTTCAGAGCATTCAGGCTCAAGTATTGGCTTCGGCTTCTACCCCCCCTCTCTCGGATGTTTGCTCTATGCTCCTTCACGTTTCACCACCTCTGGATCCTCCGGCACCCTCCGCTCCGGCTCTCCTTCAGCAGGCCCCTCCTCCCTTACTTCCCCAACCGCCTTCTGCTCGCGGTGGCCGTTCCGGCTCTCGCGGAAGGGGACGTGGGGGTCGGGCCCGCTCCAAGTGCTCCTACTGCGGCCGGGATGGCCACACGGATGCTGTTTGCTACAAGAAACATGGCTATCCTCCTCGCCCCACTGCGGCCGCTGCTGATGGCTCCTCCTCCACTGGTCCCGACCTTGCGTCTGTCCGCCTCCAGCTCCAGCACCTCCAGGGACTTCTTAGCCCTCCTCCTGCCTCTGTTGCCTCCACCTCTACTGCAGGTATTACTTGCCTTTCCTCCGGTCCGCATTGGATCTTGGACTCCGGAGCTACTCATCACATCACCTCGCTGCGGCCTCTCCAGTACTCGGATGATCCTCATCCGAAGTATATCACAGTCGCCAATGGTGCGACTGCTCCGGTCTCCGGCTGTGCCGACCTCTCTCTTGCCCCCTCCCTCTCTCTTCGCTCGGCTCTTTATGTTCCGAGCTCTCCGTTTAACTTACTTTCTGTTGGCCGCCTCACTCATGATATGGATTGTTCCGTCACATTTACTCCATCTTCTTTTTTGATACATGATCGGCAGACGCGGACTACCATTGGTAGCGGACGACTGCAGAATGGGCTCTACCTTCTGGATACCTCTCCGACTATTCTCTCTTCTGTCTCCGCTGTGGACTGGCATCGTCGACTTGGACATGCCCCTCTTCCTTTTCTCCGAAAGGCCCTGCCTGATGTTTCGTTACCAGTTTTTCATTGTGATTCCTGTATTTACGGCAAACATCCGCGTACTTCTTTTCCTGCTCATTGTACTCGGAGCGCTGCTCCCTTTGATTTACTCCATTCCTATATCTGGGGTCCTTTTAAAGTTACCAGTATCTCTGTTTACCGTTATTTTCTCACCTTCATTGATGATTACTCTCGCACCACATGGCTTTACCTCCTTCGGGACCGCTCCGAGCTCCCTCACATATTTCGCGCCTTCATCCAAGAAACTCGCACGCAATTCTCCACCACTATTAAAACCGTGCGCACCGATAACGCTCGCGAATACACCGACCATGAATTTGCCACCCTCTGTGCTGAGTTCGGTATTCTTCATCACACCTCCTGTCCCTATACCCCCCAACAAAATGTGGTTGCCGAACGGAAGAACCGCCACCTGCTCGACATTGCCCGCTCTCTCATGATCCAAATGCAGGTTCCAAAACATTACTGGAACTTTGCGGTTTCCACTGCCTGCTTCCTCATAAACCGCCTCCCTTCCTCGGTTCTCAACTTTGCCACCCCATTCAGTATCCTCTTCCCCTCCACTCCGGCTTTCCCTCTTACACCACGGGTCTTTGGCTGCACCTGTTTTGTTCACTTCCTGGGTCCCTCCTCCGATAAGTTGGACCCCCGGGCCGCCAAATCCATTTTTGTCGGCTACTCTCGCACCCAAAAGGGTTACCTATGCTACTCTCCGGGTACTCGGAAGGTCATCGTCTCCGCCGATGTTACTTTTTGGGAAGATCAACCATTCTTCTCCCCTACTCCTTCCTCCACGCCGCCATCTCCACCGCTCCCTCTACCTCGGCCCGTCATCCCTACTACTGCGCCTGTTTCCCCACGTTCTTCTTCCTCTCCACCTGCTCCCTCTCCACCTGCTCCCTCTTCTTTCCCTCCACCTGCTCCCTCCAGGACGCCCGTTATCCAGGTTTACTCTCGCCGCCTTCCCCCCTGCTCCGCTGCCCCTCTGCCGTCGGCCTCTTCCACGGCTACCCCGCGCTCTGCTGATCAGGTATCTCCCTCCACCGCTCATCCTATGACGAATTATGTCTCCTTGCATCGCCTTTCCCCCCACCTACACACCTTTGTCACTTCTCTTTCCTCTATTTCGGTTCCTGACACTGTGCAGGAGGCGCTAGCACATCCCGGCTGGAAGGCTGCCATGGAGGAGGAAATGGCGGCCCTCTGGGCCAACCAGACCTGGACTCTCGCACCGCTTCCCCCGGGTCAGAAACCGGTTGGGTGTAAGTGGGTCTTCGTCATCAAACACGCCGCTGATGGGACGATTGACCGTCTCAAGGCTCGGCTCGTCGCCCGCGGCTTCACTCAACAACCCGGGCTAGACTATGAGGAAATCTTTTCCCCGGTGGCCAAACTCAACACCGTTCGTGTTCTTATCTCGGTGGCTGTCCATCGCCGGTGGCCCTTACTGCAACTGGATATTAAGAATGCCTTTTTGAATGACGACTTGCAAGAGACTGTCTATATGCAACAACCTCCCGTGTTTGAGACCACGGGGGAGTCTCAGGTTTGCCGTCTTCAGAAAGCTCTGTATGGACTCAAACAATCACCACGAGCTTGGTTCAACAGGTTCAGCAAAGCTCTTCGGGAGGTTGGATTTTCTCGCAGCACGGCAGACTTCTCCATGTTCACTCGCCACCGTACAGCGGGGACAGTTTTTTGTTAGTTTATGTTGATGACATCATCATTACGGGCGATGACTCACAGGAAATACAGGAGGTCAAACGACATCTCGGTATAGTTTTTCAAACAAAGGATCTGGGACCCCTCCGATATTTTTTGGGCCTTGAGGTAGTTAGACGGCCAGATGGTCTCGTCCTCTCCCAACGGAAGTATTGTCTCGACCTTCTTCATGATGCAGGTTATTCGGGGTGTAAGCCGATCAATACCCCAATGGATGTGAATCACAAGTTATGTGCTCAGGCTTCCGACTCAGATTTCTTACTTGAGAATCCTGAATACTATCGCCGTCTAGTTGGAAAATTGATCTACCTCACGGTAACTAGACCGAACATATCCTTTGCCGTTGGTATTGTCAGCCGGTATATGCATTCTCCCCGAAAATTTCATCTTCACGCCGTTGAACGCATTCTTAGATACCTCAAAACGGCCCCTGGTCAAGGATTGGTCTACAAGACCTCATCTTCAGCTCCTACATTGATAGCTTACTCGGATGCTGATTACGCTGGTTCTCTTGATGACCGACGGTCAACCAGTGTGTTTTGCACATATTTTGGAGGACATTTGATTACATGGCGGAGCAAGAAACAAGCCGTTGTTGCTCGATCATCTGCTGAGGCTTAATACTGGGCAATGACGTCTGTAGTATCTGAACTAACATGGCTGGAGAGTCTTCTTGCCGATCTTGGTGTACGACTTCCTTCCCCAGCGCTTCTCCTTTGTGCTAGCCAAGCGGCAATACATATTGCCAAGAACCCGGTATTCCACGAGAGAACTAAACATATTGAAGTTGACTGTCACTTCATCAGAGAAAAGGTTCAAATGAAGAAGATTGACTTGAAGCATGTTCCCGGGACAGAACAAGTTGCGGATGTGCTCACTAAAGCTCTTCCCAGTACGCTTTTCTATCAGTGCTTGTCCAAGCTTGGTGCATACGATTTGTACGCTCCAGCTTGCGGGGGAGTGTTAGAAAAGCCCATGTAAATGGGCCCATATTGGGCCCTTGTTTTCTCCTCCTTTATTCTTCTCCTTTTAGTCCCACATCATTGTATAGGATTTCTTCTCTCCTTTTCTCCCCTATATATTTGTATTCTCTTCTTGTATTTTGATATAGAAGCAATACATACAAGCTTTGAGCTTTTCCAACAATGTGAATGTTCTTGATGAGGCTCCTATAGCTACATATGATCTCTTGCTCGAATCATGAATCTTCATTGTCTCCATGATCACCCTCTTACTTCTGTTCTCTAGTATTTGCGCCCCAATTTGACTTCGAGCCATGTCGCTAAACGTCATTGTGATAAATGAGCTTTATCACATTTTGATTTTGAGTCGGGTGAGAAGAATCTACATGCAGAGAGTCCATTATTTTGGTTCTTCTGTGAGATAGACTTGTTGATAAACTAAACTATCTTACTCGGATTTGTCTTGATATTTCATGTGCCGAACAATACCTAGTGGGATGCTACTTTTTGTATTGTTCGGTATGTGAAGAAAGATATATGCCTTGGTCTTGTTTACAATGATCATGGTCATATTGATATTAATACGTTTTGCGATCCTAATTGGGCTGGATGCTTAATTACACACAAATCCATTACTTGTTTTATCATTTTAATGGGAGGAAATTTGGTCTCATGGTGAAAAAACATACGATTACTAATTTTAGTGCAGAGGTCAAGTACTGGGTTCTCTCTCACACGATTGTAGAGATTGTATGCTCGACACATTCCTCGTAAGATAGGTTACTCATTTCAAGTCCCTACATAGTTGTGGTGTGATAATCTTGCTATTATTCAGATTGCTACTAATTTGATCTTTCATGAAAGCACCAAACACATTGAGTTGGATTGTCACTTTGTTTGAGGAAAGTACAATTTATTTCTCTTAGACACATCAAAATTGTAGATCAATGTTGTGATTTTGCTGGGGATCGTTATCAGATTTCGGGCCGCACGTCGGTGGGGCCCACTTTTGTTTATTCGTGCAGGAGGCGATGATAGGATCAACGATCCACGACCGCGAGAGCGTCCGGCTCGCCGCCTATTATTTTTATGTATTTTATTTTGTTTTGGTGTTTTTGGGCCTCTGACGTATCGACCAATCATAGACATTCATGTCTGGTGCCCAACCATCCCCTTTTGTTATAAATAGGGGGGTGGGTGCTGCAGTTTGGTCATTGTAGAGTTTGGAGAATTGTATTCTTGTATTCCCGCGATCCCATCACGGTGTTGACTCTGTGGAACCCTAGGTTTCGACTCCTAGGTGCGTATCTCCCTCCTCAAGGTTTGCCCTAACCCTAAATCACTTTCACCCCCTCCAATTCCCCTTGCTGCCGCCTCCACATCCCCCACAAACTGCTGCCAACATCACCAAACCCACTACTGAATCTAGCCGCCAGCCGCCCCTTTATTCCCCACTCGTGGAGCCATCTTGTAACGTGCCACACCTCCAATTTCAGCCACTGTTGCCTCTTCACCCCCCAATCACCGCCAGCCACCCCTGACCACCGCCACCTACTCCCGCATCTCCTGAAGCCTCAACCACAGCTGCTACTCCCCCTCCTGAAGCCACAAGCTTACAGTTGCCTGCTTCTCTACTTCCTGAATCACCGCCACCCTCCCATACTTCTCCCAACAGTCGACCCTCATCCAGCAGCCGCCGGTTTGGGCCACCACCCCGTCCCCTTCGTGGAACAACCTCCAATCAGCACACCCTATCCAGAGCAGTTTAGGTCTGGATTGTTTCAACCCCGATCCGCCACTTTCCCCTACCCGTCCCTCATTCCCTAGCCCAAATCCTCTCTCAAATTATTGGATCTACCCTCACACGCTCGGATCCACTCATACATCGTCGGATCCACTCATTTCCAGTCCGCTTCTAGCTTCCACCGCCGAGGGCAGCCACCTACGCTATTTCCACGCCACCGGTTCCACATTAGATCACTGTCAAAACGCATCCGACTCCTAAATATTCAGTGCATTGGTCAGCCTACTATTGGGTGAGTCTTGTTGTATTGGATTATTTTCTTTCAGCATTATTATTATCAGTTGGAGCGTATGTTTGTTTGGATTTTTCGTGTTGTAGTTGTCTTTGGATTATTATTGTGATTTGCAGGGTCCAGTCGCCGCACACCCTTGCTTTGGGCCTCAATGCGGATGAAAACCTAAGCTTGTCTCGCTTAAAAGAATTATTGTTTTTTTTGCCACAATCATGCGTATGTGATTAAGTAATTTAATACTCAAATTGAATTATCTGTCAGACTTTTGCATGATATATAGGATTAGGGCACTACTTATCCGCCGCCTATAGATTCGTCCTGTGCCAAAACTATTGCGCTAGTTAAGGATCGCTTTTATTGACCCACCTTGAAAAGGATGTGGCATGCGTAGTCTGTCACTGTGGCACATGTCAGATCGCGAAGGGTACTAAATAAAATACGGGATTCTATACTCTTCTTCAAGTCCCTTACCAGTCATGGGTCGACATTAGTATGGATTTTGTATTAGGACTTCATCGCACTTTGGGGAAGCACGACTCTATTTTCGTAGTGGTAGACCGGTTTTCAAAAATGACTCACTTTATTGTCTGCCGTGAGATCGCTGATGCAGCTCATGTGGCAACCCTTTTCATGAGAGACATTTTTCGACTACACGGATTACCTAAATCCATAGTGTCTGACCGCGTTGTTCGATTTCCGAGTTACTTCTGGAAGACGTTATGACATAAAACAGGTACATTCTTGAAATTTTCTACTGCATATCACCCGCAGACTGATGGTCAGACTGAGGTCATCAATAGGAGATTAGGGAATTTATTACGGTGTCTAGTCGGTGACCACCCCTCGGTTTGGGATTTTGTATTACCCGTAGCGGAGTTTGCATATAACAATTCCATCAATAGGTCTACTGACATGAGTCCATTTCATATAGTGTCAGGATATGAGATTAGGAAACCTGTTGACTTTGTCCATGTTCCCTTAAGTCGCTCCCTAGTGAGTCCGCCGAGTCCATTCATCACATACATGAACTGTATGAAATGATCCGGGAAAAAATTACTAGCAGTAATGAATTATATAAAACACGGACAAATGAACACGGGCATGAATAACATTTTCAGGTAGGCGAGCAAGTAATGATCCGACTTTGCATGGAGAGACTCCCAAAGGGAGCCGCTAAGAAACTACAATCAAAGCGAATGGGCTTTTATAAGATTCTAAAGAAAATTGTAACAAATGCCTATGGGGTCGATCTCCCAGTGGGTATGGGTATTCATCCCGTATTTAATACTGAGGATTTAACAATGTACTTATAGCCTCTTGAGTATAAGGATCCATACCTTGATCCACTTCCTACACAGTTTCCAGAGCAGTCTGACCCTTTCCCTGACCACCTTGGACAAACACCTACAAACTTTCTCGCACCATCTTTGATTCCACCGGTTCGTATGGATTCACCAACACGAGAGATGAGAGTTGAGGGCATTGCTGATGTTGTGGCGCATGAGTGCATTTCCACCGCAGACGGCCCCTCTTGTCGTTACCTGGTACACTGTTGCGGACGCCCCATTTGTGATGATACGTGTGTTGAAGCCGGGAAAATTCCCAACCTCAGAAATCAGATCAAGGCAGCCTAAGGATACTGGCTCCGCAGCAAAGCTAAACGACTAAGGAGACTGGGACGAAAAAGAAAGTCAACAAACAGGACCCCAGATGCTACGGCAGGAAGGTCCCACCACGTACCCGAATGCTTGGAAGAAGCAACCCCTCCACAACCAAAATTGGTCGAACAAGGTACGAGGGAGATTAGCTGGTAACTAAATTGCGAGGTCGCGACTTAGTCCCCAAGGAAAAGAAATCCGAAGGCTCAGCTGGTATCCAGGAAATAGAGCTCGTGAGATCCTTGCAGAGATTTCCAGTGTCTCTCCTCGTACCCTCGGGGTCCTATTTATAGGGAAATCCTGGGGTGGGTGGGTGGCTATGTATACCCCCACCCCCGGCGACTAGGTGACTTCCTGGAGGAGCTCGCACGACTGGGCGAGTAGCTCGCCTAGTCGCCTACCTGGCGAGTATGCGAGGGGAGCTCGCCATACTCGCCCAGGCCTTCCGCTGCGTGGCATGTTGATTCTGACCTTCGTCTTGACTTGCTTACTTTGACCTTTGCTGACCTGGCCCTGAAGGGGCCCACCCTAGGCGAATACGGGTTGTACACAATCCCCGCTCTTTTCGAGTGACGTAGGAACTCGGAAAGAGTCATCAAACACTTATTCGGCGAGCTGCTTGGCCGAGTGTCTGACTTACTCGCCTTTGAATCAGGCCCGCTGAACTCTATAAATAGGGGGGGGGGGGGCAGGTCTTGAGGCATGCAATTTGAGCTCTCACGCGATGTCGAAGGCTGTCGAGAAAGCCTATCATGAGAGCTTGACCGCGTTGTCCGAATTTCTCGCAGCAGAGCCCTCGAGGCCCAAGAGGCTGCGGGAAGGGGAAGTCGCAGCAGATCTGCCTCCCGCAAAGAAGCAAACTAAAAAACTGAAGAAGTCGCTCGCTTCCAAAGCCGACAATCCGCCCTCACCGGCGGAGAAAGTCGCTTCCTCGGCGAAGAGAGTCGCACACCCGACCGACCAGCCTGAACCTTCGATTAGCACCCAACAACTCCTCGAGGATCTCGGGCTGAGCGACATCCCCGACATCTCGCTGTCATCCCCGCCGGATACTTCCGTTCCGGAGGTCGCCGGGTCGCTCCCCCCCCCCCCCCCCCCCCAAATCGCAAGCAGATCTCGCAAGGTCATAAACTTGCCGATCTTCATGGAAGTTCGATGATTCTCATGCCCCTTTGTTTAACACGTCTTTGTATTTGCAGCTCCCCCAGCGACTACTTCGGGCGAGATTGTAGACGTCACCCCGCTGCGGGGAGTTCCACCGGACGCTTATGGAGCTCGGCCAAACCCTTGCAGCTTGAGACTAGCAAAGGCCCCTTTCCCACTACTTCGACGCCGGCGGCGGCGAGCATCCCAACGCTGTCACCCTCTCTCCCGGCCAAGGTCACTCTTCCGATGGCGAGCACTGCGTTGCCGTTGCCCCCTCTATCTTCAAATTTGCAGTAGTCGAAAAGCGTGCCCGTAGTGCCACCTCCTTCGGCTAGCTCTCAAAGTCCGGCGGGGAGCACTCCATTGCCGCCGCTGCCTCTTCCTTTGAACGGAGAACCACGCCCCGAGCTCTGCCCGGAGATCACAGCTCCTCGGCACGCTCCGGAGAGCTCGGCGCGTGATCCGGAAATGCGACACCCCGATTACTTCCCGCCGAGGTCTGGAGGTCGCGATCATGGAGGTCGCGGACAGGGGCAGCCCTCCGAGCGTCCTGGCGGCTCGTCCTCGGGCCTGTGAGAAACGGCTCGCCGCAGCCCTTTTCCTCGGCGATCACGCTCTCCTCGACATGATATCTTTCGCCACTGCTGATTCGGTCTGTCTGTCGCTGCCGACTGCTAAATGTTTTGGCGACTTTCCTTTGTCTGACAGGTCGCCCGTCCACTCCCGGCGGTGCCTTCATCGAGGCCTTGGGGCTGTCTAGAGACGAGTACCGCCGCGCCGCTGCTCGAGCATATATCGAGTTGGAGGCCAAGTTCGACCAGCTCTCCATCTGCGAACCTCATCGCCCGATCTCGGCATTGGAGGTGAGGATGACGAAGATGGAAGAGCTGCGGGAAAGCCTGGCGGCCTACGAGGCCCGCTTCCATATGATCCAAGAGGTGGAGCGGCGCTAGGTGATGACCGACCACCGCGTCCAGCTCCTTGGCGAGGAATTAGCCGGCTTGCGCGCCAGCATGGGGTCTGCAAGACGACTAACGAGGACGGAGGAGCAGCTGAGGCGAGGCGACGATGCGATTGCCGTGGCCACCGAGCACTTCCAGCGAGCTCGCGAGATGGGCTGGGCTGGGCGACATCCCCATCTTCTGGAGCGAGGGAGTCCTGGAACTTAGGAATTTTCTTCTTTTCATTTGAATTCGCATTCGGCGATTATGTAAATAACTATTTGTTTTGTAATAAACAAGTTTGTATCTCGTGATGATTATGCCTAGCCTTTCTGTGATTGTCGTCTGATGTGTCTTCTTTCTGCAATGCCTTGGTTTCTGTGCTAGTTCTGGCGTTCTTGCGAGTTTCTTGACAGCTTTGTTCGAGATAGGGCTCGTGTCTAGGCTAGATCTAGTGGTTAGGACGCGACTTAGGTGGATACTCGCCCGAGCAGGGTATACACCTCCTGGCCTCTGTCTATAAATAGAAGGGGTGGGTAAGACTTTAGTACGCTGTTGCGATTTCTGACTTTTGCTCGTGAGTAACTTCCCTTGATCGCATCTTCCTCTTCTTTCTCTCCCTACTCGCACTTCCTTTTTCGCACTCTTAACTCGCTCAGGATGGTTGGAGATGATGCCAATGCTCGCCGACAGGCTCACGCCATCAACGTCACTGAAGCGGTCTTCAAGAAATCCGCAGCCTCTGAGCGAGATCTGGAAGAGTTCAAACAACGACATCTTCCAGTGGGATACTCGGCCAGGCTCCTCGCCCGGAACGAGCGACTAAACACCTACATAGAAGGTGGATTGGTCCTATCCCTTCGCCATTTTGGAGTCAGCCCGAGTCTTCCATTGTGGCCCGAATATCGCCAGATCCTGCGATATTTCAGCATCGTGCCAGCCCAGATAAACCCCAATGGTGTGGCGATCATCATGAGCTTCCTATGCTTCCTTCGGGAAGAGAGGATCATGTTTGACCTCTCTGTCTTCCGGAAGGTCTTCGCCTTCGCCGCGACCTCGGAGGGAGTTGTCTTCTTCAGCAGCCACGTCTGCACATTGGTAGGGACGACGAACAAGGTCCATCGATGGAGCGAGTTCTTGGTTGCCGTTAATGGCGACTTCGAAGGCGTGTTGGGAAGGCCGCATCAGCCCGCCGACGTCGCCTTCCTCCCGCCTATTTCGGAAGGCGCACGCGAGAAGCTGATTGAAGCTTTTCACGGACGTCGATTCAAAGTCATCCATTGGCGCATCAACGTCAATGTTCTTGACGAGGTGCTCTCCTGTGAAGGTATGAACTTGCGAGATTCTGACATACTCGTCAAGACGTCGCCGAACTGGTTGAATATCGCTGACCATTCTTAAATTTGCAGAGGCTCGCGAGCTCCCGCGGAAGCCGCTGCCTCCGGCGAAGGAAGTGGCGTCCTCACGCCAGGAGACCTCGACCCACCCTGCCGAGGTCGAGGAGATCTCGCCTCCCGTGGTCCGTCCGCTCGTTGGCGGCGAGGATGGTGCGCACAAGAGCAAGCTCGCTAAGGGGAAGGGCAAAGACAAATCTCCCGATCATGCGAGCAAGCGCGCATGGATTTCCCGGCAGCTGTTCAATGAGAGGGAGTCGCCCGCCGAGGTCGGGGCGCCTTCTTGCCACCTGAACTTCAATCTCGGGCGAGGGGGCAAGGATGCCTTCGGTTTCCCGCTGGTGTCCTGGTCGGCGGACGAACATCGGGTGTCGCTGAGCACCAACCTCCCCGCTTGGTCGGAGGATTGGGAAGATAAGGGGGAGGCCTTCGACGTCCTCCACGCCTTATATGGGCGAGCTGACGCTGAGTCGATGCTGGAACTGAGCCCGGAGGTGCTCGCCCATTAGACTTCTCGCTCCATGCTGCGAGCTGCCGAGCTGGGGCACTACACGACGAGGAAGCTGCTCGAAACGCAGGAGGCGTTGAAGGTCGTCACCCTTAAGGCGATCAAGTTGGGGATGGAATCCGTCCGCTGGAATGATTATGATGTTAGTCCCCTCCTCAACGCGACTTAGTTGTCTTGGTACTTGATAATTTCTCTGACTATTGGCTGGCTTGTCC
Organism: Platanthera guangdongensis; assembly: GCA_039583875.1. Taxonomy (NCBI): domain Eukaryota; kingdom Viridiplantae; phylum Streptophyta; class Magnoliopsida; order Asparagales; family Orchidaceae; genus Platanthera; species Platanthera guangdongensis. The sequence goes on from CM077147.1 coordinate 30,024,409, forward strand.
TCGCAGGCCACCGAGATCGAGATGGCTAAGAAGTTCTCCGAGCTCGATCTAGAACTCGCCAATACCAAGGCCGAGCTGGAGACTTCTCAAATCCGGACCGCCGAGCTAGCAACTCGCCTGGAGGCCTTCGAAGGTCGCCCGGGTCCTTCCGGTGTCCGCGCTCCCGAGCCGCAGGAGGCGACGTCCTCACACGGGGTGGGCAAGAAGATCAGGATGCACGGGGATGAGATGCCCGCTATCCGTCGCGGGATAGCGCGAGCATCTGTGGAAGCCGTCCTCGCTAAGATGAGGATGGACGACTTCCTCGGCGCAGAGGCCGACCATTTGAGGGTTATGGACCGCATCCCCTTCATTCTTGCCGAGGAGTCGAATTCGCCAGATCGGGTCCTGTCCTCGGCTTCTAGCTTCAGCGTCGGCGACAGCGACAGCAGCAGCGGAGAGAGTAGTGGCAGCAATGACGACGAAGATGACGACGAGGACGATGCCGAGGAGGAAGATGTCACCATCGGGGACGAGGAGTACATGCCTGACACCGGCGACGACGAGTCATAGCCGACTGGCGACCTCCTGCGTCCGCGCTTGTACAGATTTTGTAAACGGGAATTTGTAAATTTGTAATCCTTGTTTAGAAATGTATATAAAATTTTTATGTTACTCGCTTCTATGCATGATCGCATGTTTGATGATGCTCGTTAGACTCATAGTCGCGGAGAGATTGAGAGCTCGACATGCGCTTACCCACATGCATACATCGTTCATACTCGCGCCATCGTTGTTCGCACGTGAATACTCGCGCAGCCACTTACCCACACATCGTTGCTCGCGCTTGCTCTTACTCGCATATTCGCTCAAGCATATTCGCACCTGCATAGTCGCCCATCTCGCAGGAGTTTAGCTCAATTGAGTCGGAGATTGTAGACGACACTCAGCAGGAACCGAGCTCAACTTTTGGTGAGAATTAGTCGACACCCAGCAAGAGCCATGATCAACTGGTGGTGGGAAGTAGTTGTCACCCAGCAGGAGCCTTGCTCAACTGGTGGTGGGAAGTAGTCGACACCCAGCATGAGCCATGCTCAACTGGTGGTGAGAAGTAGTCGACACCCAGCAGGAGCCAAGCTCAACTGGTGGTGGAAAGTAGTCGACACCCAGCAGGAGCCGAGCTCAACTGGCGGTGGGAAGTAGTCGACACCCAGCAGGAGCCAAGCTCAACTGGTTGTGGGAAATTGTCGACTCGGGTGGCTAATAGTCGGTCTGCAGGGGAGAAGGCCGTACAGAGATCACAGGCCACAACATCACTCCAACGAGGAGTTTTATTCACCCGAGGGGGTTGATGGTCGGTATGTAGGCGAGGAGCCCGTGCAGGGACTCAGACTTACGATAACTCTACGACTCGAGGATTTCAATAGGTTGCTAAGGTAGTTTATCCTGATACTTTGTGAATAAAGGAGATTTTTCAACGACACGACTCTTTTTTCGTTTGAATCGGAAGGTTGACATCCAGACCTGTTCCTAATAATTCTTCCAGTCGGAGGAGAGATGCGATCAGTGGTAGCTAGGCCGACATGCAAGAGGGGAGCTGATCTCGGCCGTCAATGCAGAGGCTCAGTCTTACGAGGATGCTTATATCCCGAAGCATCGTCCCATCATCCGTATTTGGCTTATTTAGAAGGATTTAGGTATCTTAGGGATCTTTGGAGGTAGTCCCTGCAAACTACATCGTCCTTACCCCACTGAAATACGTCCACATCCTCTCGGGTAGTGACATAACCACTCAGAACTGTGTAGAAAACACCACGTTCTTTCATCCGCAGTTGGACGTGCAGTTTTCAAACATGGAAATCAGTGGGAGCGAACGACTGAAGCTCCATGATATCGAGTGGGCTACACCTCGACATCTCAATTTAGCTTGAACAAAAAAACTAGTAAGAAGTCACCTGAATCGCACGGAGACGAGGCAGTGTCTTCGGATCCAATCCAGAAATATAGTAGTTTGCTCCTCCTCTCCGGCTGAACGCAGTCGCCGAAGACAGATCCGACAAACCGCACAATTAGATAACTGACTGCAAAAGGATCTTGAATCGTAAATCTGAGTTTTTGAATACTAGATCGGCTTGCACAAGAGGGGATGATCCAAATCCCCACTCCACTGATACTAGATCTGCCGACACAAGAGGAAGACCAGCACAAAAGTGATCTGCAGTGATCTGATCTCCAGAAGCCACAATGGCTCTTCTCTAAATTAGTTTAGCAGGAAATATTTGATGAACCAGGAGATTTCACAGTGATCTGGATCGGTACAGGAGCTCTTCTCCAAATTTCTCTTCTCCAATTTCAGAAATTCTGGATCTAAGCAGCAGCCAGAGCAACGATCGGCGATGAATATCACCAACTGGAACCTTTCCTCCTGATCGTCGATGAAGAACACCAACTGGATCTGCCAAGAAGATCGCAAGTCCCTGTGATGAATCGAGTATGGACTTCCTCCTCCTGGCGGGGGAAAACAACCACAGGAAAAGATCGATGACGGGCCGAGATCGTCTTCTTTCTCGCAAAGATCAGGATTTTATCCTTCAGATCGGGAAAATCTGATTCGGCAGCGACCGACGGCTTGAATAGCCGGATCCAACCCTACTCGATCTGCGACGATGTGAGTTCTTCGTGAACAGGAAAAACTTGATGTCGATCGGCACCGGGGCGATAAACTTCCGTTCGATCCAGGCAAAACCCGAAACGTGAAGACAAGCGACAAAAATCCCGTCGATGCAGAAAAGAAAAACGGGCGGCGATCTTCTTCTAGATCGGTGATGGGATAGCCTGTTTCGCGATCAACGATGAACAGGAGCGGACGAGATGAATCGCAGAACGGGAGCGGAAGCGGACGGGAGCGAAGAGCGAAACCCTAGAGGTTACTTTGAGAATGTTAGGTTTGCTCTTCCGCTCAAAGTATTCTACAATACCTCATCTATGTATGGAATGAATATATATAGTACTTCCAGCATAGAGCAGACACTAGGATGACACGAACCCGTAAACCTATTCCGAGTTTGCCAAACACACTCGTGCGGGCATATGTATAAATATCTAACAATCCATTCTTTCAGAAGGCTCCAGATCTATTATGAATAGGACCGTGTAGTCATAGTTACCCTTCTGAAAACATAAAAAGTTTTGCTTGCACATACTCCTTGTGAGTTCCTTTTCAGGCATCCGAACTAAACCTTCAGCGGAGCCCAACGATAAGCATTTCCGAAATTGCTGGAGCATTCCCCATATTCCTGTTGCTGTTGTTTTTATCATTTATATCATAATCCATTTAGTTTCTTCTCACATTCCAGCGATTTTTACTCTCTCCGCCATTTTTTGCGAGAATATTAAACATTTAAACCTTCTTACACAATGATTGCATATTATACAGGTCACATTTGTGTTTACCAACCAGGTGGATGGCAAACTTATTCCTGTGGAATCAACAGTTCCAGAAGAAGCTAGTCAAGCCAATGGTCAGAATATTGCAGTTAAAGCAGTTAATGCAGGATTCAATGAAAACGTAGAAACAAAGAGTTCTCCAGCACTCTGCTTACCCTCTGTTAACCAGTCTTGGAGAAATTTGAAAGCTTCAGCAAACACCACCCATGCAGTTAGATTGCACAGGCTCTCTCAATCTTTACTCAGAAAGAACGCCTTTCTGAACTCGTCTGACGATGATTTCGCGTAAATGTTTCGAGTATCTTCTTCGCAGATCCGGATATGTGAATTGACTACCGAACCGGATCATATAATTCCGCGCGAACATATCGTGTTTCGAAACCACGATCCAGCTGCTTTTGATCATCTAATGGCAACGGTCGGGTTGGTGTTGCTTGTGGACTGCTGCAATGGAGGCTCAAAGCAAATCACGCTGCTTGGATTCAAGTCTTGAGGTACTGATTCTAGCAATTAATTTGAAATAGTTGTATTCAATTAAGTTGAATGTTTTCCTGGAAACTGTATAATATACTGTTTATTGTCCTCAACAGTATAACTTTACACAAGCACACTTGTATTTTTCTAGGTGATTGTTATTCGCAAATCACGTTTGTTTATTCACAGATTGTGTATTCACAACTCTAAAGGAAGTCAAATTTATTATTCACAGATATTTTTGTTATCCTTAAATTAGTACAGAAAATTCAAAAAAAAAATCATCTACTTTGTCTTCCTCACCACAAGAAGAGAGTATATAAATCGCATGAACATCAAAAAAATTGTCTTTATAAATCTTTCCCAACTTTTTTTTTAAAATCTTCAATCTCATCAATATTGAAGAAATTGTTTAAAATAAAAATAAAAGTATGTTTATTAGTCATCAATATCTTACAAAAATACAAGATTCATTCTTAATTTTAATATAAATAATTCATTTTCTGATTTGCGAATTGGTATGTGGACAACATGCATATATATATGTTTTGCGAATAGCCGTCTCTTTCTATAATGCAACGATGATTTTATTGGCAAGGGGGAGACGAATTATTTATTGCTGTGAAATCAGATCGAGTCTGCGGTTGCGCAACAGAATTAAATCGAGCACAAACAATAGCGCAAAATATAATACAGAACGAGATTTCAAGCACACACATGACAAAATAATTTTACGTGGTTCGGAGAGGAGCTCTTACGTCCACGAGGAGAGCGCGCCGGAAAAAATCCACTAATGATAAAAGACTTACAGAGGTGTTACATAGAGACCGATACACGGCCGAGCCGCAAAGAGAAAACTTCAAAAAAAGAAACTAAAAAGCTATCGCCGAGCGATGGTGATGTCACCGGGTGATATCACGCCAACCAAGTTCGTCGCTGTAAGACCCCATTTTTTTTTGCAACAACCACCAGGGTCTTAGGCCCAGAACCGCCGCTTTGCGGTGACACCTTCGCACCCGGGAAGGTCATCACTACAAAACGCCGATCCTGCCGGCCAAATCGATCACCATCGACAGAATGTATGATGAATGAAAGTGTAAGCATCGAAGTCCACAATAGTATAAAGGGGGAAATCAAGCGATAAAACAAGTCAACACCAGAAGAAAGTCTAAGTACCAATGCGAGAAAGTGAATACGGGCTTAAGCCCGGTACATGATAACCTCAGTACAATTCACTCATAAAAGTAAAACTACTAATACTCGGCTCCACTCACGGATCCGGATGTCTGTCCACCCGAGCTACATTGACCCATATCCATCTGCACCGTACCCTGCTAGTGTTGCGTCTCCTGCGGCTGTTCCCTGTCTCCCATCCGGAGCACCTAAAATATGGTGGTCAGACGACCGTCAGTCAAACTAGATTCGGTCAACAATTCCCCACCCCTCTACCCGTGGCTCCTAAGCACTGGACGGAAAGGAGTGAAAAGGAGGACCAAAAGCAGGGCATAATCAAGCATGTGACATCTACCCTAAGGAATAAAATATTAAGGTATGACAGGGGTATCACAATAATTAAACATGAGTAAACAAGTATGTAACAAAAGTAAACAGTAAGGAGTAGCAAATAAGTAAAAGCAGTAAGAAGAGTAAGTAAGAGCAACGAGAAATATAACCGTTGATTTATAGGGATTACCCCTATAGACCAAGGGGTCGTTTTGCAGGGCCTATCGTATAAAACGTCACATACCATTTTATACGATAGGTGTCAGGGGTTAAATACAATGATTATGCTATGACGTGCAAGTTTGCTATGGTATGCACATGCAAGTGCAACTCACACACACGACTCTATGCGCACAGACCTTTAGTTCCCCTTTTTGGAGTTAGCTAAACTCTCAGGAGCCTCTCGTTGTGGCCAACGGAGACAATGGGTTGGGCCTCTCCACTCTTAGACTGGTAATCACAGTACCCCGTCTAGCCCCTCACGTACGTTTCCGTACTATTCCTAGCAAACGAGCTATTCTCCCCAAGTCAACGTACCGACGACGGTGTGATCGATCGTCCAATACTGACGACCCACCACTGTTATGCACATGCAACCATGATAGTTTGTATCTAATTATAGTACTGAGCCTCCAGCTCTTTAGACTACCGAGCCTACTAGTTCACCATGTTCCCGAGCTCACGACTCCCTGGACTAATCAAGTCTTTTTTTTCCAAGTCCCCGAGCATCCAGCTCCCCAGACTTCCAAATCAATACCGAGTCCATTTAACTCTACCAGTAAGCTCTTAGGCCACGGGCCTACGCTATCCTTTCTCTACCAATTTATCTCCCTACGTGTACAAGTGTGAGTGTAAGGTGAAACTATTATTAGGGTTAATCTTGCCCAAATTATTCCTAAGGTTTACGTTAGTACATGACTGCCCAAGGTATTCCCCGTGAAGGGCTCTCAAAGACACTAGGAACTATGATGGGATTACGCCCAAAGCTCCCTTTCGCAAGACACTTAATATTATTGATTTCTACCCTTGATCAGATCTCTCATTTATTTACCCAAACCAGCAACCTACTAAGGATTCAACTCTTCAAATTCATTATCCACTCTAGTTCAGTTTCCGCAGTTACTATATGCAGACCATCATATACTATATGAGATGTATAAAGGAGGTACTCCAGATTGTCTTCCAAATCTCCTATAAAATTTACCAGAGGTATATCATAACAAGTTTAGTCTAAAATCAGAGAATCATAATTTTTCTAATTAATTTGATATTTATTGAATTTTCCCAAATGTTTGGCCATGGATAATTTTGAACATGAACTATATGATCTACTCAAGTAATGACCACCCCAAAATTTTGAACATTAAATAACAGAGATATATGTCTAGATATTAATTTCCATAATTTTTCAGAAAATATGTGACCTCTAATTAATTTATCCAATATAATTCCCTTAATCATATGTAAAGAAGGAAGTACCAAAATTACTCATCAGAAAATTATGTAAAAATTACAGAATCTTAATATGGTTCAGAAAAGATCATTGTACAAAAATCATAATTTTAGAGGCTTGCTAGAATCCAAAATAAATTAAGTGAAGTTTCATGGGAATCAACACTTAATGAAGCAACCCTTAGAAATAGTCTTCCAAAAATCCCATAAATATTCACAGAGCTTTAAAACATAATAAGGAGTCCCCTGGCTAAAGTTCATCAATTTCCAGCAAGTAGTTCCTTCATAATAAATTTCTAAGCAAATATTACAAATTACTAAATTGTTAATGAAATATCCAAAATAATAATCCTAAATTCATAACAAAAATCTCCAGAGCTTTTACTAATCTCAAAAACTACTCAACCCAAATCTCATCACTTTTCAAAAAGTTTTTGTGACATTTTCTATCCCTGCAAGTTTTGTGCCCTAAGCTAGGGTTAGGGTTTTGAGGGGTTTTGAGGGGGTTTAAGGCGTCCAAGTTCCCTAAAATTTTAACCAGAGGACTATACCAACCCTATGGTCCTCTCTACCAATTTTCAAGTCATTTCAAGGTCATTTGACCCCATGACCTTCAAACCCTAAAAATCCTCATTAAGGGACCATCCCTAGGGTTCTAGGGCTACCCTGCTCTTAACCACCCCAAATTACATTGGAGGGTGTTACATGCCATATAAAGTCAGTGACCAAATTATCAGCCTCTGTTGAGGTGATTTGACCACTCAAAACCCAAAGAGGGTGCTTTGACCTAATTAACCCTATAAGGGTCAACCTAGGGTCGGATCAATACCTAATCAAAACATCTCCAAATGAGATGAAAATTTTACCAGAGCCCTAACATGCTCTCTAAGACCACCCACCCAAAATTTGGGGGATTTTGAGGTGTTTATGACACCTAAATCATTTATAATTGGTTTATTAAATTTTCACAAAAACTATAGAAAAATGTTTTTCAAAAGTTCTTATTTTTGGACAGTGTAAGGGGAAGGCTATGAGGAGCCTATGTTCAAAATTTCAAAGCATTTGGATGAGTGGTTTGGTGTGGGCACTAATTCTAATGTCTGGTCATGCCTATGTATATGTTGCACCAAAATGAGTGTTGTGGTCACACCAGAATTCCAAACTGAGTGAAATCAATTTTAAATTACACTAGACATTAAGGACTACATTTTCTATGTTGACCACTTTACAGTAGAGGCTTCTAAGTATTTTTAATAATTAAAACCATCTACTATTAATAATCTCCAGAAAATCAATTAATATTATTAAATTACTTGATCAAAAACGGATGGCATCCGCTCATCCTCAACCTCCAGCCAAGGGCCGAGATTGGCCCGACCTGGAGCCTATTCCAGCCCACTTTCCGGCCACCCTGACCACCTCCCTGGCCGGCCACCACCACCACCACCACCTCCGTTGAGGTGGTGGCTAGCGTTTGGCGGCGACCATGCCGCCGGAGGTGGCGGTTTCCGGCAAACTTTCACCACCATTTTTCATGGAATTTCAATGAAATTTTCTCTCCGATCCGGCTCGTTTGAGCCCGACTTCTCAACCTAAACCATACTAGATCTAGCACGCATAGAGAGGAGAAGGATTGGACGTTGCCGGCGGCCTGAAGTCGGGAAGATCGCCGGGAAGCCATTTCTGAATGTTGCGTCACTCGGCTTCTGCAACTGCAAGGTGGGGAGGCTCGGTTTCTTCGGGTAAGGATTGAGAAAGCCTCCTCTCAACTCACTGGTGGTGTTTAAAGCTTCAGATGGGGAGAGGAGAGGCTGGATAATTAATGTCCTTCAAAGCCATTAATGGCTAGGCTCGGCCATGGAGGAGGGGAGGGGCTGAACCAAGTGTGACGGCCAGGGGAAACAGCTGGAAACTTCTCCCCTTCCCTGGGAAATTGAATTCAACCATTAAATGTGGAATGTGGCTTTTGGCGAACCGTTTCCTTCCCTCTCCTTCCTCATTTCTCTCTCCTCCATTATCGTGGAAATGGAGGTTACTGTGACACGCGGTACACGCCCGTGTCGGCCAAGACACGCCCGTGACGCAGGGCGTGTAACCCAGTCGACACCCAGTCGAGAGAAAATCGTCGACCTCTCGACACAGCGGGACACGCCCTGTGACACGCCCGTGTCACAGGCCGTATACCCCATGCTCGACGATCGACACTCGAAGATCGACGATCGGCACTCGACGATCAACGATCGACACTCGACGATCGACACTCAACCTTTCGACACAGCGGGACACGCCCGTGTCACAGGCCGTGTACCTATGCTCGACGATCGACACTCGACAATCGACGATCGGCACTCGGCCTTTCGACACAGCGGGACACGCCCTGTGACACGCCCGTGTCACAGGCCGTGTACCCCGTGCTCGACGACCGACACTCGACGATCGACGATCGGTACTCGACGATCGACCCTCGACAGTTCGTCGAACCGAGGGGACACGCCCCCTGCCACGCCCGTGTTATAGGGCGTGACCACTCAAAAACTTCGTCGACCAAAATTCGTCGACCAAGTGCCCAACTCTTCAACCCGAGCGGGACACGCCCTGGGACACGCCCGTGTCCCAGGCCGTGTCACCCAAATTTTGCTACTCCCAGAATTTGGGCTGTTACACTCACCCTCTCTCCTAGTCACCAAGTTGACTTGGTCAGTCTGAAGGACTATTTGCAGCCCTTCCACGCACATTATTCCCTAAAGAAGCCACATGAGGAGGCTTGAGCTTGGGTTAGCCTATTTGGGCTAGGTTGACCAGAAATAGGGTTGGGTTGACCATGGTCTCTTTGGGATTCCTTGGGTTTTGTCCTGACCTGGTCATGACAAAACCATTCCTAGGGGGTCTAGTTGTTTGAGGGATGTTACAAATCCCAATATATAACAAAAAATTTCGTCCTCGAAATTCTAGTTAGGCATACGGGGTTTCAAGTATGCAAGAAAAATTGTAACATCCCGAAAGGCTGAGAGTAATACCTGACTGAAGAGTTTCGGGTATCGCTGCTGCATCAAGTTCTGGGGCTCCCAAGTGTGCTCCTCCTGGCCGTGATTTCTCCAAAGAATCTTGACCAGTGGGACCTTCTTGCGGCGTAAGACCCGCATACTCGTGTCATCAATCCAGACTGGCTCCATGTGCACTGACCGGTCAGATGCTACTGGCCCATCCGTGGTGTCTATCTGCTGCTCTGGACGTAATAGGGCCCTCCTGAGGGAGGAGACATGGAAAATATCGTGCAGGCCTTCCAGCTCTGGCGGCAGCTCCAGCCTGTATGCTAAGGGGCCGATCCGCTTCAGGATCCTGTAGGGCCCCATGTATCTCGGGCTGAGCTTCTTCCTCCGCCCGCGGACTCGAGAGACTCCGTGCATCGGCCGTATCTTCAAAAACACTCTGTCTCCTACCTGAAACTCCACCTGTCGATGCCGCGCGTCGTAATATTTGGCCTGTCTGCTCTGCGCCTCCAACATCCGGTCCCTTATCAGTCTCACTTGGGCCTCGGTGTCATCCACAAATTCCGAGCCCAGGACCTTTGGGTCCTCATCCTGTATCCATGACAGGGGAGTCCTGCACCTCCGTCCATATAGAGCCTCGTAGGGGGCCATACCTATACTGGCCTGATGGCTGTTGTTGTATGAGAACTCCACCAGTGGCAACATCTTCTCTCATGGCTCTCCTCGGTCTAGAATGCACAGACGTAGCAGGTCTTCCAATGTCTGATTTGTGCGTTCTGTCTGCCCATCCGTCTGAGGGTGGAACGATGTGCTAAAGGTCAGTCGGGTGCCCAAGTATGCCTGAACTGACCGCCACTCCCTAGATGTAAACCGCCTGTCATGATCTGACACTATTGACCTGGGCACGCCATGGTAGCGAATGAACTGCTACACAAACTTCCGCACCAGTACTCCCATTGAATCGTCCTTCCTGATCGGTATAAATCGAGCCACCTTCGTCAACCGATCAACGATCACCCAGATCGTGTCGTTCCCTGTCCGAGACCGGGGAAGCCCATGTATGAAGTCCATGGCCACGTCATCAAACTTCCACTCTGGCACCGGGAGTGGTTGCAACAATCCTGCGGGGTTCCTGCACTCCGCCTTCACTAGCTGACATGTCTCACAATGGGTCACAAAGTAAGTGACATCCTTCTTCATGCCCGGCCAGAACATAGTCTTCTTCAAATCAGCCGTCATCTTTGTGATCCCCGGGTGCACAGAGTACCGGCTGCAGTGCGCCTCCATCATAATGTCCTCCCGGATCTGGCCTCCCTCCGGTATATACACCCGTCCTCTGAAGCACACCAGGCCGTCCCTCAATGTGTAATCTCCTGTAGTGCCTGCCTCCAGGGTTTGGAAGATGGGCTCTAACTTGGCATCCTGCCTCTGTCCTTCTCTGACTCGGTCTCTGATGTCATCGGTAACGCCCATCGCGGCTAAGTACTCCTCATAGAGCTCAGGGTCGTCAGACGACACCAGAGTAATGTACCTGTCCTCTATTCTCTACAGCAGCTCCATAGACATCAGTTGAGGCTCTGCTCCCCCTGTGGCGGCTCTCCTACTTAGTGCATCCTCTACCACGTTCGCCTTCCCCGGGTGGTAGTGCATCTCGTACTGATAGTCAGATAGAAACTCCACCCACCGCCTCTGCCTGATGTTTAGTTCCTTCTGCGTGTCCACGTACTTAAGGTTCTTATGATCTGAGTATATATCACAGTGGACTCCGTAGAGGTAGTGTTGCCATATCTTCAATGCGAATACAACTGCTCCCATCTCCAGGTCGTGCACTGGATAGTTCTTCTCATGGGTCTTCAGCTGGCGGGAGGCATATGCTATGACGTGTCCGTTCTGCATCCGCACCGCTCCCATCCCCTGATATGATGCGTCGGTATACACCTGGAATCCTTCCTTCCCAGATGGAAGGGCCAGAATAAGGGCTGAGATGAGTCGGTTCTTCAACTCCTGGAAGGCTGCCTCACACTGTGGCGTCCATACAAAGGGCACGTCCTTTTTCGTCAACGAAGTGAGTGGAAGGGCAATCCGAGAAAACCCCTCCACAAATTTCCGGTAATAACCGGCAAGCCCCAGGAAACTCCGCACGTCCATGGCCGTCTTCAGTGGTGGCCAATCCCTGACTGCCTGTACCTTTGCAGGGTCCACCGCTAACCCAGCTCCGCTGATAATGTGGCCCAGGAAAGCCACCTCCTTCAACCAGAACTGACACTTGCTGAACTTTGCATAGAGGCGATGCTCCCGCAATCTCTCCAAAGTCAGTGCCAGGTGCCGTGCATGGTCCTCCTCCGTCCTAGAGTAGATAAGGACGTCGTCTATGAATACTATGACAAACACATCCAAATAAGTCTCGAAGACCCGGTTCATGAGGCTCATAAACGCTGTTGGAGCATTCGTGAGCCCGAAGGGCATCACGATGAACTCATACAGTCCATATCTGCTACTGAAGGCCGTCTTCGGAATATCCTCCTCTTGGATCCGCAGCTGGTAGTAGCCTGACCTCAAGTCCAGCTTCGAGAAATAATGGGCTCCCTCCAGCTGATCGAACAACTCATCTATCCTTGGGAGAGGATAGGTATTTTGGACGGTCAGCCTGTTTAGTGCTCGATAGTCGATGCACATGCGAAGGTTGCCATCCTTCTTCTTCACGAATAGGACCGGAGCTCTCCATGGCGAGGAACTCGGTCTGACGAATCCTGCTTCCACCAACTCCTGCAACTGTGTCCGAAATTCTGCCAGCTCCCTTAGGGCCATCCGATAAGGGGCCTTGGATACCGGCTTAGCCCCTGGAACCAACTGAATCTGAAAGTCCTTTTCCCTCTGCGGAGGCAGTCCAGGCAGCTTCTCTGGAAATACATCGGCGTAGTCACATGCCACCGGAATGCTAACAATCAGGTCCTCCTCCTCTGTCATCTCGAACAGCACCTGATATACCTCGTCTCCCGGTAGGTGGGCCTTGACGACCTGAATAGATGAAAGGAGGCGGCGGGAAACCGGAGTAGTACCTTCGAATGTCGCGTAAGTGTCGCCGTGTCTCAGCACGACCCTCCTCGCCGGACAGTCAATCTGGGCATGGTTCCAGACAAGCCATGTCATGCCCAAGACAAGGTCGAAGTCTAGGGGTGTGCATGAAAAACCGAAAACCGACCAAACCGCCCAAACCGAACCGATTTTACACCGAACCGAACAACTCGGTTTGGTTTTGGTTTTCCTCTCTGAAAAACCGAACCGCACCGACTAATAATGCATGTAAAAATATTACCAATAATGATCTTTTAACTATTTTTATTAACTAAATAATGTACACAAATTATATCAACTTAATAATTTTAATATCATTTGAACTAAAATAAATTTTTGTAATGCATATTCTATGCATCAAGACGAATTAAACATTTTGTTGAACTGATTTTTTTTATATCTTTTTTATATTTATTACTCGATTTCAAAATAAAAATATTTAATCATTTTTTAAATGTAATATGAGCTATTAGCTATAATATATCATTTGTAAATAAAACTTGATGATATTAATTTTTTAATTGTCATAGCTTTTTTAAAATTTTCTTGAGATATTTAAGTACATATTTATTTTAAATAGTATAACTGAAAAACCGAAAACCGAACCGAGTAAACTGACCAAAAAACCGAACCGAACCGATAAACATCGGTTCGGTTTCGGTTTGGGTCCAAACCGACCCAAACCGAACCGCTTGCACCCCTATCGAAGTCCGGCATTCTCAGGATCGTCACCGGGGCCTCGAGTGTTAACCCGTCTATGGTAACCGTCAGGAGGCACTTCTCTGTGGACTGGATCTCCATCCCATTGGGGAGACGCACCCTCCTGGCATCTCCCGTATAATATCGAATCTGGCCCAGATCCTTGATGAAATCCTCCGACACAAAGTTGTGTGATGCCCCCGTGTCGAACAGGGTACGGGCAGGTTTGCCGCACGCCATCACTATTCCTAAATTAGTTAAAGAAAAAACAGCTTAGGTCTAAAGTTTTCTAACCTAGGTTGTGTAATTATTCTACCAATACTAAAAATTACTCTCATACCTGCAATAACCCTGTTCGGGTTCCGGGGCTGCGCTAAGTCCAGAGCGTAGACCTGCTCCCCATCCTGCCTGTGTTAACCGCCCTGAAATCTGCGTCCGCGACCACGTCCACGACCTCCCATCTGGTGAGCCGGTGGGCCACCCTGTGCAGCAGGTATGGCCCCATTCCTAGTCGGGCAATTAATCCGAATGTGCCCTGGCTGATGGCAGAGATAGCACCGCTGTGGTGTGGGTGGTCCCTGCCCTATCCTGGGCACCTCCCTCATCTGTAGCGGCTGCGGGGCCAGCACTGCCTTCTCCCTTGGTTCCTGCCTTTCCTCCTGACGGGGTTGATCCCCGTTCCTTCTCTCTCCCATGACCGGCCCCTCTACGGGTCCCTTCTCCCTCCTAGCACTGCATCATCCCCATGTCTCTTCTTGCCCCGGACTGCAAGCTGGTCCGCCTCCAGCTTCTTGGCCATCTCCAAGATCCTGGCCATGGTACCATCAGACACGAACAAGAGGGCCTGCCTCAGGTCATCACAGAGGCCCTTGTAGAACCACTTGGCGTAACCCACGTCATCCAGCTTGTAAGAATCCGCAAACCGGGCCCAATGAGTAAACTCCCGGTGATATTCCAAAATTGTCCTGTTCCCTTGCTTCAATTGCAAGAATCTATCCTCTAATTCATCCCTTGCGGACTGCGGCACAAAATGCTCCAGTAGTGCCGCCCTAAACTCCTCCCAAGTAATGTCCGCGATCTCCACTCCCGCATAAGTGGTGTCCATCGCCGACTTCCACCACCTCTTCGCATGCGACTCCAGACAAGAAACCACCAACGATACTGCCAGGTCCACCGGGCACTGTATTCCCACCAACATCTCGTACATAATGTCTAGCCACTCCTCCGTGCGCACTGCCGTCTCTGTCCCCAAGTAGGATGGTGGGGCAAGGCCCCGGAATGCACTCAACCAGTTCGCTCCGGGGTTCGGCTGAGGAGCCGGAGCCTGCTGTGCCCTAAAGGCCTCCAAGATGGCCGTCAAAGTTTGTCCCAGCTCCATCTGCTGCAACGGGATCGGAGCCGGCGGGGGTGGAATCACATTCGGGGCTGGAGGTGTCCCCTGCGGCAGGGGAGGATTCGTCGCACCCTACAAAAGATGGTCTTAAGTTTAGTAAATTGACCTAAAACTCTTTGTTACTGGTGAGCATTGCACGTGATTCCTCCCATGGGCACACCATTGCTTCCGCTGCTAGTTTGTCCTCAAACTAAGCCCGCGCGGGGTGTCCCATGTTTTGTGGACTACATTCTATCGGGTCGAAGTTTCGCTTTGATACCACTTGTAAGACCCCATTTTTTTGCAACAACCACCGGGGTCTTAGGCCCAGAACTACCGCTTTGCGGTGACACCTGCGCACCCAGGAAGGTCATCACTACAAAACGCCGATCCTGCTGGCCAAATCGATCACCATCGACAGAATGTATAATGAATGAAAGTGTAAGCATCTAAGTCCACAATAGTATAAAAGAGGAAATCAAGCGATAAAACAAGTCAACACCAGAAGAAAGTCTAAGTACCAACGCGAGAAAGTGAATACGGGCTTAAGCCCGGTACATGATAACCTCACTACAATTCACTCATAAAAGTAAAACTACTAATACTCGGCTCCACTCACGGATCCGGATGTCTGTCCACCCGAGCTACACTGGCCCATCTCCATCTGCACCGTATCCTGCTGGTGTTGCGTCTCCTGCGGCTGTTCCCTGTCTCCCATCCGGAGCACCTAAAATATGGTGGTCAGACGACCGTCAGTCAAACTAGACTCGGTCAACAATCCCCCACCCCTCTACCCGTGGCTCCTAGGCACCGGGCGAAAAGGAGTGAAAAGGAGGACCAAAAGCAGGGCGTAATCAAGCATGTGACATCTACCATAAGGAATAAAATATTAAGGTATGACAGAGGTATCACAATAATTAAACATGAGTAAACAAGTATGTAACAAAAGTAAACAGTAAGGAGTAGCAAGTAAGTAAAAGCAGTAAGAAGAGTAAGTAAGAGCAACGGGAAATATAACCGTTGATTTATAGGGATTACCCCTATAGACCAAGGGGTCGTTTTGCAGGGCCTATCGTATAAAACGTCTCATACCATTTTATACGATAAGTGTCAGGGGTTAAATGTAATGATTATGCTATGACGTGCAAGTATGCTATGGTATGCACATGCAAGTGCAACTCACACACACGACTCTATGCGCACAGAACTTTAGTTCCCCTTTTTGGAGTTAGCTAAACTCTCAGGAGCCTCTCGTCGTGGCCAACAGAGTCATTGGGTTGGGCCTCTCCACTCCTAGACTGGTAATCACACTACCCCGTCTAGCCCCTCACGTACGTTTCCGTACTATTCCTAGCAAACCAGCTAGTCTCCCCGAGTCAACGTACTGACGACGGTGTGATCGATCGTCCAATACCGAGGACCCACCACTGTTATGCACATGCAACCATGATAGTTTGTATCTAATTATAGTACCGAGCCTCCAGCTCTTTAGACTACTGAGCCTACTAGTTCACCATGTTCCCGAGCCCAAGGCTCCCTGGACTAATCGAGTCTCTTTTTTTTCCAAGTCCCCGAGCATCCAGCTCCCCGGACTTCCCAATCAATACCGAGTCCATTTAACTCTACCAGTAAGCCCTTAGGCCACGAGCCTACGCTATCCTCTCTACCAATTTATCCTATGTGTACAGGTGTGAGTGTAAGGTGAAACTATTATTAGGGTTTCTCAAATTACCTAAGATTTACGTTAGCCCAGGACTGCCCAAGGTATCCCCGTTAGGGCTCTCGAAGGCAATAAGAACTATGATGGGATACGCCCAAAGCTCCCTTTCGCAAGACACTTAATATTATTGATTTCTACTTGAGGATCTCTCATTTATTTACCCAAACCAGCAAACTACTAAGGATTCAACTCTTCAAATTCATTACCCAGTGTAAGTTTCCGCAGTTACTATATGCAGACTAGGGGTAGGAGTGAAAAACCGAAAACCGACTAAACCGATCAAACCGACCGAACCGCACGATTGAAACCGAACCGCCCGGTCCGGTGTCGGTTCGGTCTGGGCTTGAAAAACGAAGGACTATCGGTTCGGGTCGGTTTCAGGTTGTGAAAACGATCAAACCGACCGAACCGAGTTTTTGTTTAACATAATTAAAGTTAAGTATTAACTAATTAACTTTTAAATTTAAAGTCAGCCACATTTTGATTTCCGATTAGCGTTAGCTGTATAACTGACACTGGCATATTATTATTTTTATGCTGCATGCCAAGGTATTCCCCGTGAAGGAACAGCTCTCGAAGGACAGCGGTGTCCAAGAGTCAAAGTTAATATTTTATTATTCTATTGAGATTGCGATAGTGATTAGTTTCGGCTCGGGTTCTAGTTTATTAAGTTCATTTTTTTTTCTTTTTCTTTTTCGAGATAGCTCCAGCGATAGGGTTTCGTAGGGTCTCCACTCTCCAGTTCCTACTTTCCAGTTTCCTGATTCCTCCCAATTTCGACAGTTCGTATCTCGCAAATCGCAATCGCAGACTCGCCTGGCGACGAAGACGAGACCGTCGAGGGAAAGAGCTCGAGACCTCAAGAGCAATGACTGCGGCGCGGAAGACTGAATGCTTCAGATTTAATCATTTTTGGAGGTGTTTGGCCGTGCGGCGGGCGGCAACTCAGCTGTTCATCTTCCTATTCCCTTTATTGCAAACAGATACTTTTGCGTCACAATAAATTGGGTGTAAAAAACAGACACTCATATCAATAGGTGATTACTAAGCCATTTAAATTCATTAAATCAATCTATCATTGTCTTATACTTATCTCAATGTGATACCCAAACCAGCAGAAAGTGGTCTGACATTTGTTGCGCCAAGATATGGAGGAACCCAAGGACACTATCTATGGAGGACTACTATGATATAAACCACTCTTTAATGAGTGATAACAAACTGTTCTTAATCTACATGGACAAAAAAAAATTAAAACAAATAAAAAATATGTTTAATATTAACTATTATATGTTTGTTCACAAAAAACCGACACCGAACCGAAAAAAACCGAATGAAAACCGAACCGAGTTGAACCGAAACGGATTCGGTTCGGTCGGTTTGGACAAGCCAAAAACCGAGGCATGTCGGCTCGGTTTCGGTTTGGGTCCAAACCGACCCAAACCGAACGCTCGCATGCCTATGCAGACCAACATATACTATATGAGATGTATAAAAAGGTACTCGGATTGTCTTCCAAATCTCCTATAAAATTTACCAGAGGTATATCATAACAAGTTTAGTCTAAAATCAGAGAATCATAATTTTTCTAATTAATTTGATATTTATTGAATTTTCCCAAATGTTTGGCCATGTACAATTTTGAACATGAACTATATGATCTACTCAAGTAATGACCACCCAAAAATTTTGAACACTAAATAACAGAGATATATGACTAGATATTAATTTACATAATTTTTCAGAAAATATGTGACCTCTAATTAATTTATCCAATATAATTCCCTTAATCATATGTAAAGAAGGAAGTACCAAAATTACTCATCAGAAAATTATGTAAAAAATAAAGAATCTTAATATGGTTCAGAAAAGATCATTTTAAAAAAAATCATAATTTTAGAGGCTTGCTAGACTCCAAAATAAATTAAATTAAATTTTCATGAGAATCAACACTTAATGAAGCAACCCTTAGAAATAGTCTTCCAAAAATCCCATAAATATTCACAGAACTTTAAAACATAATAAGGAGTCCCCTGACTAAAGTTGATCAATTTCCAGCAAGTAGTTCCTTCATAATAAATTTCTAAGCAAATATTACAAATTACTAAATTGTTAATGAAGTATCCAAAATAATAATCCTAAATTCATAACAAAAATCTCCAAAGCTTTTACTAACCTCAAAAACTACTCAACCCAAATCTCATCACTTTTCAAAGAGTTTTTGTGACATTTTCTATCCCTGCAAGTTTTGTGCCCTAAGCTAGGGTTAGGGTTTTGAGGGGGTTTAAGGCTTCCAAGTTCCCTAAAATTTTAACCAGAGGACTATACCAACCCTATGGTCCTCTCTACCAATTTTCAAGTCATTCCAAGGTCATTTGTGACCTTCAAACCCTAGAAATCCCCATTAAGGGACCATCCCTAGGGTTCTAGGGCTACCCTGCTCTTAACCACCCCAAATTCCATTGGAGGGTGTTACATGCTATATAAAGTCAGTGGCCAAATTATCAGCCTCTGTTGAGGTGATTTGACCACTCAAAACCCAAAGGGGGTGCTTTGACCTAATTAACCCTATAAGGGTCAACCTAGGGTCGAATCAATACCTAACCAAAACATCTCCAAATGAGATGAAAATTTTACCAGAGCCCTAACATGCTCTCTAAGACCACCCACCCAAATTTTGGGGGATTTTGAGGTGTTTATGACACCTAAATCATTTATAATTGGTTTAGTAAATTTTCACAAAAAACTATAGAAAACTATTTTCCAAAAATTCTTATTTTTGGACAGTCTAAGGGGAAGGCTATGAGGAGCCTATGTTCAAAATTTCAAAGCATTTGGATGAGTGGTTTGGTGTAGACACTAATTCTAATGTCTGGTCATGCCTATGTATAGGTTGCACCAAAACAAGTGCTGTGGTCACATCATGATTCCAAACTGAGTGAAATCAATTTTAAATTACACGAGACATCAAGGGCTACATTTTCTATGTTGACACTTTTACAGTAGAGGCCTCTAACTATTTTTAATAATTAAAACCATCTACTGCTAATAATCTCCAGAAAATCAATTAATATTATTAAATTACTTGATCAAAAACGGATGACATCCGCTCATCCTCAACCTCCTGCCAAGGGCCGAGATTGGCCCGACCTGGAGCCTATTCCAGCCCACTTTCCGGCCACCCTGACCAGCTCCCTGGCCGGCCACCACGACCACCACCTCCGTTGAGGTGGTGGCTAGCGTTTGGCGGCGACCATGCCGCCGGAGGCGGCGGTTTCCGGCGAACTCTCACCACCATTTTTCATGGAATTTCAAGGAAATTTTCTCTCCGATCCGACTCGTTTGAGCCCGACTTCTCAACCTAAACCATACTAGATCTAGCACTCATAGATAGGAGAAGGATTGGACCTTGCCGGCGGCCTGAAGTCGGGAAGATCGCCAGGAAGCCATTTCTGAAAGTTGCGTCGCTCGGCTTCTGCAACTGCAAGGTGGGGAGGCTCGGTTTCTTCGGGTAAGGATTGAGAAAGCCTCCTCTCAACTCACTGGTGGTGTTTAAAGCTTCAGATGGGGAGAGGAGGGGCTGGATCATTAATGTCCTTCAAAGCCATTAATGGCTAGGCTCGGCCATGGAGGAGGGGAGGGGCTGAACCAAGTCTGACGGCCAGGGGAAACGACTGGAAACTTCTCCCCTTCCCTGGGAAATTGAATTCAGCCATTAAATGCGACTTTTGGCGAACTGTTTCCTTCCCTCTCCTTCCTCATTTCTCTCTCCTCCATTATCGTGGAAATGGAGGTTACTGTGACACGCGGTACACGCCCGTGTCGGCCAAGACACGCCCGTGACGCAAGGCGTGTAACCCAGTCGACACCCAGTCGAGAGAAAATCGCCGACCTCTCGACACAGCGGGACACGCCCTGTGACACGCCCGTGTCACAGGCCGTGTACCCCATGCTCGACGATCGACACTCGACGATCGACACTCGACGATCGACGATCGACACTCGACGATCGACACTCGACCTTTTGACACAGCGGGACACGCCCTGTGACACGCCCGTGTCACAAGCCGTGTACCCATGCTCGACGATCGACACTCGACGATCGACGATCGGCACTCGACCTTTCGACACAGCGGGACACGCCCTGTTACACGCCCGTGTCACAGGTCGTGTACCCCGTGCTCGACGATCGACACTCGACGATTGGCACTCGACGATCGACGCTCGACAGTTCGTCGAACCGCGGGGACACGCCCCCTGCCACGCCCGTGTTATAGGGCGTGACCCCTCAAAAACTTCGTCGACCAAAATTCGTCGACCAAGTGCCCAACTCTTCAACCCGTGCGGGACACGCCCTGGGACACACCCGTGTCCCAGGCCGTGTCACCCAAATTTTGCTACTCCCAGAATTTGGGCTGTTACACTCACCCTCTCTCCTAGTCACCAAGTTGACTTGGTCAGTCTGAAGGACTATTTGCAGCCCTTCCACGCACATTATTCCCTAAAGAAGCCACATGAGGAGACTTGAGCTTGGGTTAGCCTATTTGGGCTAGGTTGACCAGAAATAAGGTTGGGTTGACGTTGGTCTCTTTGGGATTCCTTGAGTTTTGTCATGACCTGGTCATGACAAAGCCATTCCTAGGGGTCTAGTTGTTTGAGGGACGTTACAGTCGCCTTCCTGCCACATGTCGGTGCTGCCTCCTCCCTGGAGCCTCCACTTGAGAACGACGCCTCCTGATTGCAGATTTGCCTGGATCTCAACTGGAGCGCCTTTGCGCCAAAAGGCCTCCGATCGGCGCCGACAACCGCCTGGATTTGCTCCCGCCGCTGCTCCTCTTTCGCACAGCCAAGCCACACGAAAAGCACCTGGAACCGCTGCTGGAATCGTGGCCTGCCGCCGCTGCTCCGCCTGAGTTCGGGAAGAGGGGATGTCGGCCGCCTGGATGATTTCGCCGCTCTATCTCTTGGCTCAAGTGATAAAGATTCTCTCTTAATTTCTTGATTTAATCCGGCTGAAAATTGCTCCTATATATAGAATCAAGATCCAACATCAAATTAGGAAGATGATCTCCTATTTAGGAGATTGTCATATTTCTCCTCATAAAAATATTCCAAAGGATTCCTCCAAAACAGGAATTTCTGAATCTCATGGATCGATGAGATGTCACAATCCTACAATTTATTTCACGAGCGAAGAATTAGGGATTAGAGGGGCTAAGAGAGATATTAGGGGAGATTAGATAAGAAGAGAAGAAAAAAATGACTCTGGATATATCATTTTTGTATGGCTCTCAAATGTTATTTATAAGATTGTGGCGCGGCAAAGGTGCATATCGAGTTGATCCGGCTCGAAAAAATCTTGACTCGAGCTCGAACTTGATTACGAGTCAAGCTCAAGCTCACTAATTATTGTTTATGCTTGCGAGCCCGGTCATCAGCGTTTTATTTCTATATTTCTTTTAAAAAAATAAAAATATTTAAGAAACCAAGCTCATGAGCTAAAAACCTCAACAAAAGCTCTTGAGCTCAAAACTCGAGCTCGAGCTCGATAAGAAGGCATTGAGCTCGAGCCAGGATAAAATGAGCTCGTGTGCTTCGAAATGTTTAGCTCGAGATTGGAAATTTTGCCAAGTTCGATTCGAGCTCAACTCGTTTGCACCCTTACGGTGGCCTTGTGGAGCTGTTGCAGTAAATGCCGTGATAGTAGTTTGGCTGTGCTTGTTACTCGACAGATTTTGGTTAAATTTTTTACTCTTGGGCTGTGTTCACTGCTCTTTAAAATTTGACCACACCTACATCAAAATAGTGTCCGTGGCTGCACCCACTGAAACACTGCCTGTTTTTTTTTCATAATTCCATTCACATTTGCCACCAGTATCTCCCACCACTCTCCCAAACATTGCCCCAGACTTTTACTTTTAGTCTAAATTTGGCTATGCATTATTTAAATTTTAGGGTTTATGATTCAATTTCAGGATTTCGGTGGAAAAAGTTGAAACTTAGGATGTGTTTGGCGCTGCTTATCGCAGCTTATTTGTTCTGGTGAGATTGCACAAAAACGTCATTGTCATAGAATATATGTTTGGTATCACAAATATTACAAAAAAGAAATTAATTTGAGACATAAAATTTTGGCATGATAATGACATTTTTGTCCAATTTCACCGGAGCAAATAAGTCGTGATAAGTCGCGCCAAAGACAGCCTTAAGGTCCGTTTGGCACGGTGGTGGCGGTCATGAACATGGGGTTAAATTGTCATTTGTTAAAGACTATCTAAGAAATTTCATCCACTTTTATGTTCAAACGGATTATGTTTGTTAGGTGATCATCAACGAATGACGTTTGAACTCGTGCGTTTATGACCGCCACCATCGTGCCAAACGAAACCTTAATGAAGCCTGATGGATGTTGATCAAGAGGATGAAAATGACAACATAAAAAAATTTAGAAATCAAATTGACATTACCTTGCAACCTTAAGGACTGAAATGAGTTTTATGTGAAGAAAGACGAGGCGATGGAGGCATATCGGGTGACTGATAAATAAATCTATTAGTTGTTACATATTGGATGTTGCATCAACAAAGCTTGATGCTTGAATAATGTATTACCTAGAAAATATCTAGATAAAATTACAATAACAATAACAACAAACGAGAACACTCGAGCCTTTATCTCATTATAGTGGGGTCGGCTATATGGATCCTTTGTCGTCATTGTGCCCTTTCTTTTGTCCTAATCTCACTAATGCGTAAGTACATCCTGTCTTTCCTTAGAGTTTCATTTCAATTCTAAATTGGTCTATCCCTCCCTCGTTTGATATGTCTAGTGACTGGACTCTCACAATGCCTAACAGGTGCCTCTAATGGTCTCCTTTGTACGTGTCCAAACCATCTTAGTCGAGCTTCTCGCATCTTCTTTGCAATTGATGCTACTCCTGTGTTATCCCTGATGCATTCATTCCTGATATTATTTGTATTTTTGTAGGTATAGCTTGGGTTTAGTACTGGAATGGAAAAAGAAGGTGCAGAAATAGTGGTTCATTTGGCAAGCTACTATTTTTTCAGGCGGCCTTTGGCCGCATTCAGGCGGGTTTCGGCCGCATCCAGGCGGGATTAGCCTGCTTCCGCACGGGCTTTGCACGTGCTTGATGCTCCGGGCGGCCTTTGGCCGCATAGAAACGGGTCCCGCCTTCACGCAATTCACCGGCTCGGCGCCGCAACCGCCACTCCCGCCCCTGGTGCGCGTATGCAAAATCAAACAATCATATGGCTCCGGGGGGGGGGGGGGGCGAGTGGCGGTTGTGGTGCCGAGCCGGTGAATTGCGTGGAAACGGGTCCCGCTTCTATGCCGCCGAAGGCCGCCGGAGCATCAAGCACGGACAAAGCCCGTGCGGAGGCGGGCAAAGCCCGCCTCCCGAGAGCTTCGAGCACAGGCGTAGCCCGTGCGAAAAAGCTCGTATATTATTTTAAAATTATTATTTTTTAAATTATTCTAGTTTTATTAATTTTTTATTAAAATATTATTACTTTACAATTATTTATTTATTATATAATATTTTAAAATATAATACTTTTAATTAAGATTTTGTATTAAGTTTTTATATATTACTTTAATAAATTAATTATTAATTGTTTTTTTATTAAAATTACTATAGTCCTAAGTTTCCTTTTTTATTTAACTGCCACCACCTCCTCCTCCACCACCTTCCCAGCGCTCCATTCTCCGCCACCGGTCTAAAGAGCCCACCGCGTCCTCCTCCTTCGCCACCTGCAGCGCCCACCTCCTCCCCCGCCACCTCCGCAGTGCCTCCATGATCCTAGGAGCGAAGGAGCCCGTGAAAAGCAGTCGGAATTACTACAGTGAAGGAGCCGTCGGAACCGCCAGGATTAGCGACAGAGCCTGCGGCGGACTGACCAGACCCCACCAACGGGGTCGCCCGCGGAGGTGGGGCCCGGTCAGGCCATCATCGGCTCCTGCAGCGGAGGTGCGGGCCTGATTGTTTTTAAGAAATGCCGGCAGCAAACAGGCGTGTGTGTGTGTGTGTGGGGGGGGGGGGGGGGGGGGGGGGGGGGGGAGGGGATAAAATCGGAATACCCTATGTAACTGACTCCTGTAGCAACGCAAAGTTCCCTTATAATATAATATAGATATATCAATGAAATTTAAATTTATCATTGGAGAGATTTGAATTCAAATTTATTTGAATTTGTATTCTTTCCAAAATTCTTGATTTGAATTGGAATTCTAGTTTGGATTCGTATGATGAACCGATTTGACTTTAATTGGTCGGCCAAATCATCTTTATATTAATATAAATATTTCTATTATTTGTGAACTATTTGTGAATCTAACTAATAGAGATCATATTATTTAATTTTGAATACTTCTCTGGCGCCCCATTCTAGAGGTTTTGGGCCCGGTCTGTCGCTAATGATGCTTCTCCAGACTATAATTCGAGCCGCATAACAACCCAATTCCATGCTGGGCAATTCCGGGTTCGCTCGTTGTTACTAGGGGAATCCTCGTAAGTTTCTTTTCCTCCGCTTATTGATATGCTTAAACTCAGTGCGTACCCGCTCATCCTAGAATCACATGTCAATTTTCATTCAATGACAATTGAGTTGGGTTAGAATGAGATATGCACAACTTTTTTAAAGCAACCTGACAATGACGACGACGATCAACATGACTTTCATCCCACCCATTAATCAATCGTTGTAAGAGAAAATCATTCCCGCGCATCAGCTTGACACACAACAACGCATGCTGGGCTATTCGCCGCATCCTATATAAGACCAATGCATCACATCAAAGGTCTTCATATGAAGGTTAATTTGATTTGCCAACAATCCAGATCTTCATCATGGAGCTTTATTTATGATTTTTAGAACTGGGGAAGGAGAGGTAGAAGGTTGAAGCCGTCTTGGAGGTGCTTGAACAGTAATGACTTAATAAATAAAAAAAATAGTTAATTATTATATAATTAAAATAAATAAACATTCAATAATATACAAATTGTTTCCATCAAAAATATTATACATAAATTTACCTTATATTATTATTAGGGTTTCCATAAAGCCTAAGATGTCATCAATTTCTTGGGGAATTTAGGTGATTTTTATTTGCAAATCAATTTTGGATAAGTGCAAATTAGGGTTGTAATGGTTTGGTTCGGTTCGATTTTTGATCAAAACCGCTAACTGAACCACTCACGCGTGGTTCCAAAAATGTGAAACCGAAGCGAACAGCAGACACCATTGGAACCGAACTGAACCGTTCAGTTTGGTTCGGTTCGATTTGATTGGTTGAATACCTAAAAGAAAAGAAAATTGCTATTGAGAACTGACATGAACAATACTAGCATTTATGAGGGTATTAATGTCAAACCAAGACATTGTCGAAGTTATCGTCATAATGAAAAAAAAATCACCAACTGATTTTCTATCCCGACATATAGACCTTGTGTGGCTAATCAAGGATAGTTTCTCCCTTTAATACTACTATAAAAGGAAAGTGACACTAAATCATGAAGCTATGATATAATGAAAAATGTTAATGTTAAAAATAAATGAAAAAATTTAATGTTAAAAATAGGTGTACTGTCAAGACTTAATTAATATATTATACACAACATAAAACAGTAAAGGTTAATAATTATATTGTTTATTTTTAATAAATTAGGCTTAGTGCTTATGAAATAAACTATCCATAATAAAATAAAATATAATTAAAGCTAATATGGTTCGGTTCGGTTTGACTCAGTTCGGTTTGACACTCCGAACTGTGAACCAAACCGAACCACACGGTTTTTCAAAAATTGAAACTGTGACCGAACCGTGGGCGACTAAAACTAAACCGAACCCTGTGGTTTGATTTGGTTCGGTTGGTTCCGGCTTACACCCCTAGTGCACTTTAATTTTTTGGGTAAATCAAAAATTTATATGTGCAAATCAAATTGTTACGTGCAAATCAATATAAAATTTTTCTAAATTCTTTAGCAAAATGTGAACAAATAGTTTAGCATCAATATTATAAAATTTAACGTATTACAAAAGTTTCAAATTGATCGTAAAAATTCTCTTTTAGTGATGCGTGCAAATTTTTGACATTCTTTTTCTTCGCTAGAGAAATATGAAAATAAATTATGAAAATGAGAAATTCAAAAAATAAAGGTTTAAACATGCAACTTGCTACAGATGAAAGGAGCTGAAAATGAGCGAGAATGTCCGGGACAAATAAATATGGAGCTCCTGCAGTCGTCAGAAGCGAGGATGTGTGGTAGGTGTCGTCGTGTATGGCTCGCTCTTGTTGACGTGATAGGAAAATGATTTGCTCCTATTAATTTAACGTAACATTTAAAGTAAATGTTTTAAGAGTTTTTA
The DNA here is from genome assembly GCA_039583875.1 of Platanthera guangdongensis. Classification (NCBI taxonomy): domain Eukaryota; kingdom Viridiplantae; phylum Streptophyta; class Magnoliopsida; order Asparagales; family Orchidaceae; genus Platanthera; species Platanthera guangdongensis. The sequence continues at coordinate 30,051,505 of CM077147.1, forward strand.
TTTTAAAATTTGGTTTACACCTATCCAAAATCGATTGAATGTTGATGGAGAAACTCGAAATGTACATTCCGTGCCCTCGGCTACGCATACTTATCAATATGATCGCGCAACATTGCTCGCCTTCTTCAGCATCGAACAACAATAACATCAAACTTAGCTACGCGTAGTCATCCAAATACGTCTTGAATCATCTTCTTTGCCCCCTTCTTCAATTAATCTTATCCATTCCAAACGTTTTCATCTTCCAAATTCAGCCACAAATTTGAAGTTAAAAATGGAGGGAATAAAATGGATAAAAGCGACTGTTAATATGGATCAGTGATATGCCAGATGGCGCCAACATTAATTGAACTTTCTCCACGTGGCATGCAATGGCATAATAACGAAGTGTGACAGAAGAGTGCCAGCATAATTTATGGGAAAATAATTTCAATAATAATAATTATTATTGTAATGATTGTGTTTCAAACTTGGCTTGGGGGCACAGTATTGCGGTAGTCGTGCACATTAGGACTGTCGGGCCGGTTCAGAACCGGTCTTTTAAAAGACCTATCTTTTGACCTACCGATCCCGCTCAAACCGGTCCCAATGCGGGACCGGTTTTCCTCATCTTGAGGAGAACTGACTGTGACCGTTGGACCGGTTCTTTTTTATTTTTTAAAATTTGAAAATAAATTATAAAACAATTTTTTGGTCTTTTATCTCAAGTTTAATTACAAACAGAGCAACACTTATTTCAAATTTACATTTAAAACTAGAGTATAAATTATAAAACTTGAGATTTCAACCAACAACACCTATTTCGTTACAACTTACAAGTGAAATGATCGGTCGTTTATCATAGACCGATTTTCTACCGGTCCCGGTCCTGCACACGTCTTTTACGGGAGCGGGATCCTCTCAAGTTGGGATGAACTGGATAGACTCCAGTTGGGATGAACTGGATAGACTCCAGTTCATCATCAAACGACGGAGGATAAAGGATCACAAAAGTCGCCTCGCAGCTCGCCGGTTCTCGCCAGGTCACGGTCTCGCACTCGCCGTCCTATTTTGAGAGAAACAATCACGACGCGAACTGGATAATCGCTCGAATTGGAGAGGAACATGTTCCTCTTTTTCCGGTCCTGGTTCGGGACCGATCTTTGATGAAAAAAGGGGGACCACTTGGGCCCCTGGGACCGGTCCCTAGACGGTCCTAACCGGGCCGATCCTAACCGATTAGGACCGTTTTTTTGTGCACGCCTATATTGCGGGCACTGTTTTTTAAAGAAATGTATTAATTGTTTCAAAATTATATTTTAGAGGTAAAATATTTTAAAAATGAAAACATTAAAATATTGTTAATCTATACAATATTAACTAAGGCTTTGTTTGAGGTGGGAGCGGGCTTCCTGTGAGATTGGAGTGGGCACCACCTGTTGAGATAAAGACTGAAGCTGTAAGCTCAAGAGGTGCCTCCACACTTCATAAAAAGACATGAAGTGGCGTGATCATAATGCAAGAAGGAGCGGAGAACAAACCAGGCACCTACAAGAAGAAAAATGACGCGTCAGAAAAGCATCTTCATTTCGACTGAAGTGCCGATTTTAAAGAAATGTGTTTCTTTATGAGCGTTGTTAAACGCAGGCCCCTTTAGGCTATTCGCAGACCATGTTTTCAAAATAATACTTATTCTCATTTCTACCTGTAGGCCAGCCCATTCCCAACACCACAACTCGCAGTCCTGAAACCCTAGCCTACCTCGTGCTGCTCTGAACTCGCCCTCTCTGTGGTGCCGCTCGTCGTCAGCTCCTCCACCCGTCGTCATCTCCTCCACCCGTAGTTGGCTTCTCCGCCGCCGTCGGCTCCTCCGTCCGCCGTTGGCTTCTCCGCCGCCGTCAGCTCCTTCGCCCACCGTCAGCTCCTCTGCTCAGTATGCCGTTGATTCTCTCACACCTCATCCCCAGCGAATCCTAATTAAACATGCAACAAATTTCATTCTTCATTCTTCATGCCCCAACCAACTTTGGGCAATGTTGGGAATGATTGTTGTCGACAAAGTGTTCGATTGAATGCCCCAACCAAATCTGCTCTTCATTCTTCATGCATGCATATTATCAATTTTGTTAATATTCTTAGTGTATGATTTTTTGACCATTAACTAGGATTATCACTTTTATTTGCAGGTTTAATTCACATTTTTTGCTGCTATGCTCAGTGTTTTCTGTTGCAACAGTGGATCATTTCCTGCTTCATGATTAATGTTATAACAGTGCACCATGCTATTCTCAAGCATAATTTTGTAATTTCTTTTGTCTTCTCGATAAATGTGGATTGACCTATGTTGTTTATTTTGATGTTTTAATTGAGACTATAAGTATTTAACTTTTGATAAACATGTTTAACACCAAGTTTTGATTTGAGTTGTTATAGGTGATTTGATGTGTTTAGTTGTATGATAAAATTATTTTATTTGATTTAATTGATTATAAAATAAATGAGATTGATTTTTGAATTTGGCCTGCATATGTGAAATTTGGCCTGCATGAATAATTATTTGGCCTGCATATATCCGTGGCCTGCATAAAGCCAAAAGCGGCCTGCATATAACATTGCTCTTCTTTATTTTACTATTATAAATAGTGCTTGTGAGTCACAAAGGGACAGTGGCCTTTTAATTTATATTCAGAACAAAAACCTGTCATTTGTCTTGTTCTGTTTTCAATATCAAACAGTATTTTGTCTAAGAAAGATTACATTGGATTCTCTTTATCCAACAGTGGTATCAGAGACAATAGAAAACAAATCTTACTTAACAGTGCCAATATTCAATGGAGATTTCTATGAATATTGGGCTGGACAAATGTAGACTTTTTTTTGTCTCAAGGCTTATGGGATATAGTTGATCAAGGGGTTCCAGAACCAGCAACAACAACAGAAACTCCTCTAATTGGGGCAACATTGAAAGCACATAAAGAGATGCGACAAAAAGATGCAAAAGCCTTAGTTTACATACAACAAGGAGTCACAAATTCCACCTTTCCAAGAATAATGGTTGTTGTTTCAGCAAATGCCACATGGATCACTCTACAAACTGAATATAGAGGATTCTCTCAGGTAATATAAATTAAATTACAAACTTGCTGGAAGGTTTTTGACACACTTATGATGAAAGAAGGAGAAAAGATCCAAGCCTTTTTGGCTAGAGCCACAACAATAGTGCATCAAATTAGACATTTAGGAGATATTATTGATGATAAACGAATAGTTCCCAAACTCTTAAGGAGTTTATCACTACAATTTAATCATATTGTGGCTGCCATAGAAGAGTCAAAAAGACATCAACACATTAAGTATACCAGAACTACTAGGCTCACTTCAATCACATGAGGATAGACTATATATGCAGTCTCCACATATTGATCAAGCATTGAATACAACATCCCAATATAGACCCTAAATAGATAAATTTCACTCACCCGACAGAGGCTGTTTCTGAAACTCTTTTAATAGAGGCAGAGGGAGAGGCATAAATAGTCCCCATGGAATACCATTCATCAAAAAGAAAAATGGCAAATCCTGCACTCTGTATAAGAAAACAAATCATGAAGCAAATGATTGTTTCTATAAATATAAGAGGTGTAAAAGACCCACTCATTTGGAGAGGATTGTTGGTTTAGAGATAAACCAGAAAAATCTAAAACAAGAGTGAGTGAAAATGAAAATAAAGAGACAATATTCTATATAAATGATAAGGATTATCACCACCCCACTATATGGTATATTGATAGCGGGTGTTCAAGTCATATGACTGGAAACAAGAATCTATTCATTTACTTGGATACAACAGTCACTTCAGATGTTGTATTTGGAGATGACAATATTCAACAAATTAAAGGGAGTGGAACTATAAAAGTTTTGATTGCAACTCAACAAACTAGATTTTTCCATGATGTTAGGTATGTGTCATCTCTAGTCACAAAGCTACTAAGTGTATGTCAATTGATGCAAAAAGGATATCAAGTAATGTTTACAAATAATTCCTGCAACATCATAAATAGTCAAGGGAATATTGAAGTAACAACTAGCATGAGCTTTAATAGAGTGTTCACTTTGACACTTTATCCATCTCCAGATTTTGCCCTTACAAGACAGAGCAATCACTCCTTACCAACACCCTTTGGCACCAAAGATACGGTCATCTAATTTTTCATGACTTAAGAGACTTAAAAATCCACAATATTGTGGACGGCTTCCCCAACTTGACTTGTACACCAGTCAGTCATGAGTGTGTCAACTGTGTAGAAGGAAAAGCACACAAGCTACCTTTTCCCTAAATCTTCCTATAAAAGGTGTTTGAAACCACTAGATCTTGTTTATGCAGACTTATGGGGACCATCCCCCACACCATCTCTTGGTAATAAAAGGTATTATCTACTACTGGTAGATGATTATAGCAGTTATATGTGGATATACTTCGTTACTGCTAAATCTGAAACTTTCCAATTATTTTTAAAATTCAAAGCATTGGTAGAGAAACAAATAGAAAGAAGCATTAAGGTGCTGAGAACAAATAGAGGGGGAGAGTTTACCTCACTTGAGTTCAATATTTTTTGTACTCATCAAGGAATAAGGAGAGAGCTCACTGCCAGTGGGTTACCTCAGCAAAATGGTATAGTAGAGAGAAGGAATCGTGCCATTGGTGAGATGATAAGAGTTACGCTGATAAATAAAAATCTTCCTAAGGAATTTTGGGCAGAGGCAGCTAGCACATCGACATACAATTTGAATAGGTCTCCAACCAAAGCATTAATAAAATAAACTCCTTATGAAATCATATATAAAAGAAAAGCAATATCGAGTCACTTTAAAGTATTTGGAAGCGTCGCTTTTGCCCTAAAAAGAGGTAAACTAGAAAAGAAAAGTGAAAAATGCATTTTTTTTACTACAGTGAAGAGTAAAAACCTATATGCTATACCAACCAGAACAACATAAGTTGATAACATCCAGGGATGTTCTTTTCTTTGAAGATAAAAGTTGGATATGGGGTTCTGATCAAGGGCATCGTTCTCAATCTGCTGAAGTAAGATGGAGTGATGCCTTCCAAATCAATGATCAACCACTGATGGTTGAACCAACCAATCCTGCAACAGATAGTTTAGAACATTACCTACCATTTTTATCAACATCACAATCCTCAAATGACCCTGATTCCTCATCACCACCAAAGAGATATCAATTGTTGGAAGATATCTATTCACGGTGTGAACTAGTGTTCAGTGTTGCAGGTCTAGCAAATTTCGAAGAAGCTAGTGTTATTCCTGTTTGGAAACTAGCCATGGATGAAGAAATTAGTATGGTAGAGAAGAATAAAACTTGGACATTAGTAACTAAGCCACACAATGTTAATATCATAGGATTAAAATGGACATATAAAGCTAAAGAAAATGAGGATGGTTCGATATCAAAATACAAAGCAATGATTGTAGCTAAAGGTTATTCTCAAATACCAGAAATTGATTACAATGAAACGTATGCTCCAGTTGTACGTTTGTAGACAATCCGAGCTCTGTTAAGCTTAGCAACACACTTTTCTTACCCTATATTTCAGCTGGATGTTAAGTCAGCTTTTCTCAATGGGGTAATAGAAGAAGATATTTTTGTTAAACAGCCACAAGAGTATATACGAAAAGGGTGAGAACACCTAGTTTACAAGCTATATAGGACACTTTACAGTTTGAAACAAGCCCCAAGAGCCTGGAATGCCAACATAGATAAGTACTTGCTATCATCAAAATTCAAAAGAAGTTACAGTGATTCATCTCTGTACATCAAGCAAGATAAGCAAAGCATAATATACGTGTGTATCTATGTTGATGACATTATCCTCAAAGGAAACAATGTTGAATACATTGAAGAGTTTAAGAATGAAATGAAATTGAAGTATGAGATGACTGATTTAGGTCTGCTTAGATTTTTTTCTTGGTTTTCAAATCAAGCAAGGCTCTAATTATATCTCATTATCCCAAGAAAAGTATATACGTGATTTGTTAAAAAGGTATAGAATGAGAATGTAATCCAGTCACGATTCTCATGTTTCCAAATGAAGTACTAAAACCTTCAACTGAGAATGAAGTTATGGCTTATGAAAAAGGTTTTAGGCTATGTTTGGCGCGGCTGCAGCGACTGCAAAAGTAGTGGTGGGATGTAACAGTGAAATAATCAGCTATTTTGCAGAATGATGACAGAATATGTGAAACTGTTTGGAAAAACAGCATTTGCAGTGCTGTTTCAAAAGAAGAACAATTTTAGTTTTCAGGTTTCTCGTTTGAGATCATTTTATTCTTCCTAAACTGTAGATTGATACTCTTCTGTAGATTGGTGGAAAATCAGATTTTGATTTCTACTGTAGGTTGATGTTCTTCCAACTGGAATACATGGCTGGTGGCAGATTTTGATTTACGACTGAGACCGAAGAAGGGATCCTTCCAAGTGGCGGACGAGAAGACTTCCAGGCAAGATGTCGGGCTGAGAAGAAGGAAGAAGAAGCACTCAAACAGTGATGGCGAACTATGGCGAATCGGGATAAAGAATCGCTGGTCGTCGAAGGTTGTCGTCGGCGAATCGAGAAGTAATCGCAGGTCGTCGGAGGTTGTCGCCGACGAATCGGAAAGGAATCACAGGTCGTTGGAGGTTTTCGCCGGCGAATCGGGAGAAGGAATCACGGAGAAGGGCTGCGGGATGTGGAGGTTGTTGCGGAATTGGGGCGGAAGAGCAGCGGGGGGGGGAGACACGATTTGGAGTCGTGAAAAATTTCCACGACTTCAAATCTCAAGTTTTTCACGACTGGAAGGCGGTGGCGGTTCCTGCCGGAGGTCGCGAAATTTTTGTTTGGCGGGGCTGTTGGAAAAATCGCGGCATGCTGCGCAAAAAACGCCGCGCCAAACAGAGCCTTAGAAGTTTAGTCGGATCGTTATTATATCTAACAAATAGTAGACCCAACATAGAGTTTGCAGTAAACATAATCTCCAGGTTCATGAGCAAACCCAGTATAGTGCATCTTGAAGCAGCAAAAAGAATCCTGAGATATATTCAAGGGACCAAGACATATGATATTATCTTTCATAAACATTACAACAATAAAATAATTGGATATACTGATTCAGATTGGGGAAGAGGCATCGAAGATAAAAGAAGTGTAAGTGAATTTATATTTTTCTTCAAGAAAAATCCTATCAGTTGTGTTTCACGGAAGCAACAATCAGTAGCTCTAAGAACTGCAGAAGCAGAATATATGACCTTAAGTAAAGCAAAAACCGAAGCCATATGGATTCGAAGACTTAGTGAAGAGATTTTTTTTTCAGAAAAGAAGGAAACAATTGTAGTCTACTGTGATAGCTCGTTGTCCATCGCCTTAACACCGGGTGTTTGCCACACTGCACCCCAGATTTTAAATTTTGGTACTTTGCACCTTTTAAATGGATTTTGAGGTTTTAGAGGGTGCATTTGACGTTTTAGAATAAATGAATTTAATAAAATGATGGTACATTTGGAGTTTTAGAGGGTGCAAAGTGCCAATGATTCAACATGACGGTACAATGTGCCAAATACCATCAATTGGAGGGTGTTAAGTGCCAAACCCCCTTTTTAATTTATATTCAGAATAAAAACCTATCGTTTGTCATGTTCAGTTTTCAATATCAAACACTATTTTGTTTAAGAAAGATTACTTGAATTCGCTTTATCCAACACCACCGCCGTAGTTGAACTATTTTGTTTTTCCGCCTTGCCCCGACATTTCCAGCTGCCACCCCTTCGAACGGAGAAATTTACTCCGTCTCCAAACTTAGCTCCCTCTCACCAGAGGTGATCTCATCCGAATGCCCACACCCTTCCAAACAAACCATAAAAATCCTATTTTTTGGTGATATTTAAAGAAGAGATATGTTCTTGATAACTAATTGCATAGAATAATCATAATTCTTCGATACTTTTTTTTTTACTTTGTCTCCACTATTACATTGCTATGGAAAATATAATAATTAAATAAATACAACAAAGCATATGAAAATAAAAGAAATTGATATAAAGTATAAAATACAAACCAAGAGAACAAAATAATATAATTTAAAAATTAGTAAGAAAATACAAAAATTCTCCATAAAATGAAGGGCGTTTATATTGGCAGCTCAGATTTGGATATTGACAGCCCAGCAAAATAATAAAAAACATATATAATATGACCGCTAATAGCAGCCTAAAATACGGAACACACGTCTTTTGAAAATAGGTCTACTATATGACATTTTTTCTAAAAATATAATATAGTAGATCTATTTCCAAAAGACGCGGAACCCGGGCGGAACTATGCGAGTTCCGTCCAGGTTCCGCGCTATTTGAAAATAGGCCTACTATATGCCTTTTTTTTGAAAAAGTGTTCAACATAAAAGTTGTAGATATCGTCGAGATCTACAACTTTCATGTTGAACACTTTTTCTAAAAATATCTATTTAAAAATTAAATTTTTGGGCTGCCAGTATCCATCGGGCTGCCAATAGACATATTTTAGGCTGTCATTATCTTTGCGCTGCCAATATTCATATAAGGGCTGCCAATATAAACACCCTAAATGAAATGGTTTCCTTTTGGCATGGTGGTATCTAACCATAGTCTTAGGTTTTGTTTGGCATGGTGGTGGCGGTCGTGAATATAAGGGTTAAAGAGTCGGCCGTTAACGTTCGCGTATGAAACTTTTCAAACTGATATGTCTACAACTGCCGCTGCTGTGCCAAACCAAGCCTAACCTCATCTGGGAAATCCTCCCGCAAGAGAAAATCTCTCTGGCAATGACAAGGCTGGCTCATCGATCGACCACACAATTCACCTCCCGATATCCATGACCGATAACGTATCCATCAAGGCTTGAAACCCATACTAGGCTACTAGCACATCGAAAACATGCGCGGCACGAGCATCTACATACGAAGTATAAATGATGTAGTTTTCATTAGAATACACCGCAGGGTGAAATTAAATTTATTTTATCGTTGGGTATATTAAAAAAATGATTTTTTTTTTTAAAAAAAAAAATTAAAGCTGTACACAAGGTTTTAAAAACCGGACCGGACCGGCCGGTTCAACCGGTCAAACCGCCGACCGGTCCTCCGGGCGGTCCGGTCAAATGCTAAAAACCGCTGCAGCTGAGAACCGGCCCATTACTGGCTAACCGGCCGGTTGGACCAGTTAACCGAAAACCTGACCGTTTTCCATACAACCGGCCGGTTCGTTGTTGCGCGTTGTGCACCGTTCATTTTCAATCAAATGGCTCACAATTCAAGCTTGTTTAGGTTTGAGATTTAAATGTTCCCTTTCAGCTTTTCTTTTCTCTTACCAGGTTTTTCCCGACGGCTTGAAGCTGCGTAGGCGAGTGCGATGGGGAAGACGGCCGACTGCATCGTCTTCTTCAAACTTCCTCACCGTGCCGGAGACTGGAACCCCAAAATCTTTGGGGAAGGTAACTGACCAACTTCTCTTCCTCAAGCACTTCACTGGAATATCCGAATATGCATTTCCTGTAAGCATACATATATAAATGACGAGATGCTCTCAGTTTATATTTTGTGATGGGAATTTTTGGGATCTCTGAGTTCGATGACTTCGATCTTTTGTTTACTCTGTTTTTTTATAGGATGTTAATAATTTCTAAATTTCACCGAATTTTTTTGTTCAAAGATATGGATCGCCACTGTATATTATAGAGATAGAAATCATAGAATCGTAGAACTAAGAATATTGAGAAACCCACTTGAATAACTAATTCCTTTTGAATACCACCAACTGAGAGGGATAAGAGGCGGAGAAGGTAAGTTGCAGTGTCTTTCTTCTCTTTGGCAAGGTTACACGTTTTGTTTGGGGAAAGTAGGAGTTGTTGGATTGAATATTATATAGTGGGATGAAAATGATTTATGAATAGAGATAGAATCTTTAGTAGTTTGGTTCATGTATTAGATTTTTCTTCTATTTAGGCTCCGTTTGGGGGGACTTATTTTCACCGATCAAGCGGTCACAGCCGCATGTCAGACCTTAATTGACCGGTGAAAATAAGTCCCCCCAAACGGAGCCTAAATAAAGGAAAAATTGAAGATCTCCAAGAGGAGCTTCTGAGAATGGGAAATATCGAAATAGGGAAGATAACTGATATGTTTTTTTGATAATTCTAATGTGTATTTGAAGGTATATACAACCTTTCTACCCTGCAGATTGAGCATATATAACTGACATGTCCTGTAACTAAGCATATATAGCTAATTATTGTGAGATTTTTGTATGTGAGAGACCAAGTGATGGAAAACAGAATGCTCAGTTGCTCACAGTTCATCTAGGCATCTAGCTTCTCATTTCACTTGATTTGTTTTGTTTAAATTATATTAATCTTTGCTGATTTTTTGTGATTTCACCAATGGTGGCGGTAAATGAATGTTTACTTATAGTTATATTTCATTTTTATATGATATCAGAAAATGGAAGCTCCTTTCGAGCCATTTGATTCTAATGTCTCCTTACAATCAAGGTTTGCAAGATTTAGTAACTAGTAAGTATTATACCGACTCAAAGCTTGCAAAATGAAGCAAAGGAAAGGATGCTGTGAATATCATTTTAGATAATCAATTCTGAAATATGTGTTTGGTAATGACAAAGGTCGCAGGCCCACTAATAAGGTTACTACGCATTGTTGATTCTGATGAGAAGTCGTCACTTGGGTATGTATATGAAGGCATGTATCAAGCAAGAAAAGCAATTAAGTACATATTCAAAAATGTCAAAAGGTTGTATAAGCCATATACAATTATTATCAAAGATAGGTGGGATCGTCAGCTTTGCCAAAGACTTCATTCTGCAGCGTACTTTTTGAACTCGACATTCCAATATGAACAGGTTAATTATTGTAATAAGCCCGAAGTTGTGCAAGGTTTAATTGAAATCATTGGAAACAAAGAAATTTGCAATAAATCATCAATTGCGATGAATGAAGTCAGGATATATCAAGATCAATTAGAAAGCTTTGGAAAGCCCCTAACAATCAAAATGTCAAAAGAAATGCAACCCGGTGAGTGTAAGTACAAAGTTAATCTACAATTAAAGTTTTAGTTTATAAGTAATAAGTTCTAACTTTTTTTTCATCTCCAAGATGAATGATGGAGAATGTTTGGTTCAAGTGCTCCTCAACTACAAAAATTGGCTATTCGTATTCTTAGTCAGACTTCTTCATCATCTGGTTGTGAAAGAAACTGGAGCGTCTTTGAGCAAATTTATACAAACCGAAGAAATCATCTCGAGCATCAAAGGCTCAATGATCTGGTTTATGTTCGTTACAATCTTAATATGAGCGATATGTATGAATATTTAATCACTTCTTGACAATGTTCAGTTTTGATATTTTGTTGTGTTTGCTAATGTTTTATTTGATGTCTTGACTGGTGCATACTCATTTTCATACAGGGTGTACTTCAAGAAAAAAAAATATGATCCTCTTAATTATACATGTATTGATTCAATGGATTTTTGGGTAGTTGAGGAAGAGCCGGTCCCGGAACTTAATTACAATGAATTGGAAAATGAAATATATGAGGAATATGCTATACCGGTTGACGGCGAAACTCAACCAAGTTGCCAAATAATTGAACAAATAAATGATAAGTTTTTAACTTTGTATATATGTTACTAATTAGTAATTTGTGTTAATAATTACGAATTAATATGTATGATGCAATATAATTATTATTTTGTGTAGATGGTGAGTGTGCTCAGAACACTCTTGGAGATGCAGACCTTGAAGCTTTTGGCGGGAATGCTATTATTGGATATGATTTGGATGATATATTGAGCCTTTGATTTCACTTTGCAAACTTTATGGTTCTTTTGCAAATCGGGTTAAATTTTTTGCTGGACATTGTTGTTTTGTTAACCTTTAATATATATAAGGAAGAAGATATTTGATATTTCTTTATGATTCATACATTTTAATATTTCTTTTAAATGGAAGTCATGCTACATCACTACAGTCCATTTTCCTTGGTTTATATTTTACACTGTACTTGTGGTTCTTTTGCAAATGAGATGTGTATTTTACACTTTCACTTTACTGAATTTAGGTTCTGTTGCAATCCCGACTATTTATTTTCTAGTCACTAGTGTCAAAGCGGTTCAACCGGTTCAAACCGGTTCAACTGGTCTAACCGGTTAAACCTTGAACCTCTCTCAAAACCGGTTCCATGTCCGGTCCGGTTCTTAAAATCTTGGTTGTACAACCAATTTGTGGCCCCATGAAATTAAGGGTCTGTTTGGGACAGCTCTGACGGATTGAAAAGCTGCTGTCCGGATAGAGCTGTTTTAAAATAGATCTTTGGGGAGCAGTTTTGAAAAGCTGCAGAGTGCTTGGGTGTTCTGTGCAGAAGTGCACTTTGAAGAGCGGTTTTTTTATTTTTAGCTGTTTGGAAAAAACAACTTTTGGAAGCTGTTTTTAAAAAACTAAAATATATAAATATATAAAAATAACTGATAACAAGAGTATTTTACAGAGTTCTAGAAAATAGAAAAAAAGGTTTTCCAACATTCGGTGATCACCTGTTCGAAAATAAATTGATATGAATCAAACTTTTGATAATTTAAAACATTTACATTTTTAGTGTGCGAACAGAAAATGGAAGTCCGGAAAATGGACAAACAGAAATTTTGTATTCCAAAAAAGGTATCAATTACATGATATAACCTCTCTTTTATAGAATGGAGGAGATGATAGAGATTACAAATAAACAATGTGCGACTAAAAAAATATCATGTTCAAGCGGTTTAACATAAAAACAGGTCGCCAAGCCGTGCGGTTTGGTGAATGGGCAAACCGTCTGGCAACCACAAGAGAAAGATACCAAGCCGCCACACTAGACCGCCAGGTCGCCCGGTCTCCAAGTCACCAGGGACAGAATGACAAACCGTTAGAGCACCAACAACAACAGGACAACAATAAACCGTGGGAGAGAACCCGACAGACCGCACGGACTGCAACCCGCCAGAGTCAGACCGCCAGACCGCCCGGTCTCTAATCTGCAACACTCTCCCTCAAGCTGGAGCATATATATTGATCGTGCTCAGCTTGTCGCAAATGTGATGAAAAGAGGCGGATACTGACTTGGTGAAAATATCAGCCAACTCTTTATCGGAGGTGACGAACGGAGTACAAATTTGTTCCTTCAGAATCTCCTCTCGAATGAAATGGCAGTCAACTTCTATGTGCTTGGTTCTCTCATGGAAGACCGGATTTTTAGAGATGTATATGACGGCTTTGTTGTCCCAAAACATAGGTAGAGAATGGTCGTAGACCTCTCCTAAGTTAGGCATAAGAGCCCATAACCACTTCAGCTCACACATGGTTGATTCCATACTTCGGTATTCTGCTTCTGCACTGGACCTGAAGACTACTGACTGTTTCTTGCTTTTCCAGCTCACAAAGTTCCCCCCACAAAGGTGCAAAAACTTGAAGTAGACTTGCGATCTCCTTTATCGTCAGCATAGCTTGAATCAGAGTACGCCTCAACCCTTAAATGACCATTCTTCTTAAAGAGAAGTCCTTTCCCAGGAGCTGATTTAATATACTCAAATATCTTCAGGGCCGATTGTAAATGACACTCCCTAGGAGCATGCATGAATTGGCTAACCTTGCCAACAACATAGGCAATGTCCGGTCTGGTCACTGTGAGATATATGAGTTTACCAATCAGACGTCTGTACCCCGTAACATCAGAAAGAAGAGGAGAGTCATCTATCCATGTTTTATCTTCTCCAGTCGCTATGAGACATCAGACAGGTTTATCCCCAGTCATCCCTGCCTCTTTTAACAAGTCAAGAGCATACTTCCGTTGGGATAAGACAAGAGAAGCGAGCTTCCGAGAAATTTCTATCCCAGAAAGTATTTTGGAGAGCCCATATACTTTGTAACCAGGTGTTGCCGAAGATGCTTCTTGGTCAAGATTATCCCAGCTTGGTCATCTCTAGTGAGAAGAATATCATCCACATATACTGTGAGCACCACTAGGCCAGCGATGTTTTACGAGTAAATAGGGAGTGATCAGCAGAACTCCTCGTAAAACCAACAGTCGCCACAATCCCGTTAAACTTGTCAAACCAAGCACGAGGACTTTGTTTTAGGCCATAGATAGCCTTCTTGAGTCGGCAAACCTGTGTCTCCCCCTGAGCAACATACCCCGGAGGTTGCTCCATGTAGAGATCCTCTTGAAGATCCCCATAAAGAAAGACATTCTTCACATATAGTTGTGAAATGGGCCAATCTCTGTTGACAGCCACAGAGAGAAGGACCCGAATAGTGCTGAGACGAGCAACTGGAGAGAAGGCGTCAAATTAATCAACGTCATAAGTTTGGGTAAAGCCCTTGGCAACAAGCCGAGCCTTGTAACGATCCACACTGCCATTGGGGAGGTATTTCACCACAATAACCCAGCGACATCCAACAACATCATTGCCATCAGGAGGAGGAACCAGGGTCCAAGTACTCCGTTCAGTCAGAGTAGCAATCTCGTCATCCATGACAACCTTCCAATGCGGAATGACAAGGGCCTCCTGATAGGAACGGGGGGTGGAAGTGGAAGAGATAGCCAGTGCGAAGTCCCTGCGAGCAGGCGTCAGACGATCATATGAAACAACTGCAGCAAGCGTATGCTGGGTACAAGCCCGAACCCCTTTGCGAAGGGCAATGGGGAGGTCCAGGTCAGCAGGCACCTCGGTATCCGGAGCATCCATGGTGAAGAGAGCTGGACCGAGAGGAGAGAGCGACGACAGCGAAGAGGAGGGAGATGGCGGAGGTGGAGAGGGAGGAGTAGAGGATGGGGATGGAGGAGGAGGAAAGACCTCAGTAGGAGGGGATGGGCTGGAGGGAAGAGGAGGAGGAAGACTAGAGTCCACGGGAAGAGGAGAGGAGCCGTTAGAGAAATAAGGAGCATTTTCGAAGAAGGTAACGTACGCGGAGACGAATTGTTTGCGAAGTATGGGATCAAAACAACAGTAGCCTTTCTGAGTGATAGAGTAGCCCAGAAAGACACATTTGGTGGAGCGAGGGGAGAGTTTGTCGCGGGTGGCGGAGGAAGCATGCACAAATGTCGTGCAACCAAAGATACGTAGAGGAAGAGGAAAGAGAACCTTTCCTGGATAGAGAATGGAGAAGGGCGTTTTACTGCAGAGAACAGTGGAGGGAATGTGATTTATGAGATAGCAAGAAATGAGAACAACATAGCCCCAGTAGGAGCGAGGAACATGTATTTGCGTAAGTATGGTGCGAACAACATCAAGGAGGTGATGGTTTTTGCGTCCAGCCACTCCATCTTGTTGGGAGGTGTAAACACAACTTGTTTGATGAAGAATTCCATGTTGCGTACAAAATGAGGAAAAGACTTGACTATTGTATTCTTTGGCATTATCAGAGTGTAATACTTTAATAGAAACATCAAACTGATTTTCCATTAAATGATAAAAAGATTGTCATATAACAAATGGTTCAGAGCGTTCTCGTAAGAGATACACCCAAGTACAACGAGAGAAATCATCAATAAAAGTTACAAAATAAGAGCTACCCCGACCAACAGTGAGGGTAGGAGCAGGCCCCTAGATGTCAGAGTGAACAAGATCAAATGGACGGGTAGAACCACGACCTTGCTTTGGCGGGAAGTAGGAACGGTGATGTTTGCCAAGCTGACAGGCATCGCAGTTGAGAGGAGAACTGTCCGGAGGGAGGTGAGGTAGCAGTTGATGAAAAGCCATGGGGGAGGATGCCCAAGGCAGAGATGCCATTGTAGGAGATCTGTAGAAGAGGAGGATAAGGCGGAGAGAGCAGAAACGTTTTCGAGGAAGTAGAGGCCGCAGCTCTCAGTCCCAGTAGCAATCGTCCGTTGGGAGCTCGGATCCTGAAAAGAGCAAGAAGTGGGAGTGAATGTGACGGAGCATTGAAGCTGCTTGCATAAAGATGTTACGGACAACAAATTGCAGGGAAACTTGAGCACATAGAGAGTGTCGGCCAAGTGAAGAGACTGAGTGGCATGAACCACTCTCGTTTCATGAACCGGGGAGGGAGAGCCATCTGCAACAAGGACCGGAGGCAACCGATCATGCGTTTCAAGGAGAGAAAAGCATTGCGGATTGCCCATCATGTGATTAGTTGCACCAGAGTCGATGAGCCATTTACCTTGAGTAACCACGTGAGTACTACCTGAGAAAGTGACCACCGAAGCGGATGGCTTGGAAGAGGAGGTGGAAGCGTCACCAGAAGGGCGAAGATGAGGATGCTTCATCCAGCATCGATCCACAAGATACCCGGTGCGGCCACAGTGAGAGCAGAGGAAGCGGGAAGAACTCCAACCACCAGAATGATGGTTGAGACTACCAGAGCCGCTACGTTGAGTCTAGTGAGCATATTGTTCTGGAGAAGAAGAAGACAGAAGCGGATGCTGAAGAAGAGATGTAACCACTGCAATGCGTCCGGCCGTTGTATCCAAGTTGGGAGAGTCCGCTTCACCCAAGATTTGTTGGCGAATCATGTCATAGGAATCAGGAAGTCGGAGGAGGTAGCACACAACAAGCAGTTCTTGAAAGTGCTTGTGCTGCTCGGCAAGATCCGCAGAGAAGGGGCGATGTTGAAGGATCCCAGCCCCAAGAGCTTGAACTTGTTGATAAGCGGCAACAGGAGACATAAACAGACGGGAAAAGAGGTCCGCATACAAGGTATAAATGTGGGACGTCTGAGCCCCCTTTGAGTACAGAGCAGCAAGATGAAGCCATGCCTTCTTGACCCTCTCATCATGACGGATAACAGGAAGACATTCATTGGAAAGACTGTTAGCGAGCCAAGTGCGGACAAGCGCATCGCTAACATCCCAGTCATCAAATTCAGCAGAAGATGTGGCAGGAGGATCATCGGTAAGGTGGTGGCATTTGCGTTGTAAGCGGAGGAGGGAGGTCAAGGAGACGCTCCAATCCGGGCAGTTGGAACCAACCAGCTTGAATACGGTGCCAAGATTCCCGGAGGGAACAGGAGGAAGAGGTGGAGTTGTGATGGGAGTAGCGGTGGTGGTAGAAGAGCTGGAAAGGGCCATGGAAGAAGCCGCACGGGTTGTAACACCCTTAACAGGAAGTACTGGCGTGGTGAGCCAGGAAAGACCCTTGACATTGCGGAGTCATACCTGTGAAAGGGAGTAGCAGAAAGTACTAGTGCGCCCAGGAAAGATCCGCAAATGTTGTGATATGAAATGGGTGTCAGAGACATACTCAAGCTTGAATGCCAGAACAGGATCGGTGAGACCGACCCGCGCCTTTTTGTAGCCGCGAGTACGCTGTACTCGGTGATGACAAGGCTATTTGAGCAACGGGGTGTGGAGGATCCGACCTGCGCTCTGTCCGTCCGACGTGAGACCTGAAAGTGCGGTCTGTTGGAGCGCATAGCAAGAGTCGTAGGCCTGCATGCAATGACACAATGGGGGGCTACTGGCCAATCCCGGTGCGTTATAACTAGAACTCCGGCTGCACGCTATGGAGTGATATGCTCAATGTTTTACCGTTGGGTTGCGACCCTGATACGGTGGTGGGCAACTGGTTTGCCGGTACACCAAGAATGTGCCTTGAGTGCACGAACCGTCGGACCGGGCGGCTGACGGTTGTGATGGAATGTGTGCGTAAAAGCACAGTTGTGATAAATATATTTGCTTGTGAAATGGTATGCCTGCAGGGAAGATCACCACTGCCCCGGGAAAGGGGTAGTGTCAGTATAATTTGGTCAGCTGAATGCTGACCATTGCCTCTATTTGCCACCGTTGGGTGGAATGTCCCTGTGCAGGTGCTGGAGAGCCACCGTAACTGCACCGCCTGTTTTGTGGTCTATGCTGTGGGGCCCCGGCCGGACCTTCTAGTATATACTATATGAACGGATGGAGTTGTTACACGGGTAGTGGGAAGAGAGAAAGGCCGCGCGGGAAGAAAAAGGCCGGGGCAAAAACAAAAGACTATAGCGGACAAAAGAAGAATCCGCAATAGAGAAAATGAAGAAGCCGCACGGGAAGAGAGCAGGTCGCGCGGACAGAAGACCGAGAAGCCACGAAAACAGGTCGCTGAGAAGAAGAAGGCCGCGCAAACAAAGAAGGAGAGCAGATTGCGCGAACAAAGAGTAGCGACAAAAGGAGGAGAGGCCGCGCGAACAAGAGGAAAGAAGGAGATCAGGTCGCACAGGTAGAGAAATGCACTGAATCAGGCGGCCAAGATCGCAGGCTCTGATACCATGTGCGAACAAAAAATGGAAGTACGAAAAAATGGACAAACAGAAATTTTTTTAGTCCAAAAAAGGTATCAATTACATGGTATAACCTCCCTTTTATAGAATGGAGGAGATGAGAGAGATTACAAATAAACAATGTGGGACTAAAAAATATCATGTACAAGCGGTTTAACATAAAACAGGTCGCCAAGCCGTGCGGTTTGGTGAATGGGCAAACCGCCCGGCAACCACAAGAGAAAGATACCAAGCCGCCACACTAGACCGCTAGGTCGCCCGGTCTCCAAGTCGACATGGATAGAATGAAAAACCGCTAGAGCACCAACAACAACAGGACAACAACAAACCGCAGGAGAGAACCCGATAGACCGCCCAGACTGCGACCCGCCAGAGTCAGACCGCTAGACCGCCCGGTCTCTAATCTGCGACATTTAGTAAAAGATGGATCAAATTTTTACCTTCACGCACTGTATACTTCTTCGACAATGCTATCTCGTACTTTAGACATATGTTCTGCTCCAGCAGCATCACACATATCGCCTTCAATATCATCCTCTGCCGCAGGGTCTTCATCCTCTAAGGGAACGAAAGAAGACTCATCAACATCACAAGCATTAAACTCAGGGTCCCAACGAGACGGATGTCTCCGAATAAAGTTATGTAAGGCCATTGTCGCTAGCACTATGAAACGTTGTTTCTTGAAGTTGTACTGTGGCATTTTGCTCAAAATGTGCCACTTTTTTTCCACACTACAAACGTTCGCTCGATCACACTGCGAAGAGATGAATGCGCCTTATTGAAATGTTCTTGCCTTCCTTGTACAGGCCGACTCCCACGAGCAAAGTCTGTCAAGTGATATCTTGTTTCTAGATACGGCTTCAAATAACCCATATTTAACGGGTATCCATCACCCACTAAGTAATATTTACCTGCATTTATTTAGTTTGTTAAACAGGTAAATATTATGAAATACGAAAAAAAACAAACTCAAACACACACACACATCCACACTCATACACATTCACAAACTCAAATTCATACACATACATAAACACACACACACACACACACTCACACACACACATTCATACACACACACACACACACACACACACACACACACACACACACACACATTCATATACATACCCAACCAAAAGTACAAAAGCACACACACACACATACAACCATACACACATAAAAAAACAAACACACACACACACACATCCACACTCATACACATTCACAAACACAACACACACACACACACACACACACAACACACACACACACACACACACACACACACACACACACACATCCACACCAAGAAAAACAAAAAAATAACACAAACACACACACACACACTCATCCATCCATATACACACACAAATATACACAGAAACACACACACACAAACACACACATCCCTACAAAACCAAAAAAATAACACATATAAATCCAAGCACACATACAAAATAACACATTCCTAGCACATATAAATCCATAAAGACAAATACCTGAAAGGAAGCGAGCCAAGTGGAATCAGAGAGTTTCCAATCGGGAAGAACTTCTATGGGATCTGGATGGGATGGAGACAACGGTGAATCGGTGCCGGCGGTAAAGACGGGAAGAAGAGAAAGGAAAAACTCAGCCTTCTGTTTGTCGGGAAGAGCAGTGGATCCTGCAAGACGTGAAATCGAAAAAAATTGGAGTGAAGATGGATTTGAGAATGGCGGGGAGAGCAGAAATCAGAAAGGAAAAAATCCATCTCTACATACCTGCAGTGGAGGACAGGGCTCGTCGGTGTGTTGAGGGAAGCCGTCGCCGGAGAAGGATGGTCGTGTAACGCCCCAAAACTCAAAAGAGCGACGAGAGGCATTCTGGGCCAAATTTGGAATTTGGCAGGGGGCACACGGCCTGGGACACAGGCGTGTCCCAGGGCGTGTCGTGTTTGGGTCGACGATTTGGCCGAGAGGTCGACGAATTCTGGAGTCGACGATCGTCGAGCAGCGAACACGGCCCTGAGACACGGGTGTGTCTCAGGGCGTGTCGAGCTCGTGTCGACGATCTGCCAGGGAAGTCGATGATTTTTCGCTCGACGAAATGTCGAGACACGGAACACGGCCTAGGACACGGGCGTGTCTAAGGCCATGTCGGGTGGTCGACGAACTGCGCTCGACGAAGTGTCGAGACAGTGAACACGGCCTGAAGCCCAGGCGTGTTCGGGTTTGACACGGGCGTGTCAAATTGGACACGGGCGTGTCCAAGACCCGTGTGAGTCTCAGGTTGGTGTTGGTCCTGTGTTGATGGAGGAACACGGCCGGGAATACGGGTGTGTACTGGCTGACACGGGCGTGTCAGGTCGAACACGGGCGTGTTGGGTGCCCGTGTGTTTTTCGAGACGCGTCGATTTCGACGGCGAATGGGGGACACGGCCCTGGACACGGGCGTGTCGCAGGCCGTGTGCGGCCCAGGTTTTGCATTTCAGGCCCGAAACATGGTCGTTCGTTACTTTAATTTGGGATCCAACGGCTGGGGGCTGCTAGTGCTTGGATATACCCGTGATTGGGCCTTTGAAACCCTCATTTCACTTGAGTGGTTCTCTTTCTAAGTCTTAAGAGAGGGGTGAGTAAAAGAGGAAGAAGAAGCCTAGATCCGGTCACCGGTGGAGCTTTGGAGCTCCAAATCGTGAGCCGACTTCGGATCCACGGAGGCAAGGAGATTGCGGTGCTTTTCATCTGCGTACATTTCCATGGCGCCAAGGAAGAACACTAGGGTAATGATTCTCTACTTGAGCATGTGAAGCTCTACTTCTTTTGCATAGGGAAGCCCGCTCTCGTGAGTTTGCGGTGAGTTTGAGGCGTTCCTTCGGGTAGACATGAATAGTCCCCGTTGTGTACATGTAGAGTCCGTAATCGAGAATGGATATAAGCATGATGTGTGAAGCCTACCCAGACAAGTTGGTCTGGATCGGTGATGTTGCATTGCATGAATGGCCGGAGAAGACTCCGTGCGAATGTTTGTTTTTCGGGTCTTCTACGTGGTAGATTGCAACATGGAGCCTTGGGGATTAACTCCAAGGTGCACCCGGAAAACGGGGCAGATTCGTGATTCTTCCAACTTGGTGGCCTGGGAGCCAACCTGAACATAACTGGGTTATGTGATATGTGAAGGAGGTACGGTGTAACAACCTCATCCGTTCATATGGTATATTCTAGAAGGTACAGCCGGGGCCCCACAGTATATAGCACAAAACAGGCGGTGAAGGTACAGGATGATACCAGAGTAGCGCATCGCACCTATCACAAATCATTCTAACGGAAGCCTAGACTACAACGTGAACTCCTCATGAATGTCCAAACATAAAACTCCACATTTTATACCATATAGGAATGTCTTACAACAAGTCAAAAGAGTTGGCCTTATGGCCTTACATATCTTTCAAACAGTGGCCTAAACAAAGTGGCGCGCAGGCCGGCCACAAGAAAAGAAAACACACAACAACACAGATAGCCTTTGAGGGCTAGCAGCAGTAGCAGCAACAGCAGCAGGAACATCAACCTCTATGCGTCCCGCTTGGCTCTCCAGCACCTGTACAGGGACAATCCACCCAACGGTGGCAAACAAGAGCAACAGTCAGCGTTCAGCTGACCAAATTATAACGACCCTACCCCTTCTCTCGGGGCAGCGGTACTTCCCTGCAAGCATAGCAAATCACAAGGATGGCAATATATATATCATCAAAATGTGCTTTCACGCACACAAGCCATCACAACCGTTCGCCACCCGGCCCAACGGTCCGTGCACTCAGGACACATTCTTGGTGTTCTGGCAAATCTCTTGCCCACCACCGTATTAGGGTCACAACCCAACTGTAAATCTCTTGAGCATTTACTCCATGGCATGCAACCGGAGTTAGTCTTCCTACACCGGGATGGCCCGTAGCCCCCCATTGTGTCATGGCGCGCAGGCCGAAGACTCTTGCTATGCGCTCCAACAGACCGCACCTTTTGGTCTCACGTCGGACGGACATAGCGCAGGTCGGATCCTCCACCCCCCGTTGCTCAAATCGCCTTGCCTTCTCCGAGTACAGCGTACTCATGGCTATATCAAAGGCGCGGGTCGGTCTCACCAATCCTGTTCTTGGCATTCAAGCCTGGGCATATCTCGATACCCATTTCCTTAGCACAACAGCGGGTCTTTCCTGGGCCTCCCAGTACTTCCTGTGACTCTCTTCACAGGTGGACACCACACAAGCACAAATGTCAGGGGTCTTTCCTAGCTATCCTGCCAGTACTTCCTGTTACTCGCTTCACAGGTGGACACCCTACGACATCAAGCAACACAAAGGGCATTTCCTGGTCACACCAGTACTTCCTGTGCTTCATGCACAGGTTGGACTCAACACATCACATGGCTATTTTTCCTGGGCTACCACCCCAGTACTTCCTGCTACTCTTTTTTACAGGTATAACCCGTAGACTCCTTAACCTACACGTTATCACGGAGTCTTCTCCGGTTCGTATGCAACATCACCAATCCAGACCAACCTGTCCAGATGGGCTTCACACAGCATGCCTATTCCGTACTCCATTTCCGGATCTATATGCTAACAAAGGGGATTTCAAGCATCCACCTAAGGATTTCCAGAATCAGCCACCTCTTGGTGGAGGAAATCACAAAGTTATGCCAAAAAGAAGCCTTCACATGGCTAAGAAGAAGAGTCGTTACCCTTGATGACTGCTTCGGTGCCATGACCACAAAGCTTGCTTGCAAGACTCGCAAGAGCGTTTCCTCCGCAACGCCGGCTTCGGATTTCTCGTCGGTAACCAGCAGCACCACCAGCAGCAGACCCCTTTCCTTCTTCCTCCTCCTTTCTCTCTCTCTTTCTCTCTTAACTTGAAGAAAGATCAAGGCCAAAACAAATGAGAATCACTTCTCAGTTTTCGGCCTTTAGGAAAAAGAGAAAGAAGCTTCAGCCCTTGGATCCCA
This sequence comes from Platanthera guangdongensis, assembly GCA_039583875.1. Classification (NCBI taxonomy): domain Eukaryota; kingdom Viridiplantae; phylum Streptophyta; class Magnoliopsida; order Asparagales; family Orchidaceae; genus Platanthera; species Platanthera guangdongensis. The sequence continues at coordinate 30,074,801 of CM077147.1, forward strand.
GCTGAAGGAATGGATGGCCACGATTTTTCCAAAACACTGATTTTTACCCGACACGGCCTCTGACACGGCCGTGTGCCAGACCGTGTTCCTCAAGCGGTGGTCAACCGACTTATCCAAACCAGTGACACGCCCATGGGACACGCCCGTGTCATGGGCCGTGTCACCAACACTCCTTCCGACACGCCCGTGTCTGTGGCCGTGTGCCTGGGCGAAAAAAATCCCAAATCATACCGAGACTTCACACGGCCTGTGACATGCCCGTGTCCCAGGCCGTGTGCCCTGACATGGCACAAAGACACGCCCTGTCGAAATCCTTCGGCAGGCTGAGTTCGTCGACCCGATTTGACACGCCCGTGTCACAGGCCGTGTTCAACCTCTCGACTCTCGACACTCGACACTCACATCTCGACACTCGACGATCGTCGAGTAACAGTCGTCGAGCAAGCGACACGGCCTTGGACACGCCCGTGTCCTGGGCCGTGTGTCTCCTCTCGACACATCGTCGAGCGAAAAATCGTCGAGACAAAGCCCGATCGTCGACACAACCTCGACACGCCCTGCGACACGCCCATGTCGCCGGCCGTGTCAGCTGACACGCCCTGGGACACGCCCGTGTCCCAGGCCGTGTCACCCAAAAAATTCCTGTTTCAGAAATTTGGACTGTTACAATCCCCCCTCCTACAGGAAATTTCGTCCTCGAAATTCAGACACAGGAAGGCAACAGTAAACAGCAAGAAATATGTTACAACATACAAAAATTTATATTACAACATCCTCTCTCGAGATTACAAAAACAGCTGAGGGAACTCTTCGCGCATGGTTTGCTCTCGCTCCCATGACAGTTCTTCACGGCCACAATTGTCCCACCGGACTTTTACCATGGCGACCGCCTTGTTCCGCAACTGTTTCTCGGCTCGATCTTCGATCTGAATGGGTCTAACTCTCGTTGTTAGCCCATACTCCACCGGCACACGATCATCCGCGATCACTTGAGCTGGCTCTTTCACGACCTTCCGAAGCACCGAGATGTGAAAGACATCATGCAACCCACCCAAGTCTGCCGACAGAGCTAGCCGATAAGCCGCTTCGCCAACTCGCTCAACCACTTCAAAAGGACCCAAATATCTTGGACTCAACTTTTTCAACCGTCGAATCCTGGAGACACCTTTGAATGGCTTGATCTTCAAGTAGACCCAATCGCCAACCGCAAATTCCACATTCCGGTGCTTGGCGTTGTAGTACTTCGCTTGTCGATCTTGAGCAATAAGCAATCTCTCTCGAATCGTCCGTATGGTTGAGTTTGCTTCCTCAACCTCATTTGGTTTAACCACCCGAGCTTCGCCCGCTTCTACCCAAGCCAAGGGAGTACGACACTTCCTTCCATATAGAGCTTCATATGGTGCCATCCCAATGCTCGCATGGTAACTATTATTATATGCAAACTCTACCATATAGAGATGATCTTCCCATTTCTTTCCGAAGTCAAGGGCGCACATTCGGAGCATGTCCTCCATTGTTCTGTTGGTACGTTCAGTTTGACCATCCGTTTGGGGATGAAAGGCCGTACTGAAAGTCAACTTCGTGCCCAACAGTCAGTGAACTAACCTCCAATCATTTGACGTGAACCGCCCATCTCGATCACTTACGATGCTCCGAGGAACACCGTGAAGCCGCACAATCTGGTCAACATATAACTTTGCCAAACTTTCAACTGAATCATCCCGCCTGTTCGGGAGAAAATGTGCTACTTTCGTTGGCCGGTCAACAATCACCCAAATGGAATCATTTCCTCGCTGCGATCTTGGCAACCCGTGCATAAAATCCATGGAAATATCATCAAAGTTCCACTCTGGGATCGGCAATGACTTCAAATAACCGCCCGGCTTTTGGCATTCCGCCTTCACCAACGCACATGTTTGACATTTGGCTATATAAAGGGCAACATCTTTCTTGAGCCCTGGCCACCAGAAAAGCTTCTTCATATCGTTGAACATCTTTGTGCTCCCGGGGTGAATGGAATACTTTGTATAATGCGCTCCATACATTAGTTCTTCCCTCAATTTCCCCACATTTGGGATGCACAAACGGCCCTCTTTTCGTACAAGACCGTCAATCCAGGTGAATTTGCCCTCTGGCCCTTCATTCACATAGCGCAAGAGATCTTCATCCAACTCCGTTGCCCGTCGAACTCGGTCCGCAAGGTCACATTGCACCTCGATCCAGTTCAAACACGCAATGGCAGTGGACTTCTTGTCAACACAATAGATCTCTAACGCCTCCAACTCCTGGATAAGGCGTTTATCATGCCTTTATAACCAATTTGCTCTAGCCGGAATCCGCCGACTTAAGGCATCCGCGACAACATTCCCCTTCCCAGGCGTATAGTGAATCTCGAAAGTGTAGTCCCCAAGGAACTCCAACCACCTTCGTTGTCGCATGTTCTAGTATTTCTGCTCCAAAAGATACTTTAGGCTCTTATGATCGGTATAGATCTCCACCTTCATACCATAAAGGTAGTGTCGCCACAACTTGAGTGCAAAAATCACCGCCGCCAGTTCCAAATCATGGACGGGATAATTTCGCTCGTGCACCTTCAGCTGGCGTGAGCCATAAGCAATCACCTTTTCGCTCTGCAGAAGAACGCAGCCTAAGCCGCTCCATGAGACATCACTATAAATTACAAATCCATCGGTTCCACGTGGCGAAGACAACACCGGCGCCGTGGTCAACCGAATCTTCAGCTCTTCAAAAGCTCGTGCGCACTCTGGCGTCCAAACGAACTTCTGATCTTTTCGTGTCAAGGTGGTTAGTGGCAAAGCGATCTGCGAGAAAGTTTCTACAAATCTTCGATAGTAGCCCGCCAGTCCAAGGAAACTTCGGACCTCGGCCACGGAAGACAACATTGGCCACTCCTGTATGGCCCTTATCTTCGCTGGATCCACTACAATGCCTGCTCCACTCACCACATGGCCCAAAAATGCCACTGACGATAGCCAAAAAGCGCACTTCGAGAACTTGGCATATAGCTGATTTTGCCTCAACGTGTTCAACACCAACCGCAAGTGAATCTCATGCTCGGCTTTGGACTTCGAGTATACCAGGATGTCATCAATGAACACAATCACAAACAGATCCAGGTACTCACGAAAAATACGGTGCATCAAATCCATAAACACTGAGGGCGCATTGCACAGTCCAAATGGCATGACTGTGACCTCATAGTGCCCATAACGCGTTCCAAATGCGGTTTTGGGAATGTCACCTTCCCGAATTCTTAACTGGTAATAACCAGACTTCAGGTCCAACTCCGAATAGACGATTGAGCCCACTAGCTGATCGAATAACTCATCAATCCGAGGTATCGGATACTTATTCTTCTCGGTCAGCTTATTCAGTTCACGGTAATCGATACACAATCGCAACCCACCGTCTGTCTTCTTTACAAAAAGCACAGGCGCGCTCCAAGGTGACATACTTGGGCGTATATAACCTTGCTCTAGCATTTCTTGTAGTTGAACCTTCAACTTCGCCATCTCTTTTGGCGCAATGCGATATGGCGAGCGGGCCACAGGTTTCGCAGATGGCACCAACTCGATCGTGAAGTCAATCTCCCGCTGGGGTGGTAGCCCAGGGAGATCCGTGGGAAACACATATGTAAATTCTGCCATAATCGGAACCTCGCACAAACTGGCCTTAGGTTCAACAGCCTGAATTAGTGCAAAGTAACACTCCGCACCCTTCCGAACAGCCTTGACTACCTGGAGTGCAGACATCAATGTCCCGCCCACTCCTCGCATACCTGCGAACTTTGTCTCCTGTTCGGTATTCTGGCCCAACGTGATTTCTTTGGACTGGCAATCAATCATAGCATGCTGCTCCGCAAGCCAATCCATCCCAAAAATCACGTCGAATTCCGATATTGGCAAAACAAATGCAGATAAATGAAAATCCCGACTTCCTAACTGAACCGCCACATCGCAAGCTTGATCCGCAAGCATCCAACAGCCATTTGGCAACACCACTCTGACGATATCTGTCTTTGCACGACTGGGTATCCCAAGCCGCGTCATAAACTCACTAGTCAGAAAAGAATGCGATGCACCTGTATCAAACAGTGCTCGCGCCAGCGTGTCCCGAATCATCACAAAGCCTATGACAAACATGTCAGACACACAAACCGCAAACATAGGGGTACTAAGCAAAGCATACAAACAATAGCATATGCAAAACTAAACTCATACCTGTGACCACGTCACTCTGTTTGATGGCCTCTTGCAGGCCAAGATTGTAGACCCGGGGTTGCGCCTGCGAGGCAGAGTAATCCACCACCGCTTTTCCTTTTTCCGCATAAGATGCTCCCGCCTTCTTTTCACTCTTTGGCGGCATCCGACAATCGCGCGCAATATGCCCCATGCGGCCACAATTGAAGCAGACCCAAGTATCTGACTTGGAGATAGCCCCTGACGTTGCTCCCGTTGCAACGGCTGAAGGATCTTGTCCACTAGGCTTGGACTTCTTACCCCATCTCTTCTTATAAAATGGTTTTCCCGATCGGGGCGCCTTCCACTCCTGTTGCGGCACAGCCAAAGCTCTCTTCCCTTGCACCCTTTTCATATCTTTCTCCAGTGCGCTCGCAGTGTCAACCAATGCTTGAAAACCTTGATTCACAGAACTTGACACAAGGAACCTCAGCTCGTCCCCCAGTCCTTCATAGAACCGATTAGTCTTCCTCTGCTCATCAGCAAAGATAGAACTTGCATACCGCCCCAAGCGAGTAAATTCATGCAAATAGGCGTCAACACTGCCATCACCTTGGGTTAACTGTTGGAATTCATTTTCCATGGCTATCCGCTGAGCCGCAGGAAGGTGCTTTGCGAGGAAGAGCCGGGAGAATTCTTCCATTGATATTTGGGTTAACGGACGACCTGCCAACTGATGCAACTCCATCTCATCCCACCATAACCGAGCTTCGCCTTCAAGCAAAAAGGTAACTAAAGTAACTTTCTGGTGCTCCGCCGTTCCTATCGCCGTCATCACTCGCTTGACACGCGATAGCCAATCCTCAGCCTGCGTCGGGGTTCCCGCTCCCGAGAACGTAGGCGGATGGAAACTCATAAACCACGTTAGTTGCTTCTCAGCCGCTCGAGGAGCCAAATCCACGACAGGTTCAGGCCTCGCCGCCACCTGTTATGGCCTAACAGCCGCTTGCTCCTGCCTAAGGGGCTGGCCTTGGATCATGGTAAATAAGACCTTCGCAACTAAACGCACATGTTTCGCAGATGATGGAGGTGTAGGCACCACGGCTGGTGCCGTACTGTCATCAGAACGCTGGGACTCAGACAGCCCAGCTCCACTTCGTGTCACCTAAAGGTGGACATGACACATACATTAGCGGTCGTACCCAAGCAAACAGCACAAAATAAGAACACACAGGTTCCTCAAACACATCAAGTTTGCATTCCTATCATGGACATTCAGGAGTTCATTCGTAGACTGTGGTTTGCACAAACACGTGCTCGCCACCCCACAAAAGAAGTCGACCACGACTTCGAGAAGGAAAGACCAAGACAACCGATATCAAAAATGTAACAACCCCATCCGTTCATATGGTATGTTCTAGAAGGTCCGGCCGGGGCCCCACAGTATATAGCACAAAACAGGCGGTGAAGGTACAGGATGATACCAGAGTAGCGCATCGCACCTATCACAAATCATTCTAACGGAAGCCTAGACTACAACGTGAACTCCTCATGAATGTCCAAACATAAAACTCCACATTTTATACCATATAGGAATGTCTTACAACAAGTCAAAAGAGTTGGCCTTATGGCCTTACATATCTTTCAAACAGTGGCCTAAACAAAGTGGCGCGCAGGCCGGCCACAAGAAAAGAAAACACACAACAACACAGATAGCCTTCGAGGGCTAGCAGCAGTAGCAGCAACAGCAGCAGGAACATCAACCTCTATGCGTCCCGCTTGGCTCTCCAGCACCTGTACAGGGACAATCCACCCAACGGTGGCAAACAAGAGCAACGGTCAGCGTTCAGCTGACCAAATTATAACGACCCTACCCCTTCTCTCGGGGCAGCGGTACTTCCCTGCAAGCATAGCAAATCACAAGGATGGCAATATATATATCATCAAAATGTGCTTTCACGCACACAAGCCATCACAACCGTTCGCCACCCGGCCCAACGGTCCGTGCACTCAGGGCACATTCTTGGTGTTCTGGCAAATCTCTTGCCCACCACCGTATTAGAGTCACAACCCAACGGTAAATCTCTTGAGCATTTACTCCATGGCGTGCAGCCGGAGTTAGTCTTCCTACACCGGGATGGCCCGTAGCCCCCATTGTATCATGGCGCGCAGGCCGAAGACTCTTGCTATGCGCTCCAACAGACCGCACCTTTTGGTCTCACGTAGGACGGACATAGCGCAGGTCGGATCCTCCACCCCCCGTTGCTCAAATCGCCTTGCCTTCTCCGAGTACAGCGTACTCATGGCTATATCAAAGGCGCGGGTCGGTCTCACCAATCCTGTTCTTGGCATTCAAGCCTGGGCATATCTCGATACCCATTTCCTTAGCACAACAGCGGGTCTTTCCTGGGCCTCCCAGTACTTCCTGTGACTCTCTTCATAGGTGGACACCGCACAAGCACAAATGTCAGGGGTCTTTCCTGGCTATCCTGCCAGTACTTCCTGTTACTCGCTTCACAGGTGGACACCCTACGACATCAAGCAACACAAAGGACATTTCCTGGTCACACCAGTACTTCCTGTGCTTCATGCACAGGTTGGACTCAACACATCACATGGCTATTTTTCCCGGGCTACCACCCCAGTACTTCCTGCTACTCCTTTTCGCAGGTATAACCCGTAGACTCCTTAACCTACACGTTATCACGGAGTCTTCTCCGGTTCGTATGCAACATCACCAATCCAGACCAACCTGTCCAGATGGGCTTCACACAGCATGCCTATTCCGTACTCCATTTCCGGATCTATATGCTAACAACGGGGATTTCAAGCATCCACCTAAGGATTTCCAAAATCAGCCACCTCTTGGTGGGGGAAATCACAAAGCTATGCCAAAAAGAAGCCTTCACATGGCTAAGAAGAAGAGTCGTTACCCTTGACGACCGCTTTGGTGCCATGATCACAAAGCTTGCTTGCAAGACTCGCAAGAGCGTTTCCTCCGCAACGCCGGCTTCGGATTTCTCGTCGGTAACCAGCAGCACCACCAGCAGCAGCCCCCTTTCCTTCTTCCTCCTCCTTTCTCTCTCTCTTTCTCTCTTAACTTGAAGAAAGATCAAGGCCAAAACAAATGAGAATCACTTCTCAGTTTTCGGCCTTTAGGAAAAAGAGAAAGAAGCTTCAGCCCTTGGATCCCAGCTGAAGGAATGGATGGCCACGATTCTGCCAAAAACACTGATTTTTACCCGACACGGCCTCTGACACGGCCGTGTGCCAGGCCGTGTGCCTCAAGCGGTGGTCAACCGACTTATCCAAACCAGTGACACGCCCATGGGACACGCCCGTGTCATGGGCCGTGTCACCAACACGCCTTCCGACACGCCCGTGTCTGTGGCCGTGTGCCTGGGCGAAAAAAATCTCAAATCATCCCGAGACTTCACACGGCCTGTGACACGCCCGTGTCCCAGGCCGTGTGCCCTGACACGGCACAAAGACATGCCCTGTCGAAATCCTTCGGCAGGCTGAGTTCGTCGACCCGATTTGACACGCCCGTGTCACAGGCCGTGTTCAACCTCTCGACACTCGACACTCACGTCTCGACACTCGACGATCGTCGAGTAACAGTCGTCGAGCAAGCGACACGGCCTTGGACACGCCCGTGTCCTGGGCCGTGTGTCTCCTCTCGACACATCATCGAGCGAAAAATCGTCGAGACAAAGCCCGATCGTCGACACAACCTCGACACGCCCTGCGACACACCCGTGTCGCAGGCCGTGTCAGCTGACATGCCCTGGGACACGCCCGTGTCCCAGGCCGTGTCACCCAAAAATTCCTGTTTCAGAAATTTGGACTGTTACATACGGGACTCGGGGAAGTTTGACCCGCGCAGACGACTTAAATGGACGTTGTGGTGTGAGCAACGGGTCAGGCGGAACCGTACCCGATCTATGTCGTTCGGTTATAGAGACCTAAAGTACGTGATACTCTCCGTTGGCATAGATGGAGGGTCTTAGGCAGTGGCCAGAAAGACCAAATGCTCATGAGATATTGCCGTCCTGGGGGCGGTGGTGAGTCGGCGGACTTTGACCGTGATCACCGAGAATGTGCCCTGAGAGCACGGGGCGTGTAGCCATGCGTGCCTGCGCCTGTGTTGTAGTGTTGTTACTTTACTGCTTGGTTATGCTAATAAAGTGCAGGGAAGGAGCATCGCCGCCCCGCATTCGGGGGTGAGATCGTTATAATTTAGTTAGCATAGCTGACCGTTGCTTTTGTTTGCCACCGTGCGGTTGATTGTTGCTTGCAGGTGCTGCGGAGCTGAGCGGTAAATAGCGGGCTCAAACCCAAGTTGCTGAGCCGGCCCTCGAAGGCCAAATTCTGAGTGTTTTCTTTTATTCATGTATGGTCGGCCTGCGTGTCGTGATTTGAAAAACATGTAATTTGAGAAAAATAATTGTAAGGCCATAAGGCCAGTACTTGTGTATTTGTACCTTCATTCCTATTTGTTTTGGGTAGTGGACATTCATGCTTATTGCTGGGTTCTTAATCTTATAACCTTAAATTGCTTCCGCTAGAATGCTCTGTGTGGGACGTTGTTATTGGTTGGATGGTCTCCATTGAGTAACCACCTGGTCTGTCTGTGGTATATGACGTCGGGCCCCGGCCGGACCTACTGCTATATGCTATGCGACGGATAGGGGGTGTTACAGGTCGGCGGTGGCCTATCGTCGGAGAGGAGGGCTGAGGGATCAGACGGGGTATCGGTTCCAGGAGGGTCGTTAGGGCGACGGGCGAAGCGGTGCGGTGCGGAAGGAGAAGAATGTGGGATCGGGAGAAGAACCGTAGGGGGAAAAATCGGGAAGCGATTTTTTAGGTGCTGAACGCAGGGGGGAGGGGCTTCCGTAAAAGAGCTCTGAGAGCGGCTCTTCGAAAAGCGATTTCATTTAAGAGCTGTCCCAAGCAGCGACAATAACAGCTCTGGCGGCTGGAAAAGAGCTTTTCAATCCGCCAGAGCTGTCCCAAACAGACCCTAAATTATGAAAGGGTAATATCATGCGCGTCCTTAGGCTCCTGGTTGCATATTGTAAGCGCGTCGCGCGCGTCGCCCTCGGATCCTATCGTGGTCCAGTACGGTCGGTGTTGAAAACCCGTTTGGACTGCTTGAAAATCCATTTGCGGTCCAGAACGACTTTTGGGTCGAGATACTCATATATGGTCAGTTTATTTCAGCGGTGACATTGGTAAAAAGGAGCTGTGAGAATGAAGTTGTGCGAATGGAGTTGTGTGAATGGAGCTGTGAGAATGCAGCTGTTCAGAATGGAGAAACAGTTTGGCAAAACAGCGGTGGCAGAGCTGTTAATAATGGAGAAACAGTTTGGTAAAATTGCGGTGACAGAGTTGTTCATGATGTAGAAACAGCTTGGTAAAACAGTGGTTGCGGCAGAGCAAACGTCTTCGGAGGGCATTTGTTTACCCGCCGTCCGACGACGTTTCCCCCCAACGGCCGGGCCAAAACTGGGGGGGGGGGGGGGGTGGGGGGGGGGTGGTGGGGGGGTCTTTGGGGGGGGGGGGGGCTTCTCGCCGGTACGGTGCGGCTTCTCTCCGACGGGATGGTGGGCAGCGAAGCTCCGGCGATAATGGCAGAAGAAACATCGTCATCTACAACCATTATTTAATTGTTCATTGTCTTCCCTGATGGCGCCGACCCGGTTCCACTTGACGACGCGGCGCACCACTACAACCATCACCGCAATACGCAAAAATCATATCGCGACATGCACCGCAATTTTGAAATATCTGTCATTTTATTTCTAACTATTTTCGGCATTTTTGTGCGTCCGGCTCGACCAAATTGTTAGGCGGTCAGCGGCGGCTTTTATTTATATTTCTGCATTTTATTTTTGGCCAAGAACTCTTGGATGGCCATGATTTAAGTTCTTTTGATTTGGGGCTAGGATGACTCCTCTTGGGAGTATAAATATCCCCTTATTGTATTAGGGATGGGAGGATTTTAGACCCCCTTTTTTTATTAGGGAGGAGGATTTGTATCATTTGACAAAAAAAAAAGGAGCCCGCGAAAGGCGGCCCCTTTTTTTCACTCCCGTGACAGGGTGCCTAGGGC